>VBSM01002149.1:148816-186313 GCA_008086735.1 Cheirogaleus medius | reverse complement strand
GCAATGTATGTTACCCTAACAATATTTGTACCCCCATTATATGATGAAATAAAAAAAAAAAGAAATACACAAATGGCAAATGTTTCCTGTACAGCTCAGTGGAAGGGAGTAAAAAAAGGAAGGATAGAGATAAAGGGGTCCTGGCTGTACTCCGATACTTATTCACTTCACATTGAGGGAGTCAATACTTTTTTTTTTCTTTTACTTGATGTGTAAGACAAAATCAAGGTTTCTTTCCTTCAAGTAGGTGTGAGCTTTTCAGAGGCTCTTTATAGCATCAGCTTATCAAACCCATCTAAATGTGGAAATGATCTTTGTGTCATCAGGAGTCTCAAAGGCATCAGAACAAATGAGAACAGCAGAGAGAGAAAAGAAAGTGCTCTATTAAACTTCCCTCTATTACTTATACATTAAAATAAAAGAATCCATTTAAAAATTTAACATACAAATGATAGTACCGTTTTCAATAAAAAAAGTCCCCAATATTGTCATGGGTGAAAGATAATAATTCTTAATGGTCACTTATATCATTTTTTAATACATACAAGAGGTACATTCAATATAGGAACATCATAAAAAATATGCCATAATGAGAAAACATAGGCACATTAAGCCCACAATCCATTCCATTATTATGATTGCTTTGCAACTATTCCATATTTAGAGAAAACATCGCTCATCCTAATGTGCAATATTTCTGGTTTAGGACAAGATAGTCCATGGATGGCAGCAACACAATAATAGCAAAACTAGGCAGAAAGAAAAAAAAAAGCATGGCTATCAAACTTTGGTTATGTGTGGTAATATCAAATTCTGAAAACAGAAGCACAGCATTCTAGAGGCCTTTTAGAGGCCAATAAGCGTCAGCATTTGTGATTGTCTTCTTGTGTCCAGCAAAGAGTCAGGTGTACAGAATTACTGTGAAATTAAAATGTGACACACTCCATCATATCACATAAGGATCCAAATCAAAATCCATAAGTTCTGCAAAGAACCGACAGATGGTGGCTGCAAGTCAGCATCTATTTTTGCCCACCATTTGATCCCTAATGCAAAGTTCAGGCTCTGGTACCTAAAAGCCCCTTCCATAAGTCTTTGTTGAATGAATGTTGAGGGGGTGGCTTGAAACTGAAGTTTACACGGAGCCACAGGGAACTGGTGGGCAGAGAAATGTGTATAGGGCTATAGGTACAGCCAATACCATGCCAAAATGAGAGTTGGGAGGGTGAGTATGGAGTAGGGCTGCTAATTCATGGCAAAGGCTGTTGTACAGTTAAACCAATGGAATTTAAGTCAATAAGAAGTTATGGCCATAAAGAAATGAGAAGTGCACTGAGTACCATAGACCCAGGCAAACATCTTCCAGAAATGGTTAAACCTAATAAAAATGGATAGCCTACTGTTCAGTAACAGAAACTTCTATTTTGTGTATTTACTATTTATAAACTATTACTACAACTAGTGCACACAAATATAAATGATGTATGAGTCTTCCTTTCCCCAAAGAGCTTCCAATCTATTAGGATAGATGAGCACTTAATTATCCACTCAACATTAGGCAAATTAATATGCTGTCATTAGAGGTTCATCTAAACCACGATGGAAGTTGACAGGAAAGATGGATTTAATTTTGACCTAGGCAATTGAGAACATCCTGAACAAGTAGATGGCATCAGCCAGGCCTTAGAGAATAAGATGAACTAAATGCATATACAAACTTGTATATAGTTTTCATGAAGCTATCAAGAATTCATGGGCTCCGTGAAGCCCATCCTTGGATGCCCAGACCCATGAGTCCCAGTTCAAGAACCCTTAGAAAAGGACAAGCACCAAATAATCAACATAATACTCTGTGAACACAGATGACTGATAGTGCTCAAGGCAGCTGAAGGGGCCTGATCCAGAAAAGCCTTGAACATCATATAAAGGATAAATGAAAAGGAAATTACGTTGGGATTTGCTAATAATGGGTGTCAAAAGCTATCATCAAATGACCAGCCCTAGACGAATAAGAAGAAATTTGTTGTTAGCAGATAACCAATCTTGACCTGATTTTAAATCATCATCCTGGACAGAGTAAAATTTGTGAGATGATGAGTACAGAAAAAGATATGAGGAGAGATTTCTATGAGGCTATTTTGACTTTTCCCCAATTCCAGCTGCTATGCCCAGTGTCCCTGTGGATAGGTTCATGTGGGGCACAGAATCATCAGGGAACTTCTCTTGACAGGTGAGCTGTGTTCATTCTTTTTCTTTTTCTTTCTTTTTCATTCTTTCTCTGACACCATGACCCTACCAGTTATCACCTACTGCCTGCCACACTTGCTTAGGAAGTGAATGTGGGCAGCAAATATTGTGGGACAACACACTGGCCAGTTACCTTCTGATCTTGTTTTTGCAGATATACTGTTCCTGACCTCAGGGTCGCCTATGCATGCTCGGTCAGTTTCACCAAATTCCTATTTCTTTAGGTTGGCTGGCCCTTGGACCTGCTTTATGACTTCCATCTGGATGGATGCTCTAGTTCTTGGCTGCTCACCCGTTCCTGGGCCTATACAGGATCACTTTTGCCATACCTAGTCAAAATATGCCCAGGAAGGCAGAAAGGAGAGGAGGCTCAGGCTTTATGTTTGAAATAAGAACTATTTCTAAGGACTATCTAAAAACTTCTCAAGAAATCTCTTCACATCCTTCATACGTGTCCTGTTTTGCATGGCTTGCAAATGTTTTCATGTATACATAAATTTTTATGACAAAGTTTATCACTAGACATTCTTTAGGACTACAGTAATTCAGATAAGATGCTCTTGAAAGAACTCTTGTCCAGTAACAGCATCTCCACCAATAAACCATTGACAACTCTGGCTCTGAGACTCTGGAACCACTGAACTCTGTTTTTATGTGAACTTCTCCCTTTCTGCCAACAAAAGCTTTCCTTTACCCTTCCATGACCAGAAGCAATTGTGGCATGCCATTCTATGCATCCTAGATTATAATTCTCTTTTCTCATTTCCAAATAAACTTAGCATGTTTGGGGATTTCTTTTTTTTTTTTAGGTTGATGGACCTGTTTTTCGATTATGCTTCTCTGTGGGCCTATCATTTTCATTCTGTTTGTAACCTGTTTTCTGATAATCCACCTTAACCTGCATCTGTTCATTATCTTCCCAACATTTGTGCTTTTACTCCTTTCCCAGTAGCCTGGTCTGCTTCCACCCACCCCCTGGTATAAAGGACAAGAACACCAACTCCATAGCTGCCTGGGACAAGTCACATTACAGTGAGGTGACAGAACTAATGTTTAGGCAAAGTGGGCACACTTCTCATAATTAGGTCTTGAGGCTACAAAGCAGGGCCTAGATTCCATAAAGAATGTGCATGTGGTTGCTTTAGTGAGAGTGAGTAGATTAACAAGGGTCTAGAGAAAAGACATTTTGAGAAGGGACCAGACAAGGAAGTGTGGTACAAGGAAATAGAAGAGTTGGGGCATGAAAATGTTCATCATAGGACTTACAGAAACTGATAGTTTAAACAGAAAAGATTTGTTTAAAAGAAAGGATAACAAATTCTGGAGAGAAAAATAAATTTTAGTATGTAGGGAAAAAAAGAAAGTGATATCTATTCTCCGTCCTTCCCTGCCAGGTACACTGAAACCTGAAATTTTTTTCATAAGCACCAGAATTCAGTTTGCTAGGATTTTGTTGAGAAAATTTGCATGTATATTCATAACAGATATTGGTCTATAGTTTTCTTTTTTTGTTGCATCCTATTCTGGTTTTGGTATCAGATGATGTTGGCTTCATAAAACATGTTGGGGAGGATTCCTTCCCTCTCCATGTTGTGGAATAATATTTGCAAGATAGGAACCAGTTCCTCTTTGTAGGTCTGGTAAAATTCAGTTGTGAAGCCATCTGGTCCAGGATGTTTCTTTTTAGGAAGGTTTTTTATTGCTGCTTCAATTTTGGTACTCGATATTGGTCTGTTCAGGAATTCTACTTCTTCCTGATTGAGCCTAGGAAGTCTGTGTGTTTCTAAGAATTTGTCCATTAGCTTCAGATTTACAAGTTTATGTGAATAGAGGTTTTTATAATATTCATAGATGATATTTTGTATTTCTGTGGTATCAGTTGTCATTTCTCCTGTTTTATTCCTGATTGAGCTTATTAGAGTCCTTTCTTTGCTGCTTCTCATTAACCTAATAGGAGGTGTGTCAGTTTTGTTTATTTTACCAAAGAACTAACTTTTTGTTTCATTAATCTTACATATAGTTTTTTTTGTTATTGATTTCATTTAGTTCTGCTCTGATCTTTGTTATTTCTTTTCTTTCTGCAGGGTTTGGGGTTGATTTGCTCATCCTTTTCTGGTTTTTTGAGATGATTCATTAGAGTTTTGATTTGTGATCTTTCTGTCTTTTGGATGTAGGCATTTATAGATGTAAGCTTTGCTCTCAGGACTGCCTTAGCTTTTCCCACAGATTTTGATAACTTGTGTCTTCTTTATCATTTGGTTCAAAGAATCTTTTGATTTCCATCTTATTTTCCTCCTTAACCCAATACTTGTTCAGCAAAAGGTTGTTTAGTTTCCATGACTTTGTGTAGAGATGAGAATTTCTGTTGGAGTTGATTTCTGATTTTATTCCACTGTGGTCTGAGAAGATGCATGGTATTATTTCTATTCTTTTAAATTTGTCGAGATACATTTTCTGGCCCAGGATATGGTAAATCTTAGAGAATGTCCCATAAGTTGATGAGAAAACTGTATATTCAGGGGTTTTTGGGTGGAATGTTCTGTAAATGTCAATCAGGCCCATTTGTTCTAGCGTTCTGTTTAAGTCCATTGTTTCTTTGTTTATTTTCTGTTTGGAGGATCTGTACTGTTCTGTCAGAGGGGTGTTGAAGTCCCCAACTATTACATCTTCACATAGCCATCTAGTCTTTGACAAAGCAGACAAAAACATAAAATGAGGAAAAGAATCTTTATTCAGTAAATGGTACTGGGAAAACTGGATAGCCACATGTAGAAGACTGAAACAGGATCCACACCTCTCACCTCTCACAAAAATCAACTCATGGTGGATAAGAGACTTAAACCTATGTCATGAAATGATAAGAATTCTAGAAGAAAATGTTGGAAAAACTCTTATAGACATTGGCCTAGGGAAAGAATTTATGAATAAGACCCCAAAGGCAATCACAGCAACAACAAAAATAAATAAATGGGACCTGATCAAATTAAAAGGCTTCTGCAAAGCCAAGGAAAATATCATGAGAGCAAATCAACAACCTACAGAATGGGAGAAAATATTTACATGCTACACATCCAATAAAGGGCTGATAACTGGAAACTATATAAAAACTCAGGAAAATCAGCAAGAAAAAATAAAGCAACCCCAAAAAGTGGGCAAAGGACATGAACAAAAACTTTTCAAAAGAAGATATACTCATGACCAAAAAACATATGAAAAAATGCTCAACATCTCTAATCATCAGAGAAATTCAAATCAAAACCACATGAGATATCACTTAACTCTGGTGTGAATGGCTTTTATCAAAAAGTCCCCAAATGATAAATGTTGCCGTGGGTGCCCAGAGATAGGAACACTCATACACTGCTGGTGGGACTGCAAACTAGTGCAACCTGTGTGGAAAGTAATATGGAGATAACTCAAAGAGCTACAAGTAGAACTAACATTTGATCCAGGAAGCCCATTACTGGGCATCTACTCAAAGGAAAAAGAAAACATTTTATTAAAAGACATCTGCACTCGAATATTTATAGCAGCACAATTCACAATCGCAAAGATGTGGAAACAACCCAAGTGCCCATCAATACATGAGTGAATTAATAAAATGTGGCATATGCATACCATGGAGTACTACTCAGCCTGATAAAAACAATGGTGATCTAGCACCTGTTATATTATTCTGGATAGAGCTGGAGCCCATTCTACTAAGTGAAGTATCATAGGAATGGAAAAACAAGCCTGTACTCGCCATCGAATTTGTATTAACTGATCAACACTTAGCGCCCATTTAGTAGTAAGATTCATCAAGTGTCAGGCAGGTGGTGGGGGTGGGGAGGATGGGCATATTCACACCTAATGGGTGCTGTGCACACTGTCTGGAGGATGGACACACTTGAATCTCTGACTGAGGTGGGACAAAGGTAATATATGTAATGTAAACATTTGTACCCACGTAATATGCTGAAATAAAAAAAAAGAAAGCTGCAAAATGACAGATTTTAAATGTATCCAATCAAGATTTTTGAGTTTCAGCTATGTGGAAGGCAGTTTTCTATGTCCTTCATAATACCAAGGTGTCTTCTGTCACAAAGCTTTCATCCCAGCCAAACTCCCCCCCTCCGACCTCCATTGCTCCCATCACATTTGGAATGAATCTAAATTGGCTTTGGCATCAATACATGAGTGGATTTATAAAATGTAGTATATGGATACCATGGAGTTCTATTCAACTACAAAAAACAATGGTGATCCAGCACCTCTTATATTATCCTTGATAGAGATTGAGCCCATCCTTTCAAGTGAGGTATCACAAGGATGGAAAAACAAGCACCACATGTACTCGCCATCAAATTGGTACTAACTGGGCAACACTAAGGTGCTCACATGGTAGTAATACCCACTGGGTGCCAGTCAGGTGGGGGTGGTGGTAGGGGGTAAACCCACAGCTAATGGAAAGGGGGCACACTGTATGGGGGAAGGACACGCTTGTAGCCCTGGCGTGGGCGAGGCAAACACATTTCATGTAACCAAAATATTTGTACCCCCCTAATATCCTGAATTAAAAAAATAAAATAAAATGAATGGGGCTTTGAAATCAGAAACCTTAGTATTAATCCTGATCTTCAACTTCTCGGTTTGAAAAGCCATACAGAAATTTTCTAAGCTCTAGCTTCCTTATCTATAAAGGGGATTTGTGATACTTACTCATGGGTACCTGAATTAATACATGAAAGTAATCTGTACAATGCCCGGCATACTGTTAAGTACTCGGTAAAAGAAAGCTGTTATTACTATGCATATCTGCTGAGACAATTTCTAGTCACCTCTAGGATCCTAATTCCGTAGGTGCCACAGAGGGCACAAGCTATATGCTTGGGTAATAGAGGATAAAATAAACTTTGGAAATTAATAAATCCAAATATTTTACCATTGCCTGCAAGTTCCTAAGTGATCTGTCCCTGGCTCTTGCTTGAATCTCACCTCAAATACTTCTTTTTTGTGCCCACCAGACTCCAGCCACTATAGTCCTCTGTTTTTCCTTAGAAATCCCAAGCACTCTCTTGCCTTGGGGTCTTGGCCTTGTTGCCACTTTTGCCTAGAGCTCTCTCCTTCCTGGACTCTAAATGATTGCCTCCTTCTCTACCCTCTGGGTCTACCCCGTCATGCTGCCTGCCCCCTTCTTTATCACATTCCATGCTTTATTTTCCTCATAGTGCTATCAATCCCTGAAGTGCTATTTATTATTTATTCATATGTTGTCCCGTTTATTGTCAGCGCCCCACTAAAATGTAAGTTCTGTTCAAGCCAGGGGCTTGCTTGTGCTACATTTGTCTTCAATGTCTAGAAGAGTGCTTGTCACATAAAATGCCAAAAATCTGTTGAATGAACAGGTAAGTGAACGAATGAACACGTGAATGAATGACTTGTTGGGAAAGAAGCTGATCATTCCTTGATCCCATTCTCATCCCAACATGCTGTCATGCTGTGACAGTGACGTTTTCGGTCAGCTGGGAACATCCTACACATAATGTTAATCATCACTCTTTATTTCCCATTCGCTTTCTCTTTTTCCTTGCCTGTTATCTTGTGAGCATTTGCTTATTTTACTTGTCCATTTATTTATTCTGCAGAGAATATGAAGGCTTTTGTAATAACTATGTGTAAACGACTTGATAAAACTACAAAATTAAACAATATTTAACTGCATTTTCTTCAGAGGCACCTCTGCTCTTTGAAAAAACAAAATTTTGGGAAGGTCATCTGCTAGCCAGTTAATCACATTTTTTTTTTTTTTTTTTTACAGTTGTGGAATGTTGCCTTAAAGTGTCCTCTAAGGTTACCTAATGGAGATCCTTTATTTAACAGGTGAACAAACTACAGTCCAGAAATGTTAGGGCTTACCAATGACCACATCGTATCTCTTAGTGGCAGGAAGAATCTTAGAACACTGGCCTCCTGACTTTAAGGCCAGGGGTCTTTTCCCAGTGCCATGTGCCAGCAAATGAGGAAATGGTGTTATCATTATTGTTTTATTGCCTATGGAGCTTTAAGGTTCAGAAAGAGGTGATGTCAGTTAGAAACCAAGGACAACAGTGGTTCAAAATCATAACCAAATAAAAGGTTGTACGCTGATGTATACTTACAAATATTCAAACCATTACTGGTTATAACTATTCAACAAGCATCCACTAATATGGCTTCTGTGATTTTCGCATGGGCAAACAGCTCTGTCTTTCTTTCTAGGACTTAGGAAACAAAGGGTAATAAGGAATTTCACATGTGTAATTTGCAGTATTTGCTTTCATCAACAGGTAAAGGAAAAAAGGCCACATTTTTTATGAAATATCCATCAACTATTAGAAGCTTAGTGCTGTTGTAATGAAAAAAGCCACTGTGCGTGTTCTGCTTCAAAGACATGTTGATTTGTAAAAAGGGTTTTTCATGAGCAGAAAATTGCTAAAAATGAGACCATTTTATGGGTAGGAAGCCACAAAAATTAGTCCATTTTAAACTCTGGCTTATTTAAGTTTTGTAATTTTATCTTACATACATTATTTATTATTGACAGTTGAGCTGCAAGCAAAAGTGATCCAGATCAATCAAAACGTATTTTATCTAAAGTCAGAAATGGAACGACAATTTATATCCCCTTTTCTAACAGTGGAGGGGTGGTGCACTTAAGCTGAAATACTTCCTGACCTACAGTTTCAGTTAATGGAAATTAGAATAGCTGAATTACCTTACCTCGAAGGGTGGATAATGAAATGTCAACAGACCCTCAAGAAACAGCATTCCAGGCGGTGATATAACACATTGCTAGGAAGTAGTTCTTATCAATCTAATTGTGCTTTTATATTCACTTTTGGGTTCTCTCAGCTTCCTGAATATTTTACAGATTGTGTGAAGATGCTTGGCCTTTTAACCAAAATGCCATCCTGAAGAAGCTGGAACAACTTAGGAAAAGTCTCCCTTTGGTTTGTGGAAGTGGAAAACTAAGAAATGAACTAACAAAATATGGATCTTTAGTTCTTTATTAAAGGGACATAAATGATGTAAATTGGTGACTTTGATTATTTTAGGTTTTGTTCTATTTTTTTCTCCACCTAAATAATGTCAATGATTTAATCAAAAAATATAACAATTCCTTTCTTTATCCTCAATCATCCTCCTCACTTCTTCCTCTTTCCTTCAACTGTTTCCTTTATCTCTGATGCATTTATAAACAATAAACAATTTTTATAGAAGTGTTTTTCTTTTTCTCCAAGAGACTGAAAATACAGAAATGGCCAGACCATATATAACACTAGAACTCTGACCTACAGTCAGTCCAGGAAGCCAGACAGAAAGGAAGACTACCGGGCTTGAAATCTCTGCTTAGGTTTTTTATTTGTTTGTGTGTTTGAAAGTAGCAGGCCAAATGCTATGATCAATATTGGGGGCAGCAAATCTGTAAACGGCCAGATAGTAAATATTTAACCTTTGGGGGTCACCGGATTTCTGCAGCAACTACTCAACTCTACCTTTGCAGTGTGAAAGCAGCTATAGACCGTAAGTAAACAAATGGGTGTTCCCATGATCCTATATTTATTTATAAAAATAGGCACAGGCCAGATTTGGTCCCTGTGCTGTACTTTGCTGAATCCTGGTCTATGCTACAAGGTATGTGCTCAGATCACAGTGTAAGCCTTTAAACAGTGGAAGAAGTCTATAGATATTGTTAGGAATTTCTTCATTCATTCAACAAATATTTGTTGAGCCAGGCATTATCCTGGAAGATCAGCAAAGAAAGCAGACAAAATCCTTGCCCTAATGGAGTTTATATTGAATGGAGGATGGCAGATAAAGAACAAGAAATGGAATAATTAAACTATATAGTATGTTAAAAGTTGAAGGTATTAGAGGGCAGATAGAGCTTATCACAGGAGAATTAAAAAAATGAAATGACAAAAAAATAAATAAAATTGGCACAACTGAAATATGAAAAAAAAAAAAGAAAGAAAATGTGCATGAGGAAGCAACGAGGAAAGGATGGATTATAATTTTCAGTAGAACGATTAGAGTAGACTCTAGAGAAAGTGGCCTTTGAGCAAAAATTAGGAAGAGGTGAAGAAGTTAGCTATAGAGAAATCTGGGAGGTAAGTGCCTGCCCCGCAAGCTGAGGGAGAGAATGCCTGGGCTGGGGTGGGAAGACAGGGTTCAAACCATGAAAAGGAGATTGGAAAGTTAAGGAAATACAATTGGAAGGATTTTAGCTTTTGCTGTGTGTAAAATGTGATGTCCGTGAACAGCTTTGAGCAGAAGAGAGACATGAAATGATTGACATTGTGAGGAGGTGACTCTGGCGACCTTGCTAAGAAATGCTGTGAGGCAGCCGGGGCAGAAGCAGGAGCCCAACCTCTACAGTCCTACCCCCGTATCCATGAGGCACTTGATCCAAGACCCCCAGTGAATGTCAGAGACTAGGGATGGGACCCAACCCTGCATATACTACGCTTTTTCCTATACATGCTTACCTGCGGTAAAGTTTAAGTTACAAATTAGGCACAGTTACAGATTAACGACAATAACTAATAAAATATAACAAATATAACAATACTCAGAATGGCACACAATTTAAAACTTATGAATTGCTTATTTCTGTAATTTTCCATTTAATATTTTTGGACTAATGTCTGTGGATAACTGAATCTACGGAAAGCAAAATCACACATAAGGACAAGGGGGGAATACTGTAGTTTGATTAAAATATACCATGTTTTAACTGTTTATTATTCTTTCAGTTTTTCCTTTGTTCATTTTCCCCTCTTTTTTCCATTTATATTCTCTTTTAGCATGTCAACTATACTTTTATTTTTCTAAAAGTAATGGTTGCCTTACAATTTACTATATACATTTTTAACTAATCTATGGTCAGCTTCAAATAGCACTATACTGCTTCACCTACAGTGCAGGTACCTTATAACCAAGTAGTCCCTCCCCCTTCCTTTCTCTTGTGACATTACTGTTATTCATTCTACTTATCCAAATGCTATAATCCCCTAATGAATTGTTACTGCTATTACTTTAAACAAATTGTTATATTTTAGATTAAGAAAAAGAAAAATATTTCATTTTGCCATTATTTATTCCTCCTTTGATGCTCTTCTTTTCTTTATGTAGATTTGAATTTCTGATATATTAATATATCATTTTCCTTCTTTTTGAAGAATTTCTTCAAACATTTCTTTCTGGTCAGGCATGTTGATGATGAATTCTCTCATTGTTTGTTTGAGAAAGTCATTATTTCTCCTTTTCATTTGAAGGATAATTTTGTTGCATGTAAAATTTTAGGTTGCTAATTGTTTTTTTTAATGATTTATAGATTTCACTCCACTGCCTTCTTGTTTTCATGGTTTCTGATGAGAAGTATGTTCATAATTCTTTTCATTATTTCCCAATAAAATAGTTGTTCTTCTTCTTTTTTTAGCTGCTTTAAAATCTTTTTTTTTAATTGCAGAATATTATGGGGGTACAAACATGTTGGTTACATGTAATGCCTTAGCCTCATCCAAGCCAGGGCTAGAAGCATGCCCTTCCCCCATACAGTGTGCTCCACATCCATTAGTTGTGAGTTTACCCACCCCCACCACTCCCTTCCCACCTGACTGGCACCCAATGAATATTACTACCATGTGAGCACCTTAGTATTGATCAGTTGGTACCAATTTAATGGTGAGTACATGTGGTGCTTGTTTTTCCATTCTTGTGATACCTCACTTTGAAGGATGGGCTCCAGCTCTATCCAGGATAATAACAAGAAGTGCTAGTTCACCATTGTTTTTTGTAGTTGAGTAGTCCTCCATGGTATAAGTATAGCACATTTTATTAATCCACTCATGTATTGATGGGCACTTAGGTTGTTTATACATCTTTGCAATTGTGACTTGTGCTGCCTTAAACATTCAAGGGCAGGTGTCTTTATTATAGAATGTCTTTTTTCCTTTGGGTAGGTGCCTAGTAGTGGGATTGCTGGATCAAATGGTATTTCTATTTTTAGGTCTTTGAGATATCTCCAAATTACTTTCTACAGGGGTTGTACTAATTTGCAGTCCCACCAGAGTGTAAGAGTGCTCCAATCTCTCCACATCCACACCAGCATTTGTTGTTTTGGGACTTTTTGATAAAGGCCATCTCTGTGACACGGTTAGATGTGATGCATTGTAAGTCCAGATGCCCTCCACTGTGGAGGGTTCTGGTAGGTCTGGGTAAGTGCACTGAAAGTACTAGCTCCAGGTATGGCTTTGGTATAGGGTCGGTGGGGTCTCTGGCAAAAGGAAACCATGACTGATGCAGTAGTAACCCATGTTGAGCTTTTGAGGTATGTAGAAGTTCTCAGTTATGTGTGTGTGGGGGAGGGGGTGGTTACCAGACACTTGACTTCAAGATGCATGTCTGCACCATAAATAGAGACAAAAAATGGAAGAATTGTTTCTCTATGTTCTGAATTGCAATGGTACCTGATACAACTGAATTGTGTACTCCCCACCCAAATTCATACTTTGAAATCCTAACCCCCAGCATCTTAGAATATGACTGTATTTGGAAACAGGGCCTTTAAAGAAGTAAGTTAAAATGAGGCCTTTAGGGTGGGCCCCAATTTAATCTGACTGGTGTCCTTACAAGAGGAGGAAATCTGGACACCAGGCATGCGTGTGTGTAGAAAGAAGTCCCTGTGACGCCGTAGAGAGAGGGTGGCCATCTGCAAGCCAAGAAGAGAGGTCTCGAGAGAAACCAAACCAGCTGGCACCTTGATCTTGGGCTTGTATCCTCCATAACCGTGAGAAAACAAATTCCTTACTTAAGAAATGTCTGTGGTATTCTGTTATGTCAGCCCTAGCAAACTGATACAGTAACCTAGCAGCACTCACTCCACTGGGATACCTTTACATGAACGCAGAACAAAGAGTGGGGCGTCCTTCTCTGTCACCCTGCCGCATACCACAGAGCAGATCTGACTCTGGGGAGTTCAGGAGTGCCACCGGCAGAGACATGCTGAGCCCAGGATCAGCAAGGGAGACTTTGGCAGCTGGAGGAGGAGCACAATGCAGCAGCAGTGCCTGCTATGCCAACAGAGCACCAGAAGCACTTCCGTGGAATTGCTGCAGCCTAAAGAGCAGTGGCAGAGAAAAACAGACCCAGCGGAGCAGCAAGAGGAAGGGGCTGCCGCCAACAGAGTGGCACAGGATCCATGAAAGGGCAGCATATGTTGCATATGCTTCTGGAGCGTCTAAAATTTCTTAAGAGGAAATTGTCAGGGAGCTGGTCTTCATGCATTGACGGTTTGGAGAAATGAGCCAGAAAAATTAGGTATTAATATTAGTGCTCCCACATATGTACCCAGAGGGTGGTGAGGCTTGGGGAAATTACAGTTCCACATAGTTGACCCCACAGCAGATGTCTGTGAAGATCTATCTGAAAAGCTAAAGACCGTGCATTGGAAGAAACAGACGGATAGGCAAATAATGATGGATTGGAAAAAAATAAAGACTGAGGAGATTTGCGCAAGAATTGCAAGGAAGAGTCCAGGAAAAGTATATGTCAGCCCACCCAGTCACTTCTCAGCGTTATTAGGGAAGAACTAATTAAAATAATTTTGTAAATAGAACATGCTATGTAGGTGATTTATTAAGTGAGAAAGCTGGATTTTATTCAAGATGATCACAGGCAGGAACTCAGTGGCATGAATAGGAAATGCATTTGGAGGAAAACAATAGACTAGAAAAAGAAAGAAAAGTGAATCAAATCGGGCAGGTTAAAAAACGAGGCAGCTAAACAAAGAGGGGGAAAAGGAGCAACAAAGTTGCAGTGTTCTAAAGATGGAAAGAGAAAGAAGATAATTTGTTGACATTCTTGAGAAGGGACAGATAGTGTGTGAGACCCAGTTTAACTACCAAAGAGAGTGAATGACAGGGAGAGTGCTGATGGTTACATTGCAGCCAGGATGCAGGTGTTAGTGGTGGGAAATCCAATGAGAGACCCAATCACACCCCCCTTGAGAGTGAGGCTTTGTGTCCTCCAGCCAGCCATTTTTATTTAGTGGCAAAGACTGGAAATTAAAGGCAAGAGTCAAATGTTCCAGTTTCCTTTCCTCAACTGACTGGGTGTGGGTGGTGGCTAGAGGGCAACTCACTGACTTTGGAAACAGCAGGTCTTTTTTACAAAGCTGTTGAGATACTTAATTCCCTTCCTCCTGTTACCATAAAGGGGAGGAGACTTCCATGTGTTCAGGAGAGCACAATAATGGAGGAACATTCCCCATCCCTCTCCCATGCCCTTTCCTCTGCCTACAAGGGGGAGGGAGGAGTGGCATATTACTGGCGGAGTTGGGGTAAACGTCATTACCTGTGGGTAGCCCCAGGTCTAGTCTATTTTCATTTCCTCTCAGATTTGCCTGCCAAATCCCTCTCTCCTCCTGCTGTTATGTAGTAAGTAGGCTCTGGGTGCAGTTCTGAGCCACTTTTCAGCTCTCTCGGTGAGGTAGGATGCAGGTTGCAACTGTCCCTGCAGATGGCTGGCAGATGGCCCAGATTTCGCTCTGTAGATGTAGCTTTTCCCCAGAAAGTCCCACGACCTAGATTAAAGATGTAGCAGCAGGAATAAGGCACATCCTCCAGCATGGTATAGTTGATGCAAACATTCATTTGTGTCCAGTATGTGTTCTCGATTTCTTAAGAATTTAGAAGAGAAGCAGGTGTGATTATTTTCATATCTGAAGCACCAATAAACTACTTGCTACCTAAACCACCACGGGAAAATCACTTTTCTCCATGAGCCTGTTTATTCATCTGTGAAATGAATAAAAATAGTCCCAACATGGAAAGGCTCTTTTGAGAATTATTTTAAATAATGTAAGTGAAGACAACAAATCATAGTGTGTATGCTGTTAATATCTGTTCATTGTGTG
The DNA here is from genome assembly GCA_008086735.1 of Cheirogaleus medius. Lineage (NCBI taxonomy): Eukaryota > Metazoa > Chordata > Mammalia > Primates > Cheirogaleidae > Cheirogaleus > Cheirogaleus medius. The sequence continues at coordinate 171,126 of VBSM01002149.1, read as the reverse complement.
TAGTTTGCAAGCACTTGTTCCAAACAGTCTATATTTCAGTTTTCCCAACTTAAAAAAATAAAGTTGCTAATATTTAGCCTTTATTGATAAAATTTCAGGCACAAGGGAGCGATTTTTGGTAAGTACCAATTAAAGTAGAATGGCTTCTATCTTGTAGCCCAGGCAAAAGTGCATGGTTTGGGAGCTTCAACTACTGCTATACTTTATACATACACAAACCAACAAACATCTTGACTTTAAAAATTCTCAAGTTTGAGATGTTTTTATTGTTTACAATGCTGGATCTTTAGGAAATGATGAGTGCTTCTTTTTATTTGACAATAATGACATAAAGTCAGTATTTCCCATTTCTCCTCTCCAAAATTATCTAGATACAAAAATGACATGCAAAAACACAGGTCTCTTCTTTAAGGAAACTAGGAGAGAGCTGAGACTCTGAGAAACAAAAACATGGAAGGACTGCAGGAACACAGGAAGGAGTATAGTATGAGGATACTCGGGGCTGCAGAACTCTAACAGAGCACTCAAAGTACACTTCTCCAATGTGGAGTCCATACTCTGTAGTACAAAATCCAAATTTCTTGCTTGTAACCATGAAAACAAACTGCACGAATGAGTGTCAAGAGCTTTTATATATGCAGTTCGGAGTCAACAAGGAGACGACGTGAAGATTATAAATCACACAGGGTGGGCTTCAAGGTGGCTGACTGGAGGCATCTGGTACCAGCCTCCTCCACAAAGAAGAACTAAAATAATGAGTAGATAATACACTTCAAATAGATCATCTAAGACAATAGTGGGATTCAAAAGAGAAGTAAAAGAAACACTTCAAGCAAGGAAGTGGAAGGATGTGAGGAAGCCTGCTTGGCTAGGATGAGCTGAGTGCCTGGAGAGCCTCCCCAACATGGGGAAAGGGTTAATTGAGAGAGACTCTTGGTATTCCACATTCCCACCACAGACTCCTGCAATCCTAGCCACCAGAGAGCCTTTGTGGGCCTTGAGACTAAGATAGAGAGCTACCTGCAGACCATGTGAAGGCATGTCTCCAGAGAGGGAGCTCACACTGAGCCCCCCTTCCCCCATCTTAAGCAGCTACAGCAAGTGCCATATTGAGAGCCCAGCCCCCACCAGGCTGCATCCTCATCTCCACATCCCCCGTGCCCCATTGACACTCCCCACCTGCAGCTACCATTGTAGCTGGCTCTTGTTGCCAGAGCTAAAGTGCAAGCAATAGGATTAACCCCACTGCCCACAGTAGCAAAGCTGCTATACATTTTCATGTGCTCTGAGGATAAATCCCACACTGACAGCCACCACCACTGTGGGCTGCTGCTGCACGAATGAACAAAGGGTGTACTTTCCAGCTGCCTGCATATGGCTGCTGCCACTGAAAGCAACCCAACCCTAACCAGTAGCAGGGCTGCGGTACAACCACTGATGGTCCTATGAAAGCACTCTGTCCCTGCCTACCACAGCCAGCACCTGCATGCACCGTTGGGGTCCTTAGGACAGGTCTGTTTGGCCTGGGTTTGCCCCCAAGTGCAAGAGCATGCTGTCTGGGGGCCTGGGGACCACTCAGCCTAGTCCACAGCCATTGGCACCTGACCATTTCTCCTGAGGGCCTGAGGTTGGGCCTACCAAACTTGCTGCTACCTCTACAGCTGGCATTCACCCACACATGCCACCTGTGGGCCCGGGGACTGGCCCACACAGCAGATCACAGCCACCACCAATACAAGCATGGTCCTCTTGGGAGCCAGAGTGTTGTCCTGCCGCTGCTACTGACATCACCAATGCCAGACACACTGCCCAGGGGCCCCAGAACTTACCCAATCACTTGGTCCACCACTGGCTATTAATCTATTCAACCTGTCTATAGTTTTTAACAGGAAAATTTAATTCACCACCGAAACTATCAGTGCCTGAGCAAGTGCCTGGAGGCCCAAGAATTGGCCTGCCTAGACCTGCTAACATTGGTGCCAGCATGAAAACACCCTGGGGGCCCAAAGACAGCCGTGCTTGGCTCACCACTGATATCACTGGAGCCCAAACAGGTGCGCTTGTTCCCAGCAAAATTTCACCAAAACCTCCACCAAAAACTTTATCCAAGGCTACTGAGGAAATCACAGACACCACTGATGCTGTTTACAATTGAAGAAGTCATGAAGACTACACTACTGCATGCTTTCAGAATCAAAGCCAAAGTGCTTTGCTTAACCAATATCAAAGATACATCTTCATGAAAAGTCCTTCTCTACTAAAGTAAATCCAAAAAAATTAGAAGAAGTGATTTTTACATCAGATGCACAGATATCAATGTAAGGACATATAAAATATGAAATGAAAAATCAAGGAAATATGACTCCTCCAAAGAAACACAATAATTCCTTAGCAACAGATTCCAGTCAAAAAGAAATTTATGAAATCTTGGAAAAATAATTGAAAGTTATGATACCAAAACACTCATTGAGAAATAAGAGAATACAGAAAAACAATTCAAAGAAATCAGAAAAACAACTAAGAACATGAATGAGAAATTTACCAAGGAGATAGATATCATAAAATAGAACCAAACAGATATCTGGAGCTGAAGAATTCATTAAATGAAATGCAAATTACATCAAAAAAACTTCAACAATAGACTAGATCAAGCAGAGGGAATAATTTCAGAATTTGAAAACAGGTCTTTTAAAATAACCTAGTCAGACAAAAGAAAAGAATAAAAAGAATGAACAGAGCCTACACGACATAAGGGACACCATATGTACATAGAACAACCAAATATTTGAATTTTCGGTGCTTCAGAAGACAAAGAGAACACATAAGTTTAGAAAACCAATTTAACAAATTAATACCTGAAAGCTTGCCAAGTCTAGCAAGAAGTTTAAACTACTAGATACAAGAAGTTCAGAGATCCTCAAAAGGTCTTCTTAAAGGCATATTATAGTCAAACTGTAAAAAGTCAAAGACAAAGAGAGAAATCTAAAAACAGCAAGAGAAAAGTGCCTAGTCACTTATAAGGAAACCCTCATCAGACTGATGGAAGATTTCTCAGCAGAAACCTTACAGGCCAGAAGAGAATAGGATGATATATTTGAAGTGCTGATAGAAAAAACAAACATCAAGCAAACCTGTCAGCCAAAAACACTATACCCAGCAAAGTTATCCTTCATAAATGAAGGAGAAACAAAGTCTTTCCTAGACAAGCAAAGCCTGAGGGAGTTCATCACCACTACACTGGCCCTGCGAGTAATGCTTAAGGGAGTCCTACAACTGAAAGTGGAAGGATGATATCTATCATCATGAGAACACAAATGTATAAAACTCACTGGTAGAGCAAACACACAAATAAAGAAGAGAAAAGATGCAAATGTTACCACTACAGAAAGCCACCAAACCACAATGATAAGTAACAAAAGAAAAGGACAGTGTTAAAGAATATACAAAACAATCAGAAATCAATTAATGAAATAAGCCCTCAAATATCAATATTAACCTTGAATATAAGTGAATTAAACTTTCCTGTTAAAAAATAAAGACAAGTTGAATAAAGACCATGAGTTAGCTAACTGTTGTAAGAAACTCATCTCACCTGTAAAGACATGTATAGACTGAAAATAAAGGGATAGAAAAAGATATTTTATGCAAAGGGAAACCAAAAGTGAAGAGGAATAGCTATACTTATGTCAGATAAAACAGCCTTTAAGTCAAAACCTGTAAAAAGAGACAAAGAAGGTCATTATATAATGATAAAGGGATCAATTCATTAAGAGGATGAAATAATTCTAAATATATAAGAACCCAACACTGGAATATCCCAATATATAAAATGAATATTACTAGATCTAAAGGGAGAGACTTCATTATAACAATAACAGGGGACGTCGACACCCTGCTTATAGCATTAGACAGATCATCTAGACAGAAAATTAACAAAGAAGCATTGGATTTAAATGGCACATAAGAACAAATGCTGAGAATATTTCATCCAACCCAGCAGAATATACATTCTTCTCATCGGCACATGGAACATTCTCCAGGACAAACAATATGTTAGGACACAAAACAAGTCTTAGCAAATTTTTAAAAGTTGAAACCATATCAAGTATCTTTTCAGACTACAATAGACTAAAACTAGAAATCAATAACAACAGGAACTTAGGAAATTGTAAAAACACATGGAAATGAAACAATATGCTTTTGGATGATCAATGGGTCAAGAAAGAAATTAAGGAGAAAATTAAAAATTTCTCGACAAAAATGAAAACTGAAACACAACATACAAAAACCTATGGGATGCATAGGTGCTAAGCACTAAAAGCAGAGCTAAGAGGGAAGTTTATAACAATAAAAATTTGCATAAAAAGAAAGATTTCAAATAATTTAATAACTAGACAAGCAAAAACAAACCAAACCAAATATTAGTAGAAGGAAAGAAATAACAAAGATCAGAGCAGACTAAATGAAATGGGACTAAAAAAATACAAAGAATCAATGAAACAAAACCTTGGTGTTTTGAAAAGATAAACAAAATTAATAAACCACTTGCTAGACTAAACAAGGAAAAAGGAAACCCAATGAACAACATTAAAAAAGAAATGGGAGACATTATAAATCATACCACACAAATGCAAAAGAGCATCAGAAACTATTATGAACAACTGTATACTAACAAACTGGAAAACCTGGGGGAAATGGATGAATTCCAGACACATGCAAACTATCAATATTGAATAGGGAAGAAATAGAAAACCTGAACAGACCAATAACAAGTAATGAGATTGAATCAGTAGTAAAGTTACCCAACAACAACAACAAAAAAGTCCAGGACTACATGGCTTCACTGCCAAATTCTACCAAAGAGTCAAAGAAGAACTAACATCAATTCTCCTGAAACTACTCCAAAGAAATTATGAGGAGGGGATTCTCCCTAATTTATTCTACAAGACCAGCATTATACCAAAACCAGATGCAAAAAAAAAAAAAAAAAAAAAAAAAAAAAAAAAAAAAACAGAAAAAGGAAAGAAAAGAAAAGAAAACTACAGGTCAATACCCCTGAAGTACATCAATGCAAAAATCCTCAATAAAATACTTCAAACCAAATACAACAGCACACCAAAAAGATAATAATACATGATGATAAAATGTGATTTTTTCCCAGATATACAAAGATAGATTCATTATATGCAAATCAATATACATGATACATCACATCAACTGAATAAAGGACAAAACTATAGACATACAAAAAGCATTTGATAAAATTTAACATTTTTTCCTGATAAAAACTCTCAATGAACTAAGCATAGAAGGAACATACGTCAACATAATTAAGGCCATATGTGACAAACCCATAGCTAACATCAAAGTGAATGGGAAAAAGTTGGAATTCTTCCTCTAAGAACTGGAACAAGACAAGGGTGCCCACTTTTACCACTCCTATTCATTATAATAATGGAAATTCTAGCCAGAGTAATCAGGCAAGAGAAAAAATATAAAAAAGCATCCAAATTGAAAAGAAGGAAGTCAAATTATTCCTCCTTATAGAAAACATGATCTTAAATTTAGAAAAACTCCACCAAAGTATAAAGACTCCACCAAAAACCTCTCAGATCTGATAAAACATTTAGTAAAGTTGTAGAATACAAAATCAACATATAAAAATCTGCAGTGTTTCTATATACCAATAATGAATTAGCTGAAAAAGAAAATAAGAGGGCAGTCCCATTTATAATCGCTATTAAAAAAAAACCCAAAACCTAGGAATAAATTTAACCAGGGAAATGAAAGACCTCTCTATAAGGAAAAATACAAAACACTGATGAAAAAAGTTTGAAAAGGACACCAACAAATGAAAAGACATCCCATGATCATGGATCAGAAAAACTAATATCATTAAAATGACCATACTGTCCAAAACAACCTACAGACTCAATGCAATCCCTATCAAAATACCAATTTCATTTTTCACATAAATAGAAAAAATAATCCTGAAATTTATATGGGACCAAGAAAAGAGCCCAAATAACTACAGCAATTCTGCGCCCAAAGAATAAAGCTGGAGGCATCATACTACCTGACTTTAAAATATATAACAAGGCCATAGTAACCCCAACATGGTATTGGTATAAAAATAGAAATATAGACCAATGGAATAGAATAGAGAACCCAGGAATAAATCAACATATTTATAGCCAACTAATTTTCTACAAAGGTATGAAGAACATACATTAGGGAAAGGACAGCCTCTTCAATAAATAGTGCTGAGAAAATTGGATATCCATATGCAGAAGAATAAAACAAGATCCTTGTCTCTCACCATAAACAAAAATCAACTCAGGATGGATTAAAAAGACCTAAACATAAGAACAAAAACTATAACATTACTAGAAGAAAACATACAAAAAACACTTCAGGACATTGGTCTAGATTTTATGGCTAAGTCCTTAAAAGCACAGGCAACAAAAACAAAAATAGACAAATGGAACTATATTAAACTGAAAATCTCCATAGTAAAGGAAACAATTAACAGAGCAAAGAGACAACCTATTGACTGAGAGAACATATTTGCAAACTACTCCTCTGACAAGGGACTAATATCCATAATATACAAGGAATTCAAACCGCTCAACCAAACCCTCCCAAATAATTCCATTAAAAAGTGAGCAAAGGACATGAATAGACATTTCTAAAAATGACATTTCTGAAAAGACAGAAGGCATAAAATGGCCGACAGATATATGACAAAATGTTCAAAATCACTAATCATCAGGGAAATGCAAATCAAAACCACAATGAGATATTATGATATCATCTTACCCCAATTAGAATGGTTATTATAATATTAAAATACAAAAAACAGATGCTGATGAGGATGTGGAGAAAAGGAAACTTGTACACTGTTGGTGGGTATGTAAACTTACCAGTTTGAGAACATATGAGAACATAAACTACTACAGCCACTATGGGACTTCCTCAAAAAATACCATAGGATCCAGCAATGCTATTACTGGGATGTTATTCAAAGAAAAGGAAATCATTATATCAAAAAGGCATCTACACCCCCATGTTTATTGCAGCACGATTCACCATAGCAAAGATATGGGATCAACGTAAGGGTCCACCAATGGATGAACGGATAAAGAAAACGTGGTATATATACACAATGGAATGCTATTCAAACATAAAAAAGAATAAAATCATGCCATTTGCAGCAACATGTTTGGAACTGAATATCATAATGCTAAGTGAAATAAGCCAGGCACAGAAAGACAAATGTCACATGTTTTCATTCGTATGTGGGAGCTAAAAAGAGGATCTCATGGAGGTAGAGAGTAGAATGATAGATACCAGAGGTTGGGAAGGGTATGTGGGTTGGGGGCTGGGATAAAGAGAGGTTGGTTAATGGGTACAAACATACAGTTAGATAGAAGGAATAAGGTCTAATATTCGATAGCATAGTATGGTGAGTATAATTAACAACAATGTAACGTGCATTTCAAAATAGCTAGAAGAGATAACTTTGAAATGGCCTCAGGATATAGAAATGGGATAGATGGACACCCCAAATACCTTTGCTTGATCATTATGCAGACTATGCATGTGGTAAAATATCACATGTACCCTATTAATATGTACTAATGTTATGTATCAATAAAAGAATAAAAAAGAAAGTCACCAGGATAACATTGCCATACAGCAGATGATGAAAACTGTGCCCAATTTATTATGTAATTACAAATTTAGCAAAGCAATCACTTGAATAAAATTAGAGCACAATGCAGAGATTCAAGAACAGAGGGATACTTTTCTCAGACAATAGAAGCAGTTGAAATACGAGGAAGTAGAGCTTGAAAAACTGTACAGGAAATTTTCATCAAAAAATGTGAAGATAAATTGGAAGTTGTCAAAGGGAAAATAAATAATGCTAAAAATACAAATGTAAATTAAAAAATAAAATAAATAACATGCATTGTGTCTTCTCAGGCCAAATTAATGAAAATTCTAAAAATTATATTTAATCCTCTTGAGAATAATCTGGGCTCTTTGTCATAAAAATCTTGTGTGGCTCTGTGAAGTAGTATGGACTGTCTTCTTCAGCAGCTATTAGGATGTTAAGCTGATTTTCTTTTTCTCTAATCCTTTGATTTAGTTTTTCTTTCTCATCCCCATTGTCTTCCTGTTCTCTATGATTTCTTATTGTTTTCTATGTATGTGCTTCTTGTATCCTCTTTTCCACCTGTTTTCTATTTTGCTATTTTTACTACCTTATGGGTTAAAAATACCAGATAACCATATATAACCTCTGTAATCAATAAAAGTTGATAATCACTTAGCAATGGCCTTAGTTCCCAGCTTGTTTATTAAGGTTGCATAGAGATTGGCATATGGTATTTACTTACGACAGCAAATAACCTTCAGAAACCCACCTTTACTTGAGATGAAGTCCCACATTACTCAACTATCACGAAAACTGATCTCTCAGAAAATGAAGTACTATTTTACCATGATTATATTTACCAATGAAAATTGTCAGTGTGTTATTCTAGTAAGTCATAGTTTTTCATTGCTATTGTTTGTTTAAATAAAGAGTGCAGCCTTAAATCTCTAGATCACTTGGTTGATTTGAATGAAATGTACAGAGTGAATTTTTAAAGAATCATAATGTAATTGGCTACCCAGGAAATACAACTTGGAATAGGGCTGGATACTATTGTGGTCATGTATAAAAGTTTGAGACCCAAGTTGTCTGGAGTCAAGTTCACGTTCTATTACTTAATAGCTAGAAGACCCTGGGTAAGTAATTAAATATCTAAGTTTCAGTTTCCCCATCTGTATAAGAGGAAAATAAAGGTGTCTGCCTCGGAGGATTGATTATGGTGACTAACTGTGCAGATGCACGCTTAGCTTTTAGTGGAGTCTATAATGCAGTCAGAGAAAATATGCAATAAATGCCAGCTGAAATCATTCAAAATGTTATAGGCTAACTAAATTTTATATTACTAATGTAAAATAATATTTAAGAAATGAAACTATGTTGTGAAGGGCATAAATAGGTTAAAAGCTTGTGTCCAGAAAAATTATATGTTAGAAAGTTAGAATTATAAAATTACAGAAAGGTTTTTTTTTTAAAAAAATTCAGTTCTGTTATTGGGTCCTAGACTATGATTACTGTCCATCAGCACAAAATCTTCAGGAAGACAACAGTGGGTGAGTTCAAAACTGAGATTTCTTATTTGTTCTAAGAGCAGCCTTTTTATCTGTTTTCCTTTTGACTGATAGAAGAGATGAAAGGAATGGAAGTAAAATGGATCCCGATAATATCTTGGAAGAGAATGCGGCTTAACAAGAAGCAAGTCTAACGTAGGAGTGGGAGCGAGGCAGCGGGAGAAAACTCTTCAGGATGAGCGCTCCGCATCGCGTCTGACAAGATGAGAGAGAAGAGAGCTTATATAACGTGTTTTGCATTAGAGCTTTCAACAGGCAGCTGAGCTGTGCTATTGTTGCCTCATAGAAGGAAAGAGCAGATTCTGACTCGGCTGGCTGACTATGGAGGGGCAGAGAGACCAGAGCATCCACTTACAGCGCTCAGTTTTTTATTAAAACACCTGAAGATTCCCAGGAGTTCTGTGTGTCTATAGTTCTCAATTGTTATCTTTTTAGTTTTTTCCTTCCCTTACACATCCATCAAGGCCTACCTATAATGTTGTGCCCTTTTATGTCTTTTCATTTTGAATTGCTTTTCCTTTGTGAACCAGTTGTAAATGTTATATCTATTGAGAAAATTTTCTCTTTATTTTTAGATATCTATATGCATACTTTTCAACTAAATAATAAAATCATCCTGATGAAACCATAAAAAACAAAAACAAAACCCCCGAAGAGAAAGCAGAAAGTTGAGGAGTGTAATCTGTTTGGATGCATTTTTAGGAAGTAAGGCAGGACGCCAGCCTTCTGGGGAGCAATCAAAGGCTCCCCCATCAGCAGCTGCTGCTGACAGGCATTTATTTATTTTACATTTTAAAACCCTTAAGAAGAGAGAGGCAATGAGACCTAGGGGAGAAAGGTCTGAATTGAGAATCTTGGGCCTCTGATGTTAACGTACTTCTGCCCCTGGCCTCAGTTTCCCCATCTGTATAACAAAACAGTTGAAGGATTGCCCCTTAGTGGGGTCTCTAAGTCCCTTTTTAGCTCAGAAAAGGCTATAGTATGTTCATGGATGTCAAAAGAACCTATCTGCACCCTCACAATTTGTTCATTCTTATGACTCTTTCTCTGAGCCCCTTTGTTACAGGCAAACACGGTGCATTTTTACCTTTCTGCTTTTGCTTAATCTGCGCCCTTCACCTTCACTGCTTCTACTTTCACAACTAAATGAACCTGCCTTTGTGACTTGACTCAAATGTCCTTATTCTCCTCTCCCAAAGAAGTGATCTCTACTTCCCTAAGTCTCCATTAAACTTCCCTAGTGCCCTGTTAAGGCACTCACAATATGGGGCATGAAACTTAATCATTAGTTCTTACATTACCTTCCTGAACAGTAAGTGCTGTAAACTCTCCAGTTCCTGGTACCACTGGGGATACATAAGGTATTACGATGTTGCTATATGTCCACAACGTTTGGGAAATAGCCCCTGTGCCAAGACCTCCTCAGAGAACTCCCTGTCCCAGCTTTCTCACCCCTCCCCCAAGGCTGCCCCACATCCCCTCATTCAAATAACTTTAACGTTGGCATCTGGCACAACAAGGTCCCCAGGGTCCTAGCCCAGGCTGTGGCTTTGCTAGAGCCCATGTTGGCCAGGTCGTTAGAAATTTTGAAAGTCATCCCTGTTCTGTATATCCCCTGCTCACAGTTTCCTGTATAATGTCTTACATATAATAAATAATGAATAAGAGTTTGTTAAATGAAAGAAGCCAGGTTTGTCCAACACTGCATAAATTATAGGAAAAGACTAAGGGGGTGGGAAAAGGTCAGAGAATGAGATGATATTGTTCCATGAATCAGTGTTTAAAGCTTATCTCTTGGCCTCACGACACACTTAAGAATTTTGGAGGGAAGGAGGGTAAGTAGAGGAGGTAAAATTTGAAGATATTAAGCAAGACTGGAGTTAAATAAGTATAACTGAGTAATGAGCTGTATAGCAGATTCTGAGCATTTCAAGTCTTTGATGAAAGGCTGCTTGAGTTAGAGGAGTATGAAATAACGCCACTTTCCCCAATTGCAACCCCATCTGCATTCCACTTCTGTCTTTCTCAGTGCTGCTCCTTTTTTCCTGACTCCAAATGAGAATTTTTTCCCAGTTTCAGCCAGCCCCTTTTCCCTCTCCGCTCTTGCTATAATAAATAAATGTTTAGCAAAGCCGCAGTATACATAGTCAATATATAAAAATCAGTTGGAATTTTGTATACTAACAATGAACAATTGGAAATCAAAAGTAAAAATAGAGTACCACTTAAAATATTACCAAAGAAAATGAAATACTTAGATATACATCTAATAAAATCTGTGTAAGATCTCCATGTTGAAAACTACAAAAGACTGATGAAAGTTATTAATTAAGACAGAAATAAATGGAAAATTATATTGTGTTTGTGGATTAGAAGATGCAATATATTTAAGATGTCAGTTCTCACAAATTGATCTACAGATTCAATGAAATCCCAATTAAAATCACATCAGAAATTTTAATAGATAGCAATAAGCTAGTCTTGAAGTTTATATGAAAAGGGAAAGAGCCCAGTATAGCCAAAATTATCTTTTAAAAGAAGAATAAAGTTGGAGGACTTATATTACCTGATTTTAGGGCTTTGAGTCTTAACTATAATATAACTATAATAATCAAGACAGGGTGGTATTGGAGAAAGGATATATGGATAGATAAATGAAACAGAATAGAGAACACAGAAACAGACATGTAGAAATATGGCCAATTGATTTTTGACAATAGTATGAAGGAAATTCAATGTAAAAAGGATAGTTTTTCAATAAATTGTGCTGGAACAATCAATCAATCTATCTATCTATCTATCTAAAACTTCTTCCTATAATTCGTGTCTTATATACAGATTAATTCAAAATAGATTATAGACCTAAATGTAAAATATAAAACTATAAACATTTTTGAATAAAACTTAAGAGAAAAATCTCTGTGACTTTGGGTTAGGCAAAGAGATCTTTGCCTAAAGAATACCAAAAGTATAATCTATAAACGAAAACACTGATAAATTTGACTTCTTCAAAATGAAAAAAAGCACTTGTTAAGAGAATGGAAAGACAAGTCACAGACTGGAAAGAAAATATCTGCAAATCATATATCTGATAAAGAACTATCAAAACTCAATGATAAGAAAACAAAACAACCCAATAAAAAACGAGCAGAAGATTTGAGCAGACTCTTGACCAAAGAAGGCATATGAACAGAAAATAAGCACATGAAAAGATACCAACCTTGTTACTAATTACGGAAATGCAAATTAAAACCACAATGAGCTACCGCTTTATACCTCTTAGCATGGCTGAAACAAACAAATAAAACAAAACTCAATAATACCAAGTGGTGACAAGGATGCTGAGCAACTGGAACTCTCATGCACTGCTGATGGGAATGCAAAAGGGGACAGCTGCTGTGGACAGTAATTTGTCAGCTACTTATAAAGTCAAACATATACAACCTGTATGACCGAGAAATCCTATTTGTAGGTATTTACCCTAAAGAAACAAAAGCATATGTCCACACTAATACCTAATCTGAATGTTTATAGCAGCATAAAACTGCAATTATAATTCCAAAAGAGGAAATAACCAATACCCCTCTACTGGATAATCCATAAACTGTGGTTCATAAAATAAAATTCACAATTTTTGTAATAAATTTCTACAAGTTTTAACAAATGTGTAGTCACGTAACCACCACCACACTCAAGATACAGAACAATTCCTGACTTTTCAAAATAAAATTTCTTTGGTCGAGTATCTTGATTTTAAAATTAAAAAATAAACACAAACCTTAAAATGGGTAGAATAAATCAAAATTTCTCTAGAAATATTTATGTCTAAAATGTGGCATTTTTAAAACAGTCTGCCAACATATAATAAAGCTAAGTATGTTTATATGTATATATACATACATGCATATAATCTGTGTGTGTATCTATGTATGTATCTATATATATAAAAATATGGATATTTCATTTCATTCCTAGGTATGGCTTCCTAGTTATGCACTCAAGAAACGTGTACCGTTAGATCCACAAAAAAGTCTGTACAAGCATGTTCATTGAAACACCATTCTTAATAGTCCCCAACTGGAAACTAAAATTCTCATTGATAGTAGAAGGGATATAATAGAATAGTAGAATAGGTATTAGAATAGTGGGAGTATGATATTTTCATATAGTGGAATATTATACCATAATAAGAACAAATGATCGAAAACTGCACATAATGTGGATGAAATTCACAAACATGTTGAGTGATGAAACCAGACAACAGGAATGTATATTAATATTACATGTTTCATTTTTCTCAGATTCAAAACAGGCAAACTAGTCTGTGGTGTTAGGTGTCAGCATAGTGGTGAGTTTTCTCTGGGATAGCTAGGTAGTGACTAGATGGAAACATTGGGTGTGGGGGCTTCCAGGGAGCTGGCCATGTACTCTGTTTCATGAGCTGGGTTCCAGTTCCATGGACATGTTTAGTTTGGGAGATTCATCAAGTTGTGCTCTAGTAATTTGCATATTTTTGTATACATGTGTTGCTTCAATAAAACGTTTAGATTAAAAGAACAGGAAAACCCTTTTAAAATGTATTTAATTTACACCCAACTTTCAGGAACACAGGAGTGGCACAGAAGAAAGACACATCTTCCTTCAGTGTCATTCTTTTTTTTATTATTAAGGGTCATTTCTCTGAAGTTGAAGTCTTTCTTCATTTGCAGAGTTGTTTCTAATGCATAAGTTTAACAAAGCTCAAGGAAAGAATTGGTTCGTTACCCTCCATCAGTCTTGTTGCCCTCCCCTAAGACCAATGCTTGCCTGTTAGTTCCACAGACCAAGCCGGGTACACACTTGAAATGAAGGGCTTTTCTGGAACAAAGCCCCTGTATGGTGAGGGCATGGCTTCACTTCATGTGCTGCAGTCTGTGCCTCCTACCAGACTCCTAACAGAAAAATAAGAGTTGCTTGCACATTCCCGAGAGTCTTTGCAAATACCATTAAATCTGGAAGTGTTTTACAAGATATTGCAACAACAGCTAGGTAGGAAGTCCATCCCCAGAGGGGTCTTTTCATTAAACAGTCAAGCATGCACACCAAATACTGGGAATGATACAAACAATTCTTTATTTTCCTCCTTCTGTCTCCTATTAATCCACACTTAGTCCACCTCAGACAAGCATGAAGAGCTCTCCTCTATGATTTCTCTCTCCTCTTCCCTTTTCTTGTGGCCTCTGGGTCTTCAAAGCCCCTGTCCTGTTCATAGTGTTTCCTCTTTCTCTCCACCTCTAACCTGACTACTGTCAGATGGTTCCAAACAGCTTTTCTCTCAGTACAGGGAGTGAGTGGTGTTGTTGAGGGGATGGCTGATAGAGTCAGGCCCTGCCCCTGGTGTGAGGAGTTGAGGAAAAGTTTTCTTTCAGACGCAGCCTCACAGTGTAATGTTAGAACACCAAACTGGTGAGATTGACAAGCATTTGATGTAACTGCAGTGTATTATACTCACAAAATCTACATCACTTTCCTTATTTTTCTCTACCTTCTCAGCCATCTTTATTCTAGATCGATAGGGGAAGGGGCCCATCCATAGAAGGGGGAGGCGCTGTGTACCACACTCAGTAGGGGGTAAGGTGGATACAAAGACTTTCCTGTCACGTTACTTTGACACTGGAACAGAAGCATCTCATTCATTTAGTTTCACAGAGATGCAGAGTTTTTGAAATATTCTATTTTTCAAATAACAGAGGCATCGACATTTCTTTCAGCTACTTTTGATGTAAGCATAACCCAAGGAAATTCCATACTCAAACAGAAGTTTCAGAATATATAACTCAGGGTTTATTGTCAAAACCAATCATTAAACTGTTACCGTAATGGTACAGGGGTTACTATTAGGCTTGGCTCCTACACTGAATGTCCCCAATTACTATGAATTTGCAGTAACAGCATTTTCATTTTAGATTCTCTACCTCCTTCTGAAGTGTCACACAATCAACTGCCAGTGAAATTAACTTAATATACCTGAAAACTCTAGAGTGTGTTGGTGATTCATCAATATTAGTTCACTTCTTTCATGATGTTAGTATTAGTATATTAACTTCTATTCATCCTTTCTATTTTGTTATTTCATGCTTCTAATTTTCTCTGGACTGGTAAAATATATAGTTTCTAATTAATTGAAAATTTCTTCATAACCCGACTGCTTTCAAAAAGACACAAAAGGCAAAAGGCAATGTGAAAAGATGAATAAATTTGACTGCATTAAAATTTAAAATCTTGGCCAGGCATGGTGGTTCACGCCTGTAATCCTAACACTCTGGGAGGCCAAGGTGGGAGGATCATTTGAGCTCAGGAGTTTGAGGCCAGCCTGAGCAAGAGTGAGATTCTGTCTCTACTAAAATCTAGAGAAAAAATTATATTAAAAAAATATAATTTGAACTGTTTGTTTTTTAATGAACACCATAAATAAAGTTAAAACTCACATGTTAGACTGTGAAAAATATTTAAAACATATGCAACAAAGGGTTTTGAAGCAAAATAGTTGAAGAATTACACATCAATAAGAAAAAGGCAAACAACAACAACAACAAAGAAAAGGGCAAAAGATAGGATCAGACAATTCACAAAAAAGGAAGAACATTGAAATCCCTATCACACTCCCAAAGTTGTTTTTGTGCAGAAGTAGAAAAACTTATCCTGAAATTTATATGAATATTCAAGGGACCCTGAATAGCCAAAACAATCTTTTTTTGTTTAATTTCAGAATATTACCAGGGTACAAATGTATGGGTTACATGGATTGCTTTTGTAGTGCTTGAGTCAAAGTTATAAGTTTACATTGATAGTTTACATTGTGCCCATTAGGTATGAATTCACTCATCCCCTCCTGCCCCCTCCCACCTGCATGATTTCCATTGAGTTTTACTTCCATCTATGCACATGAGTGCCGATTGGTTGGTCTTAATTTAATAGTGAGTACATATGGTGTTTGTTTTCCCATTCTTGCAATACGTCACTTAGGAGGATGGTCTCCAGTTCCATCCAGATTGTTGGAAAAGGTATTAATTCATTTTTTATGGCTAAGTAGTACTCCATGGTACACACATACCACATTTTATTAATCCAGTCATGAATTGATGGGCATTTGGGTTGATTCCACATGATTATGAATTGTGCTGCAGTAAACATTCTATTGCTAGTGTCCTGTTGGTAAAAGGATTTCTTTTTCCTTTGGATAAATGCCCAGTAGTGGGATTGTTAGATCAAATGGTAGGTCTACTTTTAGTTCTTTGAGGAATCGCCATACTATTTTCCATAGAAGTTGCACTAGTTTTCAGTGCCAGCAACAGTGTATAAGTCTTCCTTTCTCTCTGCATAAAGACCAGAATCTACTGTTTTGGGACTTTCTGATAAAAGCCATTCTCGCTGGAGTTAAGTGATATCTCATTGTGGTTTTGATTGGCATTTCTCTGATGATTAGTGGTGCTGAGTATGTTTTCATATGTTTATTGGCCATTAGTCTATCTTCTTTTGAAAAACTTCTGTTCATGTCTTTGGTCAATTTTTAATGGGGTTGTTTGATTTTTTTCTTGTTGAATTGCTTGAGTTCTTCATAGATTCTCATTATTAGCCCATTATTGGATGCATAACATATGAATATTTTCTTCCATTCTATAGGTTGTCTATTTGCTCTGTTGATTGTTTCCTTGGCTGTACAAAAGCTTTTTAATAAGGTCCCATTTATTTATTTATTTTGCTGTTGTTGCTGTGATTGCTATCAGGGTCTTCATAAATTCTTTTCCTAGGCTGATATCTAGAAGAGTTTTTCTAACATTTTTTTCTAGAATTCTTATAGTTTCATGTCTTAGATTTAAGTCTTTTATCCATCTTGAATTAATTTTTGTGAGTGATGAGAAATATAGATTCTATTTCAATCTTCTACATGTGGCTATCCAATTTTCTCAGCACTATTTATTGAATAGGGATTTTTACTCCAATGTATATTGCTGTCTACTTTGTCAAAGATCAGATTGTAGTATGTGGATGGTTTTATATCTGGGTTCTCTGTTCTGTTAAATTGGTCTATGTCTCTATTTTTGTGCTAATACCATGCTGTTTTGGTTATTGTAGCTTTATAGTATAGCTTAAAGTCTGGTAAAGTGATGCCTCCAGGTTTGTTACTTTTGCTTAAGGTTGCTTTGGCTATTTGGGCTCTTTTCTGGTTCCAAACAAAGTGTAGAATTATTTTTTCTAAATCTGTGAAAAAGGACATTGGTATTTTGATGGGGATTGCATTGAATCTGTAAATCACTTTGGTATTATGGATAATTTGAACAATTTTGATTCTACTGATCCACGAGAATGACCTGCTTATTTGTTTACATCATCTGCAATTTTCTTCCTCAGTGATTTATAGTTCTCTTTGTAGAGATCTTTCATCTCCTTGTTTAAATACATTCCCAGGTATTTTATTTTCTTTGTAGCTATTGTGAAAGATATTGAGTCCTTGATTTGATTCTCAACATGACTGCTGTTGATGTATAGGAATGTTACTGATCTGTGTACATTAATTTTGTAGCCTGAGACTTTGGTGAATTTATTTATCAATCCAGGCATTTCTTCACAGAATCTTTGTGGTTTTCTAGATATAAGATCATATTATCAGCAAAGAGTAACAGTTTGACTTCCTCTTTCCCCATTTGGATACCCTTAATTTCCTTTTATTGCCTGATTGCTCTGGCTAGGACTTATAGCACTATGTTGAATAGGAGTGGTGACAGTGGGCATCTTCATCTTGTTCCAGTTCTAAGGGGAAGTCCTTTCAACATTTCCCCATTCAGTGTGATGTTGGCTGTGGGTTTGTCATCTATGGCTTTTATAATTTTGAGGTATGTTCCATCTATATCTATTTTGTTAAGAGTTTTTACCATAAATGGGTGCTGAATTTTGTCGAATGCTTTTTCTGCATCTATTGAGATCATCATATGATCTTTGTTTTTGCTTCTGTTTATGTGGTGAATCACATTTATGGATTTATGTGTGTTGAACCATCTTTGCATGCCTGGGATAAAACACACTTGGTCATGGGGATTAATATTTTGATATGCTACTGAATTCAGTTTACTAGAACTTTATTGAGGATTTTTACACATATATTCTTAAGGGATATTTGTCTATAGTTTTCCTTTTTTATTGTGTCCTTTCCTGGCTTTGGTATCATGCTGATACTGGCTTCATCGAATGAGTTAGGGAAGATTTCTTCCTTCTTTATGTTATGAAATAATTCCTGCAGTATGTGTACCAATTCTTCTTTGTAGGTCTGATAAAATTTGGCTGTGAATCCATTTGGTCAGGAACTTTTTTTGTTGGAAGAGTTTTTATTGCTGCTTTAATTTCATTGCTAATAATTAGTCTGTTCAGGTGTTCTATTTTTCCCTGATTGAGCCTTAGGAGGAGGTTGTATGTTTCCAGGAATTTGTCCATTTCCTCAATGTTTTTGAGTTTATATGCACAGAGATTTTTATAGTATTCACAGAAGATATTTTTTATTTCTGTGGTATCAGTTGTAATATCTCCTTTTCCATTTCTGATTGAGATTATTTGGGTCCTTTTTTTCTATTTCTGGTTAATCTAGTGAGAGGTCTATCAATTTTATTTATCTTTTCTAATAACCAACTCTTTGTTTCATTAGTCTTCTGTATTATTCTTTTGTTTTTGATTTCATTTTGTTCTGTTCTGACCTTTATTTTCTTCTGCTGGGTTTGGGATTAGTTTGCTATTCTTTTTCTAGTTCCTTGATATGTTCATTAGATTGTTTATTTGTGATCTTTCTGTCTTTTTAATGTAAACATTTGCCAAAACAATCTTTTAAAAAGAAGAATAATGCTGTGGACTCATACTTCCAGATTTCAAAATTTACTACAAAGCTACAGTAATGAGAATGGCATGGGAATGGCATTAAGGCAGACATATAAATCAATGAACTAGAATAGGGAGCTCAGAAATAAATTCTCACATATATGGTCAAACGATTTTTGACAAAGGTGCCAAGACTATTCAATAGAGAAAGGACAGTCTTTTAAACAAATGGTGCTAGAGAACTGGATATCCAAATGCAAAAGAATAAAATTGGGCCATTACCTAACACCATACTCCAAAATTAACTCAAAATTATCAAGACCTAAATGTAAGATATAAAACAATAAAACTCTTAGAGGAAACATAGGACGAAAGTTTCATGACATTAGATTTGGCAATGATTTCTTAGATATGACCTAAAGGCACAGGAGACAAAAGAAAAAATAGACAAATTGAACTTCATGAAAATTAAAAAGTTTTGTACATCAAAGATACTATTAAAAGAGTAAAAAGGCAACCTATAGAATGGGAGAAAATATTCATAAATCATATATTCATATATCTGATAATATAATATCTAGAATATATGGTGAACTCCTAAGACTCAATAATAAAAAGGCAAGCAACTCAATTAAAAAATAGGTGAAGAATTTGAATAGACAATTCTCCAAAAGAGATATACAAATGACCAATAAGCTCATAAAAAGATGGTCAACATCATAATTCCTTAGGGAAATGCAAATAAAAACTGCAACATGTTACCACCTTGCATGGATTAAGATGGCTACCATCAAAAAGAAAGAAAAAAAAAACCCACCCAGAAAAACAAAAACAAAAACAAAACCAGAAAATAGCAAGTGTAGGCCAGGATGTTGGGAAAAGGGAAATGCTGAGCACCATTAGTAGGCATGTAAAATGGTATAGCCAAAATGAAAAACAGTATGGTGGTTCCTCAAAAATTAGAAATAGCATTACCATATGGTCCAGCAATTCTATTTCTGGGTATATGGTCAAGAGAATTGAAAACAGGGTCTTGAGATATTTGTACACCCATGTTCAGCATTATCCACCCTAGCTAAAATGTGGAAAACATCCAAGTGTACATCTTGTGGAATATCCATACAATGGAATATTATTCAGCCTTAAAAAGAAAGGAAGATCTACAATATGCTGCAATATAGATGAATTTTGAGTATATTCTGCTAAGTGAAATAACCCCGTTATAAAAATACAAATACTGTGTCATTTCACTTACTTGAGGTACGTAGAGTACTCAAACTTATATAGTCAGAGAATAGAATGGTGGTTGCCAGGGGATGGAGGTTGGGGGGAATGAAAAGTTACTGTTTAGTGAATGTAGAGTTTCAGTTTTACAAGATGAAAAGAGTTATAGACCTTATTGCTGTATGGTTGTACAACATTATGAATCTATTTCATACCACTTAACTGTACACTTAAAATGGTTAAGATATTAAATTTTATGTTATGTGTATTTTACACACACACACCCCCACAAAATAAAAAACAAACAAAGAAACCTACTGATACCCTTTGGTTCAAGTTATCAGACTTGAATAGCAATCAAACTGATGCATTCCGATGTGTTCTGGTTAAATGAAATTTGATCATTAATTTCTTCAAAACAAAGAAAGGCACAGAGGAAATGCTGAAAGGTGGACAGAGCAGCTCACTTCAGCTGTTCAAAAAGTAGTCAATAGCTGTGGTCTCAGGGTTGGGAACCTGGTATTTAGTCAAAATTTCTATTCTCCCAGCTTCTTGCTAGTTGGGAGCTGGATATTGTATTTAGTGTATCTGCTACAGGTTGCTAACACTAAGATTATCATATTTTTCAGAAAAGGTCCATGTGCCCTTCTAAAGCTGTGAGAAAATTAGTAGAGGTGTTCTTTTGATCAATCAAGAGCAGCAGACAGCTCTCCCAAAACGCACAAGTCATGCTCTGATGCCAGGCTGCATTGATCATGGACATAGCAAAGCCTTTAATACTACAGTGGAAACTGGAAAACCCTTCAGATATTTTTGAGGGTGGCTGCTTGCTTGTTTTTAGTTTCACTTTTTTGTTTTGTTTTCATGGAAATCTATGTTTTTGAGGTTTGTCTTAGGGTCTCTTCCAAGGAACATGAGTTTGGAAGGGGTGGACGAAGGGAATGCAGTTAGTTTGCCATAATCAAATGACTGAAAAGACAGAAAATAATGTCGGGATTAAGTTTAGCTTTCTATTATGAGCGATTCTTTTGGGGCCACCTTCTTAATGTCGCTGAGACTGTTGCTGTGATTTTAGAGAAACATCAGGCACATTGATCAAAATCCTGGTCAGAGTTGCAAGTACATTTTTTGTGCATTTTAACCGAAGAGCAGTTTGAACTGGCCTGAGAGGCAGAGGTGAAGGAACAGATGGGAAAAGTTTGTGCTGCTAATTCCACCTCTTTGTCTGGGTACACACCTCTGCTAGTTTCCTTTGCCTGAAAGCAGTGTGGTGTCTAGTAAGGAACACGGGCTTTGAAGTCAGAAAAATTTAGATTCATGTCTGTGGTCAGACCCTTTCTGGCTGTGTGACCTTCAGCTCATTACCTCTCTCGGTTAGTTTTCTTATCTGTAAATTAAGATTTATAATATCTAATGCATGGCGTTGTTGTATTAACTTAAGGTGAATTAAATGGCCTGGTTTAATAACTGGCACATTTTGTGTGCTCCATAAATAGTAGATATTTGCTGACTTATTTTTCTTAAAGACCAGCTGATGCCTCTCCCCAGGACCTCTTGGGCAGCTTTCACCTTCAACCTCAGGTGGAATGTACTTTCATGCTTCTCCTGACAGTTATACAACTTGCCCTTGCACATTGCTTTCTAATGATTTATTTAATGTCGGTCTCCTGTACTTCCTATGAATTCCTTGAATTTAGTGACTGTCTTATTTATCTTGGCAACCCTAGTGATTCACACAGAGTTTGGCAATAATATTCACCAATAAAAACTGGTGGATTGAATGTACCAATGGGTTTGAAGTCTGTGACAAGGCTACAGGATGACTCTGCAGTACAACCAAAACTACATTTGGATGAAGGCAACTCCAAACTAATGAAACACCCAGGTTACCTCCATTCAGAGTCCTAGATGGCCATGGTGCCCTGGGATGGTTATACCCAGTTCCTGAAATATGAGGGTTAAAAGGGCCACAAGCAGTAAAACAAGGTGTTTTCTTTTTCTTTTTTTTTTACTTT
>VBSM01002149.1:132645-144688 GCA_008086735.1 Cheirogaleus medius | reverse complement strand
GTTTCTCAGGAAACTGTCACTGATCTCTTTTAGCCCATATCATTTAAAGAAGGCTCTTCCTTTTCTTGTCTGTGTCATAGTTTAAAAGTATACATTCATTTTTATAATTTTATTAATGTCTGTGTCCATCTACTAATATGTATATACTCCTTGAAGGCAAGGACCATGGTGAATTCCACGCACTATCATGACGCCAGCACCTGCCATGATGACAGGCACATGGCACAGCCAGGCCTTGGAAATAATGATTGACCAAACGCCTCCTAACGCCAGGCTGTTGGGCGTCACCCCAATAGCATATAATCTCCCTTAAGTCCTGTCTGTTCTCTTTGTTCCAATCAACTATCATTGATCTGATCATGCCATCAACCAAGTTCTCATTCCAACAGTCCCTGCTTGGATCCTTTCAGCAATGGAAAACTCACTTTCTCATAAATCGTCTAATGGTGGGGGTAGCTTCATTGTTAAAATCTTTTCCTTATATTGACATGAAATATATTTCCCAGGTGAACTATTGCCTTGTGCTCTAAAGCACCACAGAAAACTTAAAATCATCTTCCTTGAGACAATCCTCGAACCTTTGAAGACAGACATCAAGTTCATGTTTGATTCTTCCCTTCTTTAGGATGGTCGCCTTTCTCCACAACCATTCTTCCCCTTTTGCAATGCTACTGTTCCCTGTTCATGGCTTAAACTCAGCATTTTCCCTGATGGCTTGGCTATTCTTTATTCCAGCTCCCAGATAATTTTTTGCCATTTGCCTGGCTCCTTGCCCCAGGAGGTTGACCTTTATGTACTGCATCACCCAAGTCCTTTGTCTAGTACAGGAATCCTGTGCTGGCCAGAAATGGCAAGCCCTGTACCATGTTCACTCAATGGGTGGGAGCTGTGTAGGCAATATGTGGCCTCAGTTTGAAAGCTGAGGCAGATCCTGAAGACACCCACAGTTGGAGGCTGTCACCTGGCTGCACTCCTCACAATAGGTCCCATCTTAGAGGAAGATCTGAGTTGTGCATCACCATGGTGGCCACGCCATGATAATAGCCATTGAGATGTGGTAAACAGGAAGGGAAACAATTGTGGGTGAGTGGTAAGTGTAATGTGTAGATCTGCAATGTGCACATCATCAGAGAGCTGGCTAGAAATGCAAATTCTCAAACCCCATTTCACCTATGTAGTTTGAATCAATATAATAGGCACCCAGGATATTTATAGCTATATTAAACCTTGGGAAGCACTGGGATACAGGATATTTTACTACACTCTTGGAGACATGAAGATTCTTCACTTTAGAACTATACCCACGTATCCACACAAAATTGTCCTGACTCGTTCTCTCATAACAGTCCTGTTAGTATGATATAAACACTACTTTGGCCACAGTTGTTTGGCCCAGGGGTGAACAGCAGACCTAAGGTATGTGAACAAAAATAAAATCCTAAATCTCTGCTGAGTGGACCCCCACTTGGCCTAGGGGACCCACAGAGAAACCTTAAAATTGAGTTTCCAGCCATGACAAGATGGGAGGTCACACAAGCCTCATTACAACCCCTCCCTTGCTAACAACCATTAGGGTTTTTCCTGAGGTCTAAACAGAATGATTTGCATGACCCTGATAAGAAACCACTAATAATAGAGTGGTTTTAACCAGTTTACGGAGCATGCACAGAGAGTATTTTCATGTCCTTCCTTCATCTCTTGACATCAGAAGGCCACCTTTTTCTGAACATAGACCCCATAGAGGGGCATAAAGCTCAGTTGGACATGTTCATGTTTCTCCTTTCATAAATATTCATGACTCCTCCTATAGATTGTTAAATATGTATATTTGGCCACCCCACTCAGCATACATTCCTGTTCTTATTGTCCGTCCCTCAAAGCACTTGTTTCTGGCTTCTGCCTGAGGCTCTGCTTCCTGACCTGATGGACTGTCCACCCACAGACTGTAGCCCTTTATGAGAAATAAAGCTCCCCTTCCGAATTTATGAACCTCATCGTTTTCTTCAGTCAACACACAGGAGAATCAAATTCTCTAATTTCAGAATTTAAAATGTAGATGAGAGATTTCAGTTTATGATGTACTGAGTTACCTCGAATTGAGGTGGTTACAAACTTGGGAATTATTGGGTAAGGGGCATATTCCATCATGTGCATAGAGAAATATAAAAAGCCAGTCTGTAAAAGAGAAAGTGAATCAAGGACATTTCACTTTTCCTACCTTTTTTTTATTTCAAAATATTATGGGGGTACAAATGTTTCTGGTTATGTGTATCAATTTTGTTATGCTTGAGTCAGGGTAATAAGTGTGCTGATCACACAGATAGTGTTCATTGTACCTGTTCAGTAGGTTTTTGCCCATCCTCCCTCCCCCTGCTTGATTTCCTCTGAGTTATACTTCCCTCTGTGGACATGTGTGCTCATCAGTTAGTTCTAGTTTAATAGTGAGTACGTGTGCTGATTGTTTTACCATTCTTTAGATACTTCACTTAGAATAATGGTCTCCAGTTCCATCCAAACTGTTGCAAAAAGTCTTAATTCATCCTTATTCATGGCTCAGTAGTATTTCATAGTATATACATGGCACATTTTTTTTAATCCACTCATGAATTGATGGGCACTTGTGAATTGTGCTGCAATGAACATCCTTGTGCAGGTGTCTTTTTGATAAAATGACTTTTTTTCCCTTTTGGATAAATACTCAGTAGTGGAATTTCTGAATAAAATTGTAGGTCCACTTTTGGTTCTTTGAAGAATCTCCATAGAGGTTGTACTAATTTGCAGTCCCACCAACAGTGTATAAGTGTTCCTTTCTCTCTGCATTGATGCCAGTATCTGTTGTTTTTGAACTTTTTAATAAAAGCCATTCTAACTGGGATAAGGTGACATCTCACTGTGGTCTTAATTTGCATTTCCCTGATGATCAGTGACATTGAGTGTTTTTTTCATATGCTATTGGCCATTTGTCTATCTTCTTTTGAAATACTTCTGTTCATGTCTTTTGCCCACTTTTCAGTGGTGGTATTTGTTTTTTTCCTTGCTGATTTGCTTAAGTTCTTCATAGATTTTTGTTATTAGTCCTTTTTCAGATGTATAGCTTACGAATACTCTCTCCCATTTTGTATGTTGTCTATTTGCTCTGTTTATTATTTCCTTAGCTATGCAGACACTTTTTAATTTAATGAAGTCCCATTAATGTTTTTTCCTTTTGCTATGATTACGATTGGGGTCTTCTTTATAAATTCTTTGCCTAGGCCAATATCTGGAAGAGTTTTTCCAATAGTTTCTTCTCAAATTCTTATAATTTCATACCTTAGATTTAAGTCTTTTATCCATCTTGAATTAATTTTTGTGAGTGGTGAGAGATATAGATTCTATTTCAATCTTCTGCCTTTGGCTATCCAATTATTCCAGAACCATATATTGAATAGGGCTTACTTCTCCAGTGTATATTGTTATTTGCTTTGCCAAAGATAGTTGGCTATATGTGGATGGTTTTATATATGGGTTCTCTGTTCTGTTCTATTAGTCTTTGTCTCTATTTTTTTGCTAGCATCATGCTGTTTTGGTTACTATATATTTGTAGTATAATAGTTTGAAGTCTGCTAATGTGATGTCTCCAGCTTTGTTCTTTTTGCTTAAGATGCTTTGGCTATTCAGGTTCTTTTCTATTTTCAAAGCATAGAATTATTTTTTTCTAGACATGTGAAATATGATGTTTGTATTTTGATGGAGATTGCATTGAATCTATAAATCACTTTGGCTAGTACGGACATTTAAACAATGTTGATTCTACCAACCCTTGAGTTATGATACATTTTTCCTTTTGTTTGTGTCACATGAAATTTGTTTCTTCAATGTTTCATAGTTCTCTTTGTACAGATCTTTCACTTCCTTGGTTAAGTATTTTGCTAGCTATTTTATTTTCTTTGTAGCTATTGTGAATGGTGTTGAATCTTTGATTTGATTCTCAGCTTGACTATTATTGTTATATAAGAATGCTACTGATGTGTGTATGTTGATTTTGTAGCCTGAGACTGTGCTAAATTTATTTATCAATTCTATTAGTCTCTTGGTGGAGTCTTTGGGATTTTCTAGATATAAGATCATATCATCAGCAAAAAGTGCTAATTTGACCTGCTTTTTCCTGATTTGGATGCCCTTTATTTCTTTCTCTTTCCTGATTTCTCTGGCTAAGACTTCTAGCACTATGTTGAATAGAAGTGGTGGCAGTGGGCACCCTTATCTTGTTCCAGTTCTTAGTGGGAATGCTTTCAACTTTTCCCCATTTGGTATGATGTTGGCTTTGGGTTTGTCATATGTGGCTTTTATAATTTTGAGATATTTTTCTTCTCTGTGTAGTTTATTGAGGATTTTTATTGTAAAAGTGCGCTGAATTTTGTTGAATGCTTTTTATGCATCTATTGAGATAATAATATGATCTTTGTTTTTGCTTCTGTTTATGTGGTGAATCAAAATTTATTGATTTACATATGTTGAACCATCCCTGCATCCCTGGAACGAAGCCCACTTGGTCATGGTGGATTATTTTTCTGATGTGCTGTTGAATTCGATTTGCAAGTATTTTATCGATGATTTTTGCATCTATATTCATAAGGGATATTGGTCTGTAGTTTCTTTTTATGTTGTTTCCTTTCCTGGCTTTCATATCAAGGTGATATTGGCTTCATAGAATGAGTTGGAAAGGATTTCCTTTTTCTTGATGTTATGGAATAATTTCTGAAGTATGGGTTCCAGCTCTTCCTTGTAGGTCTGGTAAAATATGGCTTTGAATCCATATGGTCCAGGGCTTTTTTTTGTTGTTGTTGGAAGATGTTTTATTACTGCCTCAATCTTGTTGCTCATTATTGGTGTGTTCAGAAAATCTGTTTCGTCCTGAATGAGTCTTGGAAGGTTGTATGTTTCTAGGATTTTGTCAATTTTCTTTACATTTTTGAGTTAATTTTGTAGAGGTTTTCACAGTATTCACAGGTGATATTTTGAATTTCTGTGGTAACAGTTGTAATATCATCTTTTCCATTTCTGATTTATCTTATTTGGGTCCTTTATCTTCTGTTCCTGGTTAATCTAGCAAGAGGGCTATCCATTTTGTTTATCTTTTCTAAGAACTAACTTTTTGTTTCATTGATCTGTTGTATTTGTGTTTGTTTGCTTATTTTACATTTCATTTAGTTATGCTATGACCTTAGTTATTTCTTTTCTTCTTCTGGCTTTGGGTTTAATTCACTCTTCCTTTTCTAGTTCCTTGAGATATGTCATTAGATTTTTAATTTGTGATCTTTCTGTCTTTTTCATATAGGCATTTAAACTTATGAATTTTCCCTTTAAGACTGCTTTTGCTGACTCCCATGGATTTTGGTAGCTGTGTCCCCTTTGTTGTTCAGTTCAAGGAGTCTTTTAATTTCCATTTTAATTTCATTATTGACCCAATACTCATTCTGTAGCAGGTTGTTTAATTTCCATGACATTTTTTAGAATTGAACGTTTCTCTTGGAATTGATTTCTAGTTTTTTCGCACTGTGATATGAGAAGATACATGGTATTATTTCTATCTTTTTGGATTTGTTGAGACATGTTTTGTGGCCTAAGATATGATCACTCTTAGAGAATATTCCATGTGCTGATGAAAAGAATGTATATTCAGTTGTTTTGGTGTAAAATGTTCTGTAAATGTCTGTTAGGCTCATTTGTTCTAGAGTCCTATTTAAATTCAGTGGTTATTTATTTTCTGCTTTGATGATCTGTCCAGTTTCGTCAGTGTGGTGTTGACATCCCCGGCAATTACAACACTGCTATTTATATCTTTGCTTACATCTAATAGGGTGCATATATATTTAGGATTGCTATGTTTTCTTGTTGAATTGCTCCTTTTACCATTATATAATGACCATCTTTGTCTTTCTTTGCTATTGTTAATTTAAATGTAATTTTATTGGATATAAGAATGCTATGCCTGTTTTCTTTTTGTTTCCATTTGCATAGAATATTTTTTCCATCTCTTCTCCTTGAGGCCATATGAGTCCTTGTATATTATATGTGTTTCCTGGAGACAGCAGATACTTGTTTGTTTTTTTTCCCATTATGCCAGCCTGTGTCTCTTGACTGGGGCATTCAGACAATTCTCATTGATTGATAGAATTGATAGGCAGGATGATGTTCTGTTCATCCTGTTGATTGTATCTTCTTGCTTTGTTTTACTCCTTATGCTATTGTTTTATATGAACGCTGAGCTTTAGCTTTTGGGTGGTTTTACTCTGGTAGGTGTCTATTGTGCTGATCCATGTATAATTTCATCCTGAGTATTTCCTGCAGGGCAGGTCAGGTCTTGACAAATTGTCTCAGTGTTCGCTTGTCTGGAAAAATCTTTATTTCTCCTTCGTATGTGAAACTTAGTTTTGTAGGATACAAAATTCTAGGCTAGCAGTTGTTCTGTTTAAAAAGTCTTAAAATGGGGCCCCAATCCCTTCTGGATTTTAAGGTCTCAGTTGAGAAATGTTCAAGTAACCTGATGGGTTTTTCTGTGAAAGTCACTTGCTATTTTTACCTCATGTCTCACAGGAGTTCCTCCTTTATGTTGTCTTTGGCCAGCCTGATGACTATGTGTCTTGGTGATTGCCTGTTTGTGACGAATCTCCCAGATATTTATCGAGCTTCTTGTACCTGGATGTCTAAATCTCTAGTAAGACCAGAAAAGTTTTCTTTAATTATTTCCTCAAACAGGTTTTCCAGCCCTTGTGTGTTCTCTTTTTCACTTTTAGGGATGCCTATGATTCTCATATATAGCTGTTTTACATAATCCCATATTTCTTGTAGCCTTTGTTCATTCCTCTTTTTTAAAAAATTTCTTTCATTTATTTATTTATTTCAGCATATTATGGGGGTACAAATGTTAAAGTTACGTATATTGCCCTTGTCCCCACCTTCCCCTTTGAGAAAGAGCTTCAAGCCTGTCCATCACCCAGTTGGTGCACATCGCATTCATTATGTATGTATATACCCATCCCCTCCTCCCCACCCTACAGCTTGTAGAAGGGCCTCTTTAGTTGATATTTTGGTCAATCTGATGACTGCATGTTGTGATGTCTTCCTGTTTGCATTGACTCTCCCAGGGGTCCTTTGAGCTTCTTGAATTTGTATATCTAGATTTTTTAGCAAGGCCTGGGAAATTTTCCTCTATTGTATCTTCAAATAGCTTATCCAACCCTTGAGTGTTTTCCTCTTTCTCTTCTGTTAACCCTATAACCCTCACATTATGTTTCTTCACATAATCCCACATCTCTTATAGGCTTTGCTCTTTTCTCTTATTTCTCTGCTCTATCTCTGTGTCTGACTTATTTAATTGGAAGGTGTTATCTTCAATCTCTGAGATTCTTTCTTCTATTTTATCTACCCTGTTCTTGAGGCTTTCCACTATGTTTTGTAGTTCCCTGAATAGATTCTTCATTTCCAGTAGTTTAGTTTGATTTTTCTTTATTATTTCAATTTCTTTAGTGAATTTTTCTTCCAGGGCCTGGATTTTTTTTTGTGGTTTCATTATGTTGGTTATCTATTTTTTCTTGCAAGTCAGTGAATTTTCTTACAATCCATGTTCTAAATTCTTCTTCTGTCATTTTAGTGTTCTGAATTTAGTTGATGTGCATTTCTAAAGGGCTGGTTTTCCTCTTTGTGGTGTGCTTTCCATTTTAGTCTTCATAGTTCCAGAGTTTTTTCTCAGATTTCTCCCCATCTGGATCAGGTATTGCTTCTTACATTTAGATTTTCATTTGGACAGTGACAGGCCCTGTTTAGTCTCGGAGCCAATAAGTGGTTTTTGTGGGTGAGATTGACCACACCCTGTATGATGAGTCAGTAGATACAGTAAACGTGTGTGCAGAATGACCTCCCTGTCAGTAGGTGGTGCTTGCTGGGAGGTGCAGGCTACAGTGTTGTTTTTGGGTCCTATAACCAACTCTTGTTCCTCTGGAGAGGCACTCTAGTACCTCAAGTGTTTGGTGGGGCCCTGGGACTTCCAGGTGTGTCCTTATTCTCCACCTCAGTGAGGGCAGGTCTGGGAGTGGGTCTGGGCAAAGCTGGATTGGGTAAGCCTGCCCTCAAGCACCACAAATGCTATTAGTGGGGGTCAAATTTCTGTTCTTTGCTTTTGGGCAAAGCTGTCATGGAGGGGATTGAATGGCCCCACTCAGCCGGAAAGTCTGTATGTGGGGGTGGGGCTGTCTGAGACCTGCAGTCTGGAGCAGGGCTTGCTCCTTTCCACCCTTCCCAACTCCACGGCTTCTCCTGGGCCTCTGCCGGCAGGCAGGATTCAAGCCAGCAGGTCTCCCCTGGCTGTTATGTGGGCCGGGAGGTTCCCTGCGCAGGATTGCAACCTGGGCTGGGCACACAGCCCTCCTATGGGGAGGAGGGTTGCCCTCAAGCATGCTGATCTGCTCCTGAAGGCACACATACCTCAGTAGGCTCACTCAGGAATATTCCTTCTGTGCCCTGGGGCAATGTGAGACCTGGGTGCACAATATCTGGTCTGCAGGTCTGACCTCTGAGCCCTGGAATTCAATTCCTGACCCCACCAGGGAGAGGAGTGCCAGTCCTAATTCACCCATGGGGTGCTCAAGCTGGGTCAATATCTTTCAGTCTCAGGATCTGCCCTGTTTTCCTGGAGTCACCAGGCCAGCAGCACCTAGGAGGGCTGGCAGGTAGGGAGCTCACCCTCTGAGTATCCCTCAGTTGGCTGTAAGTCCCCAAAAGGAAAAGTCCTATTCCCTGGAGATGCCTCCAGCTGGTGGCTATATTGTCTCTCTTGGCAGCCACAGATAGGGAAGGGGGATGGGAGAATGTAGCAATATGGCGCCTGCCGAGTGGCTCGGGTCAGTGCACACGAACATGCCCCAAGGGAGTTGGGAGCCTGGTGCCCCGTCTGCAACAGGCTTACCACTCACTGGCAGCAGCCATCTCTGGGCTTGTATCTGCAGGTCTCTCCAACTGCTGGGGAGCCTACTAGCAGTCCGAGATGCAAGGGAGGGGAAAATTAACTGCTCCACCTACCCTTGTCGCTGGTGTCCAAGCATCTTGGGAGCTCTCTTCTTCCAGTTCTCCTCCACAAGCTCCTCCCATGGAGTGTCCCGTAGTGTCAGGTACCACGCCTTCCACCCCTCATCCGATGTATGCTTGTCTGCTTGCTTATATCTTCTATTTTCTTCTAAAATATGCCTTTTTTGCAGAGACACTGGCTGGTGGTTTTTCTCATCTGCCATTTTGCTCCCCACTCCTGTTCATTCCTCTTAATTCTCCATTCTTCATTTTTTTCCTGACAGAGTTAATTTAAAAGAGCTGTCTTTAAATGCTGAGATTCTTTCTTCTGCCTGG
This sequence comes from Cheirogaleus medius, assembly GCA_008086735.1. Taxonomy (NCBI): domain Eukaryota; kingdom Metazoa; phylum Chordata; class Mammalia; order Primates; family Cheirogaleidae; genus Cheirogaleus; species Cheirogaleus medius. The sequence goes on along the minus strand of VBSM01002149.1, from coordinate 135,310 downwards.
TCTAGTCTATTCTTAAAACTTCCCATGGTGTTTCTGTTTTGTATTTTCTTAAATAAATTTTTCATTTCCAGAAATCCTATTCATTTTCTTAAATATGTTGATCTGTTTACTTCATTTTTCATTCATTTTCCAAATTGTTTTTCTGATTTCTTTGAATCGGTTTTCACTTTTCTCTTGGATTTCATTGAGCTTCCTTACAATCTGTATTTAGAATTCTTTATCTGTTATTTCAATATTTTCATTTTGGCTGGTATCCATTACTTGAGAGCTGGTGTTTCCTTTTGGGAGCATACTTTCTCTCTCTCATTTTTCATACTTCCAGAGTTCTTTTGCTGATTCCTTTCCATCTAAGACAGCTGTTGCTTCTTATTTGATTTTCTTTTGTTTAAATGGTGCTTTTTTTCTTCCCCCATCACTTGTAAGGGAGTGTTTGTGGCATATGTTGGGTAAGAATCTTTGGCTTTGCTTCTTGGTGCTTTGATAGGGGTCTAGGTTCTGGACGAATGCCTTGGTTATAGATATCCTTATTGTTATGGTTTTCCCAGTTGCTGGTTGTTCATAGGCTATAGCAGTGCTGAGCTGTATGTGTGGGGAGATTTCTTGTCTCTCTTTGATGAGAGAGGTTGGAGGTCTTTGAGATCCTTTCTCTTTTCCCAGCCCTGTGACCTTCTTAACAGTGTGGATTGTATTGCCATGGCCAGTTTAATCTTTGAGATAGTAGGTGGTGCCTGTATATAAGAATCAATCATACTTTATTTGACTGAGTCAGTAATGTTGTAAAGGGCTGTCAAATGGACCTCCCTGTCAGTCGGCAGTGCTTGTCAGAAGGAACAAGCTGGAGTATTGTTTTTGGGACCTGTGTCTGGCTCTAGCCCCTTAAGAGAAGCACTTGAATGCCCCATGTGGTGGGTGGGGCCCTGGAACTTCTAGGTGAGTCCTTATTTTCCACCACAGCTGAGATAGGTGGGGGGTGAAGCTGGGCAGGGCTGGATTGGGTGAGCCTGCTCTCAGGCTCCACAAGAGCTGGTAAGGTTACTCTATCAGTGGGAGTCAAAGGTCCACTGCTAGCTGGGGAATGTCACTAGAGAGAGGCTAAGGTAGCCCCACCCTGCCAGAAAATCTACTTATGGAGGTGGGGGCCATCTGAGATCCACAATCTGGCTGGTGGTAGTGGGTTTTGCTCTTCACCCCCTCCCCTGCTTTGTATTCTCCCTCCTGTGTCTGTCAGCAGGCAGGAGCTCAACATAGCTGAGGCACTGTAGGCTGGGAGCTTTTCTCTCTAGGATTCCACCCTGGGATGATAGTGTGGCTTTCCTGTGGGAAGAGGGGTGCTCCATGAGTGTGCTGTGGCTGGGGCCCACACTGCACTCTCTTTTTAGTTCTTCCCACATGGGCTCCCTCACCTCCCAAGATTAGTTCACAAATCCCCCCTTTATACCCCTGAGCAACACAATTGACTCCCGGGGGTATAGGATCTGGCCTGAAGTCCCCTGTCCCCAGTGATCACTCCTTGACTGTGCCAGAGAGGAGTTTGCTGGTCCCATGTTGTCTATGGAGTGCTGAAGCAGATGTGATGTCTCTCTGCTTTAGGGTGTGCCCTGCTTTAATGGAGTAGCTGGGTAATCAGAAACAGGGAGGGCTGGTGTGCATGGAGCAGGTCTTTAAGAGAAAAGGTTGTAACTCCACTCTCTGTGGAAGCCCCAACAGAGGGGAAGCAGCAGCTCCTAAGAGCCCCAGCTTAAGTGTCTCAGCAGCCTTGGGTGGGGAGGGGTAGGAGAGAAAAAAAACTGAATGGAGGAAAGCTAGCTGTCTAGTCATCTCTGTCCCTTTCTCCAGAAGGCAGCCCACCCAGAATGTCCAGGCTCTGGGGTCACACAGATCCCCTGGGACCCACTGGCCCTGTGACTCCTACAGTCTGGGCTAGAGTTGAGAAATATTTGTGTGAGAATGAGCAAGATAAAAACTGAGAGGCTGAAGCCCCATGGGGAAGACAAAGGCACACAGTGGGTGGAGAAGTAATATGGCACCTGCCATCTCAACTAGGGTCTGTGGTGACAGAAAGTGCCCAAGGGGGCTGGCAAGTTGGTGCTTTGTCCTTAAGAAGCTCCTAGTTCACTGGTGGTAACAGCTTTTGGGCTTGTGAGGTTAGAAAGGCTCTCCAGCAGCTTGAGAGCCTGCTGACTGCCAGAGATGTGAGGGAAGGAGAAAGAAACCACTCCACCTACCCTTTTCACTGGACTCTGAGCCACTCGGGAGTTGGCCCTTTGCCAGTATCTTCCTACTTCTTGTTCTGCTCTGCAACTTCTTCCTGTGGAGTGTCTTGCAGGTTCTGGCACTTTTTCCTCAGAATTACACCTTATCTGTGATTGTTTGTTTTTTTTCCTTTTAATCTAAAACTTTCCCTTCTTTCTGAGATAATCTGGCAGCTGGTGTCTCTGGTCAGCCATCTTCAACATTCTCTCCATGTGGTCTCTCTAACAGGGAACTGGACCTTTATGTGGTGGTGTAGAGTTGTGAGAGTGAGTTGTCCAAAGGGAAAAGCTCCACTGTGCAGGCAGTTATCAAGCCTCTCTTGCATTATGGTTACTCCCTCTTTTTTAAAAAAAATTATTTTGCTTATTTATCCTACTCACAGTTTTTTTTTCCTTTTTTTTCCCCCTATTTT
>VBSM01002149.1:90520-132564 GCA_008086735.1 Cheirogaleus medius | reverse complement strand
CTAAAAAAAAAAATGGCAGGTCTTTTATGTTAAGCTCATGCAGCATTTTTACCCTGCTAAGTTATCTGGGTTTTAGGGTCTACCCACAGAACAGAGACAAAATTAAACTTTTGTTTAGTTCTTCATGTTATGATAGACAAAGGAACAGATCCAAATTGATAAAACTCATGAGATATTGATCGAGTAGTTAGAACACTAGTTCATACAATTCTGCAGAAAAATATAATTGGCAAACAGACTATCATTAAACAAGGAAAATAATGAGAAGATGTGTATGGACACTTCACATTTGTACAGCATTCCCACAGCCATTATGCATTTTGTACTAAAGATGCTACGTTGTTGGTCTATTGGAAAATCTCACCTGGAGGTGCTGGTAAATTGTACTCTTTGACTCCTATTCTCTTTCTTCAGAATCCATGATGATCCCCATACTTAAGTTGCTCCTTTGTTTGCATATGTGTTTCAGTTTCCAATTGAAGTTTTAGATTGGTGTTATTCTGGTAAATTTTATGCAAAATTGTATTTGTTTACAGGTCATTTCATAGGATGAGTTATTGCGAGAAATGTTCTTACCTGTTTTTATGTACATGTTTAATTATTATTATTCAAATTAGAGAGAAAATTACCAAGCTTGTCCTCAATTTTAGGGAATGTGCTCTAAGTCTTTTAATGCCATCTTTAAAAAAAATTCTAAATTTTTGATAGGAGATTCATGTTATTTGGCCATCCTCTGAGAAATATTAGCAAAAATCATGCAATTAGAGGTAATTCTTTATCCGCTGTTCTCTACATGAGCTTCCCTCTTCATGTGGCTTGCTCCAATAGATTAGTGGAACCCTATTTTCCTGCATTTGACATTCCTCTGGCTTAGATTTTCAGTCTCCCCTTCAGCTGCAATGGTTAGAATGCTGCTTTCTGCACTTTTAAAGGGCTGTGCCTGTCAGATGAGAACATTTTCTCACCATCTTGAAATTCTGTTCTCCTTAGAGATCTTTATCCTATCTTTTTTTTTCCTTTGACAGAAGGACAGAAGCCATTTGGAAGTAAGCAGTTTGATTTCGTCTATGCCATCCATCAACATTAAACCAAAGGTTCCACAGAGCCTAGCTCTGATTTCTTTGATCTTTATCTACTATGAATGTCACTAAAAAGGCTTTTGGTTGTCCTTAACCTTATACGCTCAATTTGGGATTACCCCCTTGGACCCTGTATTTATAGACCTAAGCCACCATCTCATATTGATCTTTAATTATATGACCTTATTTCCTCCTTTTGTACATTCATTACCTTTTAACCTCAGTGCTCATTGGAGAATTACCTGGACACACACATTAATTTTTTTATAGCCTATCTGGAGTCATTCCTCATTTGAACTAAACTAGACATCAATTCAAATATGAATTTTCTGAGATATATCTTATTCTTCTCAAAGAGAATAGGTTGTAAGTATTTATATAGAGAGGTAAAGCCCATCATCATCATCCCAATTTACCATTTATATAAGACTCTCCCATCCAAATAACCAATCAATTATATATACATATATATGTATCTAGTACTACCCCTTCCCCACAAAATTATCATTTTTTTAAATTGAGGAACTAAGATGAAGCTCAGAAGCTCACACAGATTAAACTGGCAGAGCCAGGTATAGAATCCAGTCCTTTGATGTCTACTTTATTTCCCAGCCACTGCGAGAGGGTTCAGTAAGAATTTACATGTCTCAAACAATTCCTCTAATTTTTCCAATCAAGAAAACAGTCTGTCAAGTGGCTCCCTACACATAGGGTAGTCAAATGACAGCTTTTATATTTCTTAAGAAAGGGAACCTGGTGACTAAGTTGACAAAACTCTTTCTCTGTGGATTCAGAACAGGACCGAGGTCCACATCTTTATCTTCAAGATCATATTCCTCTGATACCATCTATGTTTTTTCTACCCACACCCTGCTACCTTCTCAAGTGTGTTTCTTTTTTCCTTTAAATTTAATTTTTTAAATTGACAAATAATAATTGTACACATTCATGGAGTACATAGTGATATTTCAATACTTATATAGTGATCAGATCAGGGTAATGAGCATATTCATCATTTCAAATATGTATAATTTATTTGTGTTGAGAATGTTCAATATCTTCTGTTTAGCTATTTGAAACTACTAATATATAATATATTGTGGTTAATTATACTCATCCTATAATAGCATAGGACACTACTAGAACTTACTCCTCCTATCTAGCTGTAACTTTGTTTCCTTTAACAAATCTCTCCCTATTTCTCCCTTTCCCCCACCCTTCCCCAGCCTCTAGCATTATACTCCATTCTAATTTTTACTTCTATGAGAGCAGCTTTTTTTAAGCTTCCACATATGAGTGAGAACATGTGGTATTTAACTTTCTGTGTTTGGCTTATTTCACTTAACATAATGTCCTCAAATCCACGTTGCTGCAAATGACAGGGTTTCATTCTCTTTTTTTATGACCAAATAGTATTCTATTATGCATATATACCACATTTTCTTCATCCATTCATCTGTTGCTGGACACCTAGGTTGATTCTGTATGTTGGCTATTGTGTTGTAATATACATGGGGTTGCAGATGTCTCTTCAATGCAACGATTTCTTTTCCTTTGGATAAATTCCCAGTAATGGGATTGCTGGATCATATGGTAGCTCTATTTATAGTTCTATTTTGAGGAACCTCCTTGCTGTTCTCCATATTGGCTGTACTAGTTTACATTCCCACCCACAGTGTATGAGTTCCCTTTTCTCCTCATTCTTGCCACACTTTTTCATTTTGTGTTTTTGATAATAGCCATTCTAACTAGGGGTGAGATGATATCTCATTTTGGTTTTTATTTGCATTTCTCTGATGATTAGTGACATTGAGCATTTTTTCATATATTTATGTGTTTTCTTTATTTTTATATATTTCTTTATTTTATATTTATATGTTTTCTTTATTTTTCATATAATTTATCCATTCTGCTATGCTCCCCCAGCCATCCAGGTTTATATTATTGACTTCCCAAGTCACCATGTTGTCTCCTTGCAGAGTAGTTCCTGAAATCACTCATTGAAGAAAGTCTTCTGGGACTAAGTTAGGAATTACTCTTACCAATTTCTTTTCAACATTTTTCCTCTGCAATTCGTTTTCAGTTGTTAACCTAAAACACACTCATCATTTTATGGGGCAATGACAATGGGAAGGCAGTGCATTTTATTTAATTGCTGGGGGTTTGCATTCCATTTCTATGGCAACTGTATTAGGTTTAAAATCCCTCCCAGATAATATAGGTCATTTTTTGTGTAACCAATTAGTAATCAGTGCTGCCTTCTGGACTTGGTTGTCCTTTTCCTTAAAAGGAGGTTGTTGGGCAAGATATATTTTAATATTCTGATGATTATGCGAATCTATTTTTTGGTTCCCTTTGATGATGAATTAAACATTGTCTATTGTAATAAACTATTTTTACTCAGGCATACTTTATAGACAATGAAATTTATTCTTTTGAAGTGTGGAGTTTGATGAAGTTTGACAAATGTAGGTAGTTACGTAGCAAACATCATAACCAAGTTATAGAACATTTCCATATCCCCTAAAATATCCCCCTTGTCCCCTTGTAGTCAATGCCTTCCCCACAACTGCAGCCTTTGGCAACCACTGATTTATTTTCTGTCGCTATATATTTTCCTTTTTTAGAATGTCATAAATTGAATTCATATAGTATGTAATATCCTGTGTCTGGCTTCTTACACTTAGCACAATTCTTTTGAGATTAATTCATGTTGTTTCATGTATTAGTAGTTTGTTTTTATTGCCAAGTGTTAAATCTATTATATGGATATACTACTACAAGTATTCAATCATACACAAGACAATGGGCATTTGAGTTATTTCTAGTTTTGGGTGACTATGAATAAAGTAGGAATGAACATTCACGTATAGGTTTTTGCATAGACATATGTTTTCATTTCTTTTGGATAAATACCAGGAGTGAAATACTGAGTTACATAGTAAGTGTATGTTTAACTTTGTAAAAAACTGCCAAACTTTTTTTCTAAGGTGGCAGCACCATTTTAGTCTCCTTCCTGTAATGTATGACTGTTAAGAGATACTCTACATTCAGGTCAACACTGTATTTTCAGTCTTTTGAATTTTAGGAATTCTGATGGCTGTGTAGTGGTATCATTGTGTCCTTGATAAATTTTTCCCTAATGACCAGTTATGCAAGCTACCTTTTCATGTGCTTATTTAACAGCCATATATCTTTTCTTGTTGAAGTATCTGTTTAAATATTTTGCATATTATTTTAAAATAAAATTATATTTCTTCTCCTTATTGAATTGTATTCTTGTGTTCTTTACAAGTTCTGGATACAAATTCTTTATCAGATATGTTTTGTAATTATTTTTTACCAGTTAGGGTCTCATAATTTCATATTTTCAATCGTCTTTTTAAAAGAGACAGTTTACCATTATGATAAAAGTCCAAATTTATCAATTGTCTTATGGTTTACCCGTTCTTGTCCTAAGGAATTTTTATATAATATAGGGTCACAAAGATTTTTCTTCTGTGCTTTCTTTTTTGATTTTTATAGTTTTAGCTCTTAAATTTAGGTCTATGATACATTTTCAATTAATTTTTATATGTAGTATGAAGTACTTTTTGAGGAGGTGGTTTTGTTTTGTCTTGTGTTTACTTATGGATGTCCATCTGTCCAAAACCATTCATGGAAAAGACTATTCTTTCCCCATTGGATTACTTTAGAACCTTTGTCAAAAATCAATTGACCTTATAAGTGTGTGTGTATACCTGGATATCTGGGCTCTCTATTCTATACCACTGGTCTTCATAGATATCCCATGCCAATACCACTGTGTCTTGGTTAATGTAGCACGACAGTAAGGGTTCCAATCAAGAAATGTGTATCCTTCAGTTTTGTTCTTAATCTTCAAAGTTGTCTTGTTTTCTTTTACATTATTATAATAAAAGCAACTAATAGTTAACTGAGTGCCAGATATTCTGCTGATTACATTGCATGCATTTGTTCATTTAGTCCTCACAACAACCCTATAAAATACATAGATTTATTATGTCCATTTTCCAGATGAAGAATTTGAGGCTTAGAGAGATTAGTAAATTGACCAAGGTCACATTTAATTGGTAAGTAGCAGATCTAAGATTTGAATCCATGTCTGTATAGCTCCAGAGGCTGAGCTCTCATGTACTAAGCTGTATTTATTCCACCTCTTACTTACCTTCTCTCTCTCACTCTTTTTTATTTTTGTTCATCCACCATTAGACTGTCAATCTAGGGACAATACCTTGGCTAATATATGGTAGAAGCTAAATAAATATTGTGACTGATTAATTCTCCCATAGTGTTTAGAACAGGGCCCTGTGCCCAGGTACAAAGCCTTTGGATTAAATTAATTGAGGTATGGTCCTCGCTCTGGTGTTTTAAGATTGAATCAGGCATATTCTCAATATTCTCATCTTTCTGTAATCCTTGATACTCCACATCCTGGGCTGCGACGAGAGGGTCCAGAGCAGAGCTGAAAGGGCAGTAATGAAACTCTAATGCTAATAAAGTCCTGGGCCAGGGGCGTTTTTGCCCTAGCAGACTGTGATCTATATTTTCAGTGGCCTCCAATGCCCTTTTCAGCAGTCTCTTTACAGCTCATTGGTGTGTAATAAGTCTTGACTAGTATTGGTCTTTGACATAGGTAGTAAAATACAATCTAAAAAGCACCCAATGGAGTATAAAAGTCAGCATCAGGACAGTGCAGATGATTTCTGATGTAATATCTTTCCCATCTTGGATCACCAGGTACAAGATCCAGGGGGCAGGCATTTTGCTCACCAGGCTAAATTATTAGTTGGACAAAATCACATTCTGCTTCTTGGGTATGGAAGCTTACAAATAATCCTTTATATAAAGTGGGATTTTTAGCAGTAGCTTTGCTGGAAATGAATAAAATTATGCATTTCTCATTCACAATGTCAATGTATAGATGTTTTTGAATATCATATAAATGAAGGAAGTTAACCTAGATGGTGAAGATCTGGGAATAATACAATTTAATGAGATTTTAAGGTACTTAGTGTGTTAGCCTAAAGGAGAGAAGAACAAGGTCGGAGCATGATGCCTTCTTTTAAATATTGGAACGGTCTTTTTAGCATGTTGAATAATATGCCCCCCAAATTTCTGTATGTCTGGAACCTCAGAATGTGACTTTACTTGAAAATGCTCTTTGAAGATGTAATGAGTTAAGATGAGTCATACTGGATTAGGGTAGGCTCTCTTATAAGGAGAGGGCAGGATGCATATGGACACACACAGGTAAGGTCATGTGAAGATGGAAGCAGACCTTGGAGTGATGCAGCCTAACCCAAGTGATGTCAATGATTGCTGGGAGCTAACAGAAGCCAGGAAGGAGCATGAAGGATTCTTTCCTAGAGACTCCAGAGGGATCATGTTCCTGATGACACCTTGATTTCGGACTTCTAGCCTTCAGAACTGTGTGTGAAATAATAAATTTATACTGTTTTAAGCCATACAGTTTGTGTAATTTGTTGTGGAAGCCTTAGGAAATTAATATCCAGATTGCTTTAAATAGAATTGGCAGAACTTTTCTAGAATTAAGGGCAGAGGGAGAAAGACTCTAAGTTAACTTTGCCAACCAGACCCATGGGCAATGGAATGAGCTGCCTCATGAAGACATGACTATCCTGCACCGGAATTATAGTATAGGCCGTTCATCTATAAGAAATGTGGCAGAAAAAAATCCCTGTACTTGATTGGATTTTGGAATAGATGGTCTCACAGAATACTTCTAGTTTTAACATTCTATGATATAAATAAATATAGTATCCATAAATTTCTTAAAAATATAAATCGCAATTTCCCAAAAGTGTTTACAAAATAACTAGAGATCCTTGATTAGATCCTTTTATTATTCTGAAGTTCCCTTACATAAACCATGAAATAATTTTCCTTTCTTGTAGTAAGCATATAGAATTAATCAGTTGTGACCAGCAACTTCTCTTGCAAAAAGCAAAGAAAGATTTCATACATCCTTATAAAGAAATTTTTTTTTGCCCAGAAATTATGCTTTTTTATTTCTACATGTCTCTATTATAGAATGTAGAAGCATTGTCCCTCCTGCTTCATATAGGAAATGAGTGCTGTGATTAGATATTATCATCAAACCTGCTTATGATATTTTTAATTATTAGCCTCAGTTTTTTAGCCCTCTCTGTATCTACAGCCTTTGCCATGTGTCTTTGGAGCTTCTTCCTAAGGAAGAAGAGTGAATTGGGGCTTAGCTATGTAATTTGTTTCAGGTAATAGGATTTTAACAGATATCATACTGGTAGAGACTTGAAATATGCTTAAATGAATTGGTGTGTCCTTGAGAAAAACAGGTAGCGGCTCATCCACTGATCAAGGATATCTGGCTCATGGAACAGACATGGAACTTTCAACATGGAGCCAAGAATAACTCCATCTCACCTAAATCCCCCAAAACTCATTCTATAGACATAGGATTAAAATAAATGATGGCAGTTTTATGCCATGGAGTTTTGTTATATGATGTCAGGCTGGCAACAGCTGACTTCATCAGAATATTAAAAGAATAAATTGGATGTCATAATGGTCCCATAATTCTCACTCCACCCTTCCAGAGTATGCAGTAAAGGGAATCAGCCAAACTCTTTTCAGCACACCTGACTCCAACTCAAAAGCCCACCCAGGACCTGGCTGTAGTCCACAAGACAAACTCTCTCCAACCACTTTCCCAGTTGTGTTCTGCCAACTCTGGGTTCAGGCACTATGGCAAACACTACTGGCTATTTGATAAATATCCATTTACTGTTTTTTTTTCTTACTAAGAAAGCCCCAACATTGTTTGGAAGTGACAAAATATCAAGTTAAAAATACCTCTCTAACTCCCTTACCGCTCAGTGAAAACAGCCAACTTTTGATCAGAAGGATGAAAGCCATCTGCTGAAGATGGCTGAACAGGACAGCAGAAGCCTGATTTTCTAATGACATTGGGAACATGGTGCCATTTTGATCTCTTGTCTCCTGGGAGACAATTAGGTTAAATCATTGTTGTCAAGTTTCTGTCACATGTAATTTTTACTAATGCAGAATTTGATATTAGATAGGGGTCAAACAGTTATAGAAAATACACTTGGCTGAGTGGAGGAGATAGGCTTGGATGTTGAGCACCCAGATATTAGAAACTGGTGATCATTTATGTGAAGAGGTTTTGGATATGAAGAAAATACAGCCTTGCTAAGGGAGGTGCTTTCTGTCTGTGGCTTGGAGTATAAATTGACCAAAAGTCCCATAATACGGGACTGTGTATTAAACAGCAGCCTTTGTAAGCACTGCTTTGAGGTAGTGCGCTTTGGCAGAAGGTTAGACTGTGGTTCCAGCCTTCTCAAGCACCTTCCAATAAGTGTTTTCAGCCATGAGGTAAGCCCACAGGCAAAGGGGTTGCTTTTTAAATGAAGCCTATTTTGCATTGTCTCTAAGTAATGACTTGTCACTAAGTCAGGGTTAGGGGGATTGGCTGAGTTCATAAGTCAGTTGATAAAAGATAGGAGTCTTCAGGTTAAAAGAGAGTGTTTACTAAGTGGACATATAGGAATAACATTTGTTGGGTGTCGAGTGGGTGGGAGGGAGGAGGAGGGGATGGGTATATACAAACATAATGAGTGAGATGTGCAACGTTTGGGGGATGGTCATGCTTGAGGATGGTCATGCTTGAGGAGGGGGGGCATGGGCAATATATATAACCGTAATATTTGTACCCCCATAATATGCTGAAATAAAAAAATCTAATAAATAAAAGAGAGTGTTTAGGCAAGATTTCAGCTGCACATAGCATGTAGTTTATTAAGTTTTAGGTAGAACCAAAGAAAAATTCAGGCTTGCCTATATTCAATCTTTGTGGCTACACCTGGACCTCTAACTGCAACCCATAAGAAGAAAGTCACAAAAGAAGCTCCCAGGAGGAGTCGTTTTCTCCAATTCCCATCTTAGATGTTGCTTTAGAGTTTAGCAGACTAAAAGTAACCTTCCCAGAGACCGGGACCAGGATAGGGGTAGACAATGAATGAAGTAAATTTGCCCAAAGAGTAGAATGGAATCCTATCAGAATAACTAAGAACGTCCTGGAATCCTCACTATTCCTGTCCAGTGGGATTGTTTGTTTCCCATTTTCCTTTTTTCCAAATGGGAATGCTTGTTATCCGGTTCCTTTTCCTCCATTGCACATAAGATATATTGAGAGCAGATAGATAACTTACCTTTTAATCTTAAAGATCAGGAGATTTTGAGGAGCCTCATTCTGTCCAGGTAGAGAGGATTACACATCATCTGGAGATCTGGACTTTGAGCATGATCAAGAAAGTGGATGAGACTCTGGGATTGTCTCCTCTGGGAGGGGATGCATTTAGCTCAAGGGGAAACTGTGTTAGACACTGCTATTTTCTTACTCAACACTTATGCTCCTATTTCTTCCCCCAAATTTCCTCATATTGTTGAGGATGACAGTGTGATCAGTTTAAAACCAAAAATTTTCCTCTTCAGGCTCCCTTGCAGCTGCGGATGGCCCTGCATCCCAGTTTTAGCATGTAAGATGGATCAACTGAGTGGAGATTCCAGGAGAGCTACTGTTTTCTGAAGAAAAAAGATGGCCTGGCTGTCACACACATTTCATCTTTTGTGCATGCCCCCAACTCCCATCCTGAAACACAAATGTAGGTGGATTAGCCATCCTGTCATGACAGGATGAGAGGCATACTAAAGATGATAGGAAATAAAAGATAGAAGAACATGAGTTTCTGGTAGCCTTGTGGAGCCACAGTACCTGTGTAACCTGCTGACCTCTCAACTGCTTGTCACATTAGAAAGAGAAACCCCACAATGTACATAATCATAATGTTTATACCCCTATAATATGCTGAAATAAAATAGAAAGAAAGAAAGAAAGAAAGAAAGAAAGAAAGAAAGAAAGAAAGAAAGAAAGAAAGAGAGAGAAACCCCTATTCAGTTAAGTCAGTGTTGTTGGGTTTCTCTTACATGGAGGTGGATATAATCCTAACTGATAGAAAGAATTTTTGATATTCAAACAAATACCTCTTCCAGACACAATAAAAATTGAAATACTGCTCAGCAATGTCATTTATAGGGAATAATGGGACTGGGAAAAACAAAAGGGAAAAAATACACAGCATCTTTCAACTACCATTTCTTTTTTGATGTTCTGAAATATCTATCAGTTGCAATTAAAAGGATTTGAGTAATATGACCTCCAGGAAGAGGAGTGAGGTCTCCTCATTTGGTAGGTCTTAAGGTGCCCACATAACCACTCTCTCATTTGTTGGGTCCCACCAAGTAGTTATGTCTTTAAATGCAGAAAAAGGAAATGGCCTTGAGGCAGCAGTTCAGAGACATTCCAAATTGACTGATCTTCCCTCATTACCCAGTACTTGGAGCATGTCTGCTTTGGATCCTTAGGCCAGAGAGCTGCTCTCTTTCCGGAGGCAGATAAACCAGATAGCCATATAAATCAGATAACATTATCAGCACAGTAAGAGGAAGAACATCCTTATTTTCTGAAGTCCAGAAGCTGTAATATCCAGTATCCTTAGGCCTTCATTTGCAGATCTTTTCCTAATCAATCACTTTAGGACTTCTTTAGGAGCACATGGATGATAGTAAATTGTGATGACTGATCTTCTGGCATGGTTTAAACATTTGCTGTACTACCTTTGTTAGAAAATACCCAAAGGGCTTTTCTATGGGGCAACCTACAAACTACTGCTTATTACAAATCTATAAAAATCAATTCCTAACATCCATGACAAATAATAGGATGAGAACTTTCAGGGAGGGAGAACTCTCAGGAAGGAAACACTCTTGCTCATAAAATGCAGCTGTAGAAACTGGAAAATTTCTGTATAAACCAGTGAAACTGGCTAGAGTTGTTGCTGGGAATATTTTTTCTTCATAGTGTGTCCTAGACAGTAGGCACCGAGTGAAGATTCAGGGAAAAGCATATCAAACTTAACATAAAGATGGTTATACAGGTGGCTACAACAGAGCTTCAGCAAACCCTTGCTATAGGTTTAATTAAGACCTCCCATTATACTGAAGAGGCACCTGAGACTCACAGATGCCCAACATTTGCATTGTGCTTCTAAACATTTCATGCACTTACATGTTTCAGTTTACACTAGAATTTTCCAGGCACCTGTAAGAACCATTCCTCTTCATGAACACATTCTTTGTTTGGGGAGTGGAGACCCACAGTCAGAAAGAAAGACAATCAGGTGTTAGAAGTAGCTCAATCAGGGAAGCAGAAGGGGACATTTCCTGGGACTGGGAAGAGGCTGGGGTGTTAGGGTTTCTGTTGGGCAATGGGATGATTACATGGTGGACTGGGGAATGAAAGAGCAGCATGGACTTACAGGTGGCCTAGTCTGTATTCAGCAGGAAAGACCATAGTGAGGCCATCTCTGAGTCAGCCCAGAGCATGAGGGCCCAACAGATAGTGGAACATGCTGGGGGCAGGATCTCCAAGTGGCAGTAGGAGCACTGATGATGCCAACAGCCAAGGCTTAAGAACTAGAGCCCTTCCCATCCCACCTAAGTGCCTGGGTACCTATAAGCCAGGAGGTGAGGACCTACAACATGACAGAGATGGAATTTTTTTCAAGTTTGACTATAGAGGTCTCAATGTTGGATTCATTTGAACAATATTGTGCATTAAGTTCATAAACTATTATAGTGTGGGCAGCAAGAGAATTGTATCAGTTGCTAACTCCTTAACCATTCTGATGTGGGTCTTGTGCTCAAGGTCTTGGAATCTTGTATCTCAGCATTAGCTAGCTCATGTGTACTTCTCTGATCCTGCTTGTCTAGCTTGTTTTATCCAGTGGGTATTTTCTGAACACTCGAGGATAATGTCGTGTATTACATTCTGTCTGTCTCAAGGGGCCTGGTTTGGCTGTCCTATACCACAAGGGCAGAGACAATTTGTTTGTAAGAAGCAACATAGGAAAGATTGTGGGAAGGTAACTCTGTGTCTCCGTGATGAATTGCTGTAAAGACAAAATGGATTGTCTGCAGTATTTCTATTAAACAACGGGAGATAAAGGACATGCACTCCATCATCTCTAAATATTCAGAAACTTACAGTGTTTAATGACACAGACAAATTCTGATGACAGGAGGAATGACAACAATACAAAACTAGAGAAGCAAAGAACATTTAGTGAAAGTCATTTATTTTCTAAGCAATGAAGTCATTTGTCTCCATCTAGCAATGTATCTATTGACCCGCTGTTTTCCTCTAGGGAAGAAAGAGAAGCAATAATCCATGGCCAAAGGGAAAAGGGACCCCAGATGCACAACAGATCTTACCTGTGCTGGCAGGTGTGCTGGCCTGTGGGTTTCTCCCGGCAGCTTTGGAAGATGAATTACTGATGAAGGTGGGGACACCTCTGTACTTTGTGCCATTTTCCAAAGCCGCAGATTGCCATTGCCCGGAGAGGGTGAGACAGACATCCCTGTCTCTAGCAGGAATTTATTTCCACCTGTGTTGAAAGGGCTAATGCCATTTAAAGTTTTTTTAACAGACATTTTCCCTTATAGCACTTCCCTACTTATTTTTTGGGCAGTAAAAGCATTCAGAAATGTTGCAGATATATTAGAAGTATAGAGATAATTAAAATGAATTCCATTTTACCCCACTTTATCAAATCTTTTAAAAGAACATTTTACTAAAATAGTTGCCCTGTTTATTTTCCTCTGTACTGCCATTTCCCTCCCATCTTTCTTTGCTCTAGATGATCCTTGCCTGATTTGTTGGCTATCATCCATGCATGCTTTTGTACTTTTATCTGCTTATGTGTATGCCTCCAAATAATATGCATGTTTCAACCTTTGTAAAATTGTAGACTGTTATGTGTGTCACTCTGTAACTTAGGGGTTTTGTTTGATATTGTGTTTTTGATACTTGGTTATTATCAATTAAATATAATTAGTTATATTTTATTAATCTTTAAATTGGTTATATTTTATTAATTTTTATATATAAAGATATTCTTGGTTTGTACATCTAGCAATCTTGCTAATTGTTATTAATGTCAACAGTTTATCTGTGGATTCTCTTGGATTTTTACAGCAATAATCATAAATTTGCAAATATTGACACTTTTCCTTTTTAAATTCTTACACCATCATTTTCCTTTCTTTTGACTTGTGGCATTATTTAGGACCACTGGTGTAATGTCGATTCTAACATGGAATAGAGAAGAGAGAGAAATTAGGCCATTTTCAATTCTTTCCTCACCTTCATGAGAATGATTTGAGGTTTCACTACTATGTAAAATATCTACCAATGAATCTTGGTACCATTTATCATGTTAAAGGATTTCTTTTCTATTCTTAGCTTGCTTAAGGTTTTATCATGAATGGCTGTTGCATTGTATCAGATATTTTTTCCTGTGGCTTTTTAGAAAATACAATTTTCCCTTTCCCCTTTACCCTCTAAATATGGTGTTACTAGATTTTCTGGTGTTGAAACATGAATTTTACTTTTTCTATAGTGAATTATATTTAACAGTGCTTTACTTTAGAATTTTTATCTTTAACAATCTCATTCAAAATTGCAAGAAAAATACACAGTTCCTCAGAATAAATATTACAATTTTTTGCAGGCCCTCACTGAAGAAAATGCAAAACATTTTTAAAGGACATCAAAGATTACTTGAATATGTATAATGAAACTAAGATTATAAGTAATAGTATTTATGTGAGATTAGTTAACACATTTTCTTTCTTATTTTACTTTTATCCAAAATTTTATTAATCTTATATTTTTATAATTTCTGCAATAGTTCTTAACATAAGAGAGATCATTTTATTATTTTATGGCTTTATAAAAATTCACCTATAAAACTCTCTGGTCCTAGTGCCCTTGACTTTTACTAAAAACTATCATTTGATCCAGCAATCCCACTGCTGGGTATCTGCCCAAAGGAAAAAAAGACATTCTATAAAAAAAGACATCTGCACTTGAGTGTTTATAGCAGCAGAATTTACAATTGGAAAGAGGTAGAAACAACGCAAATGCCCATCAATACACGAGTGGATTAATAAAATGTGGTATAGGTGTATCATGGAATATTAGTCAGCCATAAAAAATATGCTGAACTACCTCTTGTATTATCCTGGATGGAGCTGGAGCCCATTCTACTAAGTGATAAGTGCCCTGGTAGGAATGAGGAATCAAGGAGGTTTAGAGTGTTTCTAATGCAATAACTTCCTGGGCTTTGGTGGCTTACCAAACACATGTTTATTTGAATTCCATTTTTATAAATTGTGTTCCTTTATTTTAAAATGTGGAATTAATAATTAAAATATTAAAGGTCTTTTGAATATAGTGTGTATACATAAATTGCATATATATATACATACATACAATGTTTATTTAGAAAATGTAATATAAAAGCCTTAATAATAGTATAGGTATAAATAAATAAAATGTGGAAGGGAACTTCTTACATGAAGAAAGGAGAGATGAGTTCATATAGTAGCTCGTTAGTAATTAGCTATGTAGCCTGGCCAAGTCAATTTTATCCTCTTAGCTTCAGTTTCTTCATCTGTAAATGAGAGGGTTGAAGACAGTGCTTTATGATTGTACTTTGTGAAGTTTTGAGGAGTTCTGTAAAATTTACTGAAGAATTGCCATCATTCAAGATTCCAAGATAGCCAACTTTCTCCCATGGAATGATGGCTTAGTGTCAAGCTCTGCTCTGCCTACTTCATAGGTATTAACTGATTTCGTTTAATTTGGCCTTTGTGACTCTACAATTAGGTAGTATGATTGTCCACAATTTGCAGAGGAGGAAAGAAAGGCAGAGATAGGCTAAGTTTGTTTAAGGTAATGTAGCTAGTAAGCAGTGGAGCTGGATAGCTTAGCACCAGGGACCATGATCTCAAGTCCCATGCTGTGCTGCATATTTTTTTCCTTGTGAGATTTACCTTGAAATGCTGAAAAATATGAAGACATTAAAATCTCCACAATTCCACAATTTAAAGTGTGCTAAAGGAGGTCACCATCAATCCCACAACTGTAGAAAACTCTGCTCTGGTTTTGGTATGATGCTCACGTGGTGACTCACTAGGAGGTGGTCTGGTCTCCTTCCTTTATAGTAGTACAGCGCCCTCTAGCGCATGCATATCTGGGTTGCAGTATTCATCCTCACCTCTAACCGCCTAATTTTATTGGTCTTGTTGGTGTCTTGGCAGTGAAAAAGTAAGTCAGACAAAACGTAAAGGCTTAATGTCAGGCAGAACTGAATTTTAAGTCTCAGCTTTGCCAATATTTGTTAGCTTCGAGACATTGGGAAAGTAAATTAATGTTGTAGTACCTCAGTTTCCTCTTCTAGAAAAATGGACTACCACCTACTTCATAAGGTTGTCATGAGCAAAAAGAAATAAAAATGCATATGAAAGTCCTAATGTCGTACCTGGTATACCACTGATGCTTAATACAAATTATGTCCTCTCCCTTTTGCCTTTCACAGAGGAGACTGAACCAGAGCCTTTATTTCCTCAGTCAGCCAGGTTGGGGCTGTAAGTGATGGAAGGACACCTGCTTGACTCGCCTCCTCTAGCTTTTGTGCTTCTTCCACTAGCCAGTCTTCTGAGTATGCCATGTATTTGTTTCCTTTATTGTTACATTTCCTTAGATTTCTCTTCAATTTGCAATTAATAGAAAAATCAGATCCTTGTGTGCTGTGCTGCCTTCCTCCTGCGTATCCTCCTGACACTTTGTCTTTATTTCACAGCATTTGCTCTCAAATTTCTTGCTCCTTTTGAGCAATGTGAGTTCCCTTGAAAACAGCCTCCAAAGCATGTAGCTAGGAGCTGGGCACGGATCTTAGTCTCTGGTGAGAAATGAAGATCCAATTGTTATGGGGTGAGAATCCTCTCTCCTGTGGATATATTCAGTGCTGTTTTATATATTCTTTAAAGGGGAGAATACACTAAAGAGAAAAATCCTTCTTTCAGATGTAACGTATACTATGAATTGATCAAGGACACATACTTGGACCCTTGGCAAGGACAAAGTGTAACTGTTGCATTATGATTCTAAGTGACAACTACACAGCTGTTTAATTGCCTGGATGGCTGAGGGCACATGTTCTGATCACAATATGATAGAACTCTCAAAATGTTCAACTTTATTTTTCTGGTGTTCTATCTTATATATATATATATATATATACTTATATATATATATTTCCAAAGTATAGAAAATTATTTACACAAGAGAAACACAACATTGATACCAAAACTTGATTTTAATTTTGAATTGCAATGAAAAATAGAAGATATTAGTAAAATGATAGTAGCATATCACTTAAAATGTGAGACCCGTTTACAACAGAATAATTCCATTTACATCTTCTCTTATCTTTCAAGCTATTGTTGTCATGTAGTTTACTCCCATATATGTTATAACTTTGCAGCATATTGTTATTATTTTTCGTTTAATGAGTCAATTCACTTTTAAAGAATTAGGAAAATATAGTTTTTTATATTTACTCATATATTTTTCAGTGTTCTTCTTTTCTTTCCCTAGATCTAATTTCCCATCTGATGTCATTTCTTTATCATCTGAATAAATGCCTTTAACATTTTTTTTAAGATGGTGCTATGGTTTGAATGTCCCCTCCAAAACTCACGTTGAAATTTAATTGCCATTGTGATGGTATTAAGAGGTGGGACCTTTAAAAGGTAATTGGGTCATAAGGGCTTTGCCCTCACGAATGGATTAATGTTGTTGTAATATGAGTAGGCTAGTTATTGCAGATGTTCAGCCCCTTTTTCTCTTTCTGTCTCATACCCAAAAATTCCTTGTCATGTGATGATCTTCTGCCAGGTTATGATGCAGCAAGAAGGACCTCACCAGATATAATCCCTTAATCTTGGACTTCCCAGCCTCCAGAACCATGAGGCAAATAAACTTCTTTTATTTATAAATTATCCAGTTTCTGTTTTTCTGTTATAGCAGAATAACGCAGATGTTCTACTAGCAAAAATTTTATTTAATTGAAAATATTTTTATTTTGTCTCTTGTAGATACAAAATTCTAGGTTGATATATATTTTTTCTTTTAGTAAATTAGTGATGCCAGAACATGATCGTTTGGATTTCATTGTTTCTGATGAGAGATCACCTGTCATTCTGACTGTCATTTGTTTGTATATAATGTGTCTTTTATTTTTCTTAGGCAGCTTTTAAAATTTTTCAGTGTACTTATAGTTTTATGCTTTGTTAGTATGGATCCATTTTGAATTTTTGGGGGTCATAAATGAGTTTGTTAACCCTTTAATGTAGTCTTTAATTCTAAGGTGTGGACCTTACAAAGTTTCAGTGGAAAACATGAGATATTTGCCAAACCCCTCTCATTTGACAGAACTCAAACTCCAAATAGTGTGTCCATCTGCTGAGACCTCTACTCAGCTGTCTCAGTCATTTTGCTATTGTTTTCTTTTTGGTGTGTCTGGTCTCTTTGAAACATAAGCAAGGATTTTAGGAGAGTTTATATGGTGACTTAGGGGTCCTTGAGGGTTCCCTTTTTCTAGGATTTTCCCCTCAATTCTGTGCAACTCTGGTAGTTGCAAACTCCTCCTCTGATTTTCCAGACCAACAAGTCTGTGGCTCTCTGCTCTAATTCTGGCTGGTCAGTGCTCTATGACTTGGGATGCTACCTGGGGAAAATGTGGATAAACTTGGCTCTCACTCACTGTGGTTCTTGCCTTTCAAGGAAGAGATCTACACTAATTTCTGCTTGCAGAGATTCCAAACAGTTATTCTCATATTTTCCCCATTGTTTTTAGTCATTATCTGTAAAAGGGTTAGTCCAAAACAAATTACTTCCCTATTGCTGGAATTAGAAATTAGATTGTTACATATTGAATAACAATAATTTTATAAGCCCTTGTTGATAGTTAAGAGATATATGTATATATCTTCTATATACATATATCTACATATATCTTCTATATACATATATATCTTATAGACACATATATGTAAATGTATATATGTGTGTATATATATTATATATACATATATAATATGTCTGTGTGAGATAGAGAGAAGGAAAAGAAAAAAACAGCTTTTTTTATTTTTTTACAAAAGGAATGAACAATTTAGAAAATTGCTACTTTGCAATCCCCCTGAATACAAAAATAGTTTCAGGCAAAGGCCATGAAAGACAAAAGGCTGTTGGAGAAGAGAGTATGTCCATGACATTAAAGTCCTAACCCAAGGATTACTTACTCCATACTTTTTGAAAAAAAAGATAAATTTAACTTGAATCTATTCATGACAAAACAATTATACAAATTTTCCAGTTTGTGTGCATAAAGTTTTTTGTAGTATTCGTAGATTGTATCTTGTATCTCAATGGGATCGGTTGTGGTATCTCCTTTTTTGATCCTGCTGGAGCTTATTAGAGATTTCTCTTTTCTGCTTTTCGTTAGTCTAGCAAAAGGCCTGTCAATTTTGTTTATTTTTCGAAAAACCAAATTTTTTTTATTAATCTTCTGTATAGTTTCCCCGTTGTCAATTTCATTTAGTTTTGATTTGATCTTGTTAATTTCACTTCTTCTGCTGGGTTTGGGGCCGGTCTGCTCTTCTTTTTCCAGCTCTTTGAGTCGATTCATTAGATTGTCTATTTGTGATCTTTTTGACTTTGGGATATAGGCATTTATGGAAATAAACTTTCCTCTCAGTACTGCTTTAGCTATGTCCCAGAGGATTTAATAACTTGCCTCTCCATTGTCATTAAATTCAAAGAATTTTTTGATTTTCATCTTAATTTCGTCATTTATGAAGTAATCGTTTAGCAGAAGGTTGTTTAATTTCCACATTTTTGTGTAGAAACGTGAGTTTCTGTTAGGGTTGATTTCTACTTTTATTCCACTGTGATCTGAGAAGATACATGGTATGATTTCTATTTTTTTAAATTTTTTGAGACTTGCTCTGTGTCCTAGGATATGGTCAATCTTAGAGAATGTCCCATGAGCTGATGAGAAGAACATATATTCAGTGGATTTTGTGTAGAATGTCCTGTAAATGTAAGTCAGGCCCATTTATTTTAGAGTTTTGTTTAAGTCCATTATTTCTTTATTAATTTTCTGTTTGGAGAATCCATCCTGTGCAGTCAGTGGGGTGTTGAAATCTCCGGTTATTATGGGGTTGCTGTTAATCAATTTGCTTAGATCCAGTAAGATTTGCTTGATGAATCTGGGTGCACCTAATTTGGGTGCATACATATTTAAAATTGTTATGTCTTCTTGTTGAACTGTACCCTTCACCATTATGTAATGACCCTCTTTGTCTTTCACTACTTTTGTTGGTTTAAAAACTAAATTATCTGAAATCAGAAGTGCCACACCAGCCTTCTTTTTGCTTCCGCTTGCTTGAAATAGTGATCTCTACCCCTTTACTTTTAGTCTATATGCATCCTTGCAGGTTAGGTGTGTTTCCAGAAGACAGCAGATACTTGGCTTGTATTTTTTTATCCATTCAGCCAGCCTATGTCTCTTGAGTGAGGAGTTTAAGCCATTCACATTTATTGAGAGAACTGATAGGTGAGGCAGATTACTGTTCATTCTGTTGGGTTGGACATTGTTGCTTTGTTTTCTCACTTGAGCCATTGTGATATCTGGCCTTTAATCTTTAGCTTTTGAGTGTTTTTATGTTCATGAGTATTTATTATGCTGATCCATGTGTAACACTGTTTTGAGTACTTCTTATAGGGCTGGTCTTGTCTTGGTGAATTCCCTCAGTCTTTGCATATCTGAGAATGTCTTTATTTCTCCTTCATACATAAAACTTAGTTTTGCAGGGTACAAGATTCTATGCTGGGCATTATTCTGTTTCAGAAGACTGAGAATGGGGCCCCAGTCTCTCCTTGCTTATAAGGTTTCTGTTGAGAAGTCTGGCGTTACTTGAATCTGATTTCCTTTGTATGTAGCTTGCTTCTTTCTCCTTACAGCTAGTAGGAGGGTCTCTTTTGATGATATTTTGGTCAGTCTGATGACTATGTGTTTTGGTGTTTTCCTGTTTGCATTGTATCTCTCAGGGGTCCTTTGAGCTTCTTGAACATGGATGTCCAGCTTATTGGTAAGACCTGGGAAATTTTCCTCAATTATTTCTTCAAATAGCTTATCCAACCCTGCATTTTTTCTTCCTCCCTTTCCAGAATGCAGAAGAGCCTCAGGTTATATTTCTTCATATAATTCCACAATTCTTGTAAGCTTTGCTCATGTCTCTTATTTTTCTGCTCTATCTCTGTGATTAACTTATTTGATTTGAAGGTGTTATCTTCAATCTCTGAGATTCTTTCTTCTGTATTGTCCATCATATTTTTGAGGCTTTCTACTGTGTTTTCCAGTTGAACAGACCAATATCAAGAGCTGAAATAGAAACAGCAATTAAAAACCTTCCTAAAAAGAAAAATCCTGGCCCAGATGGTTTCACACCCGAATTTTACCACACTTACAAAGACAAACTGGTGCCAATCTTGCAGAAATTATTCCTCAACATTGAGAAGGATGGAATCCTTCCAGAGTCCTTTTACCAAGACAACATCACTTTGATCCCCAAACCAGGAAAGGATGCAACAAAGAAAGAAAATTACAGACCAATATCACTTGTGAATATAGATGCAAAAATTTTCAACAAAATCCTAGCTAACCGAATCCAGATGCTTATCAAGAAAATAATCTATCATGACCAAGTTGGCTTCATCCCAGGGATGCAGGGACGGTTCAACATATGCAAATCTATAAATGTAATTCACTACATAAACAGAAGCAAAAACAAAGACCATATGATCCTTTCAATAGATGCAGAAAAAGCATTTGACAAAATTGAACACCGTTTCATGATAAGAACACTTAATAAAATAGGTAAGGAAGGGGCATACTTAAAAATTATACAAGCCATATATGACAGACCACAGCCAACATCATACTGAATGGGGAAAAATTGAAAGCATTCCCACTTAGAACTGGAACCAGACAAAGCTGCCCACTATCTCCACTTCTATTCAACATAGTGCTGGAAGTCCTGGCTATAGCAATCAGACATGAAAGTGAAATTAAAGTTATCCAAATTGGGGTAGAAGAGATCAAACTTTCACTGTTTGCTGATGATATGATATTATATTTAGAAAACCTCAAGGACTCAACCAAGAGACTCCTGGAATTGATAAATGAATTTAGTAAAGTCTCAGGATACAAAATCAACACATAGAAATCAGAGGCATTCATATACGCCAACTATAATCAAATTGAGAACCAAACCAAAGACTCAATACCCTTCACAATAGCAATAAAGAAAATAAAGTTCCTAGGAATATACTTAACCAAGGAGGTAAAAGACCTTTACAGGGAGAACTATGAAACACTGAGGAAGGAAATAGCAGAGGATGTAAACAGATGGAAATCCATACCATGCTTGTGGGTCGGCAGACTCAACATCGTTAAAATGTCTATACTACCCAAACTGATCTACAGATTCAATGCAATACCTATTAAAATCCCAACATCATTCTTCACAGATATTGAAAAAGTAATTTTACGCTTCGTTTGGAACCAGAGAATACCCCACATATCAAAAGCAATTCTAGGCAATAAAAACAAAATGGGAGGTATTAATATGCCAGATTTCAAACTATACTACAAAGCTGTAGTAATTAAATCAATTTGGTATTGGCACAAAAATAGGAATATTTACCAGTGGAATAGAACTGAGAACCCTGATATAAAACCATCCTCAAATAGCCATCTAATCTTGGATAAAGCAGACAAAAACATTCACTGGGGAAAAGAATCCCTATTCAATAAATGGTGCTGGGAAAACCGGATAGCCACATGTAGAAGGCTGAAGCAGGATTCATACCTCTCACCTTTCACAAAAATCAACTCATGCTGGGTAACAGACTTAAACCTAAGGTATGAAACTATTAGAATTCTAGAGGAAAATGTTGGAAACACTCTTCTAGACATTGGCCTAAGAAAGAATTTATGAAGAAGACCCCAAAGGCAATCACAGCAGCAACAAAAATCCATAAATGGGACATGATCAAACTAAAAAGCTTCTGCATAGCCAAAGAAACAGTCATGAAGGCAAACAGACAACGTACAGAATGGGAGAAAATTTTCACATCCTTCACATCTTATAAGGTGCTGATAACTAGGATCTACTTAGAACTCACGAAAATCAGCAAGAAAAAAATCAAACAACCCTATGAAAAAGTGGGCAAATGACATGAACAGAAACTTTTCAAAAGAAGACAGAACAATGGCTAACAAACATATGAAAAAATGCTCAACATCTCTAATCATCAGGGAAATGCAAATGAAAACCACAATGAGATATCACTTATCTCCAGTAAGAATGGCCTTTATCAAAATGTCCCCAAACAATAAATGTTGGCATGGATGCGGAGAGATAGAAACACTCCTACACTGCTGGTGGGACTGTAAACTAGTTCAGCTTCTGTGGAAAGCAATATGGAGATACCTCAAGTAGATCTAGCATTTGATCCAGTAATCTCACTTCTGGGCATCTACCCAAAACAACAAAGGACAATCTACAAAAAAGACACCTGCACTCAAATGTTTATAGCAGCACAATTCACAATTGCAAAGCTGTGGAAACAACCCAAGTGCCCATCAATACATGAGTGGATTAATAAAATGTGGTATATGTATACCATGGAGTACTATTCAGCTCTAAGATATAGTACATCTTGTATTTTCCTGCACAGAGCCAGAACCATACTACTAAGTAAAGTATCTCAAGAATGGAAAAATAAGCACCACATATACTCACCAGCAAATTGGTATTAACTGATCAGCACCTAAGTGGACACATAGGAATTACATTTATTGGGTATTGGACAAGTGGGAAGGGGATGGAGGAGGCGGTATATACATACATAATGAGTGAGATGTGCACCATCTGGGGGATGGTCACACTTGAAGCTCAGACTTGTGGGGGAGGGGCCAAGGGCATTATACGCAACCTTAAAATTTGTACCCCCATAATATGCTGAAATAAAAAATAAGACACAGATTGATAATACATTGAATACTAGAACATAATATTTCAGTATCTTTAAAATCTAACAGAAAACATTTGACCCTAGAATTCTATTTCTAGGAAAGTTCTTAAGAGCAAAATATAAAAGATACTTTGGACATATAAGAATTTAGAGCATTTTTCCTCCTAGACATACTATATAAAAAAGCATACTTTAGGGCAGGTTTCAGAAAATAAGAAAGAAAAAAAAATTAAACCTGGGAAAAGAATGACATTAGATACCAGAAGCAATGGCAGTTAACTATGCCTCAAAATAAGTGAAAGAAATAAGAAAAGGTAATATCCTCTGGATATAGATACTCAGAAAATTTCCCTTCAACCAATAAATTGATATGGCATAAAATTACAAAGTCATAATAATAAAAATGTTGATTTCTTGTTGTTTTATGAGTTTTAGCCACAACCTAAATATAAAGTATAAGAGATTATAGTCCCACATTAAAATCTAAATATTACAAGCATTGAAAATATAAATATAATATTTACACGAAGAGTGCATTGAGCATAACAGGGTAGCAGGAGAAGACTGCCTGGGCTAAGTTCCTCATCTTTGATGACAAGACATCAGTCGATACTCTTAAGTTGGTAAGTATCAAATATATAGCTAAGTTAAGTATTTCATCTAAAGCCATAGGGGTGAAGACTAGAATAACTGAAAACAGAGAGTATTGGCAGAGTTATTTCAGGAACGTACAAATAAAATTGAAGAAGAGGAATATTCTTTCACTTTTATTTCTTTTTTCAAATTATTTTTGTTGAGAAGGTAATGCATTATTTTTATTATTTAAAAAAATGCTAGTTTAAAAATGTAACTAAATCATGGTTATCCAAACCCTGAACTACTATGCAGCAATTAAGAATAATAAAGTAGAGCTAGATGTACATCGTGATATGGAGAGGTAGCTGCTGTATATTGCTTAATGAAAAAAGCTAAGCTGCAGAAGAGAACTGCATATTCCCAGGGTGTAAGATGGATACATATATGCAAAAGTGTGTATTTGCATATTTCATATAATAAAAACTTCTTGGAGAAAAAGCATTAAGCTCAAAGGTGAGAATTCTGAACTAAGTGGTTCTCAGAAATTTCACTGGAAATTCCCATTAAATTATTAATAGCACTGCTAGCAGGCTGGCTCAAACCTGAACCCAGTGCAGGTTCAGTAGAGATGCTAACAGCAGTTCCAGTGAGAGAAGGTCTTCCTCCTTACTCAACAGCGTTGACACTGCACAACTTTCTTCTTTCTCCATTCATACATTCTCAGTTGTGGTGAGCTAGTTGCCTATAGCTCTGCCAGTTTCATATAAATTTAAACCCTTATTTTATCAACAGTTCACTGAGTTATCTCAGAATCAACTATTAAACATCTCTGGTTTAATTCTTCATGTAACCACTGGGAATAATTAAGCTACTGGTTCAAGAGTCACCCTTGGCTAAGTAAGCACACCTCTGCTTCCTTGCTGTGTGCTTGGTTTCCTTATCTGAAAAACCAGGTGTCTGGGACTGAAGAGTCCTTACCTCCCTTCTGGCTTCTCTGTCTTTTGGCTCCAGGCTCTGTTTTGTGAATATGTTAAAAGGGCTTTGAGTTTTTTAGGGATACAGTTTTGAAATAATAGGAAGGTTGGCTGAGAGAAACTTGAGCAGTGCTAAGCAATTCTACCATGGGCTCCTCAAATGCCCAACAGGAAAAAGAAAAAGGCTGAGGGATACAGCATGTTACATCCATACCAGAGTAACACCATGCAAGGAAATGCTTGGCTCCCAGCACTTGTTCAAGTGCATTAATTTGACAGCATGCACGAGCTGTTGACTGCCTGCTGAAGTCTTCCACTGTCTGTGGCTCGTTGCGTGCACAACGGCTCTGATCGAGAGTAATTCCATGCCAGGCAGCTGTGGAACGAACAAGTTATACACAGCCAATGAAACCTGAAGCCTCATCAGCTAATCAGTGAGTGCTGTGGGAGAGAAATTAAAGTGGAGGAAGGTGCATATCGAAAGCGAAAGGTGATGAAGGAAAGAAATGAGCTGATATTAAGAGGTGGCAAAAGTCATGGGAAAATGCATGGCATTTTACTTAGAAACAAATGAAACACATTTGGATCCACTTGCAGAGTCCAGGGCACAGATAGGAAAAGTAAATTTGCTAAGGAAAGGCAATGAGAAGCTTCTGGAATGTGAGAGAGAGTTAATAAAGTTGTTTGAGAGTGCTTAATGAGTATGCTGATCATAAACTACATGAGACATCAGAAAAAATGGAAATCTAGGCTGGGCAAATTGTACATTTAATATGCATTTGCTGGTTGCTAGTTGGGACAGGCAGGGACAGCATGGGCTCTGAAGACAGGGGTTTGGCTTATGTTTGCAAAAGGCTATGTCTTACAGGAAGATCTAGAAAATAGTAAGAATAGAGGGTAACTAGGTGATGTGGCCAATGTCAATATTCTAAACTGCAGCTAGGCTTACATGAGCACTCTGACACCCAGAAGCACTCTCTGTGTGGGAGGCAATGCTTAAATGCTGAGCCACTCAGGAAAAAGTCACCCACGGGCATCAATTTGTTATCCTGCCTGGCAAACATACTTGCTCCTCTGGGCCACCTGCAGGCTGAGCATCCCTGCCATCTCTTCCTCCTTCCTCTGATCATAGAGTCACAACGTAAGACAGTGACAGCAATAAAATGCTCCTAAGGAATTGTGCAATCCGGTCCCTTCATTTATTTTTCAGGTTATAAAATTAAGCTCCAAAGGAATTTTTCCCAAAGCATTCATCTAATTAGCAGTAGGGCTGGAGCTCATTTGGGTTTCTTTGCTCTCAGTCTGTTGGTCTTTCCTATTTATGCTGCCTCACTTTAAAATTTAGAGAGATATTTCAAACATCATCTGTGTTCCTTTAATAATCCTTCATAATTCTTTAGAATCCATTTTTTGGTTTGTTAACTTTATTTAGGCAACAGATAATTGAGTGACTACTGTATGTCCTCATGAAGCTATATTTGAGATTAGGACATAGACAATGAAAGCAAGCCATAGTAGAATGTAATGTCAGGTAGACATGCGAACTATGAAGAAAATGAATGCGGGGTCATGGGAGAGAGGGCTCTATTTTAGACAGGGTGTTGAGGTCTCCTGACGGGAAGATAGAGCACGAACTTGTAGGATGAAAAGAAGACAATCACATGAATATCTGAGATGAAACTTCCCTAAGTTTTCTTTCATTAATTTGTCCTAATTATACCTTTTAGGACTTTGTAAAGGGGGGGAATGTAGGCTGATGTATAGTATCCTGAACTATGATAAACATATTCATGAGTTTTTCTATTCATAATCTTAGATTTTTGTTTTTAATTTTAAACCCTATTTCTTCTCACACTCAGCATTGATAGAACAAGAGTGGAAATGACTGGGGGTCCCTGATGGGATTAAGACCACTGGGACTTAGGGATGCTATGTCTGAGGCTGCAAGAGGATAGGAGGTGAAGGAATTGCCAAAGTGGAAGCCTGAAATAACATCTGCCCAGATGTTAACTGCCTAGTTGGGGGACATACATCAGCGATCTGGGAGTACAGCAAAGTATGCTCCAACCTCAGAGCCTAAGGGGTCTCATGCCTGAAAAGCCGAGGAGCACCCTGACATGAAAACTTCTCATGGCTGTAGAGGCAGATTGCAATGTGTCAGCCTGAGAGAAGGGTCTCAAGGGTTCCATTGTTAGAACACTTGGCCAAGCTCCTTCTCTCCCTTTCTTTCAACAATGCCTCAGTGAATGTAAAACCAGTCTCCCAGTGGGAAGCATGTAGTTTCTTTGTTCCTTGATCAAATGGGTTGCAGCTACTGAAGTTAAAGATTGATATCCATGTACATAGCTTGAGCTTGGGATAAAATTAGTTAGTTTACCTTGGGACAGGTTGCACCTACTGAAGAATTATGTGTTTTTCACTTCTAGAAAGGAGAAGGTAATTAGCTAGGACACCTTGTGATTTTGGGGGAGCCCCGAGACCTTTGATCATTGTATCCTGTGATTTTTTTCACATGAGATCATTGTATTTTGCAGCATGGCAAAGAGAATAAAAAGCAAGTGCTGGATATCAGTCACCACCACCTTGGCACTGGAGTGCTGGTGGTCCCTGATTTCCACACACTCTTAAAATTATTCCTGTGTCTGTGTCTGTGTTTCTTTCATCTCTTGCAACACATTTTGCCTGGGGTCCCTATCTTCATTGGGGACCTCACGAACCCCCAATAGCTCCCTGTTTTGGTTTTAAGCCATATGGCCCGCCTGCCTATCGGGTGAAATAATCCATTAGAACATTTATTATGTGGCAGTGCCAGCATGTAATACATTTCCTTATTTCCCTGTTACAATGTGACATTTTTAATATTCTCAACAACTTTGCAGGAAAGGTTTTATTATATTCATATTACAGGTAAGGAAACGGGCCTATAGAAGTTGAATGACTTTACAATCAGTGACTGGCAGAACTGGGGCAAGATCAAGGGATGTTGGAAACCAAAACCCATGTTTGTCCCATTGTTCAGATGCCCATAAGGCCCCATGAAGTGCATGTAGAGTCCCCACACCTGAGTCCGCCGTCCCTCTGGGTTTCCATAACCTTTTGTCCTCTTGCCCCTTTTTGATTTATTAAAGCAAAACTGGCCTAATTAGTTTCTCACTATGGAAGCATAACTTATCATTCATTCGACTTATTGAAAAAAATACAAATATCGTTTATTTACCAATTCATTCATTCTACAATGTATATTGAGCTTGCCTTGAACCTTGGATGATGGAAAGTGTTTTCCCTTCCCCTGTTTTCTCACCATTTATCTGCACATCTAGGAACCTCATACTGAGATAAAAAGGATTCAAAAATAAATAGTGAAACAATGCCATTGTAAGTTTCAATTTCTGTTGCAGTTTCTATTGTTTAAAATTCCTTCTTTCTACATTTCATTTGGTCATCATTCCACCTAGCCTAGACCTAACTAGACTTTAAAGCCAAAGCAGGCTCTTCATTTTTATTTTGCATAAACGGAGGCTAAGAGAAGTACCTTTTCCCAATGAGCACTGTTTGTTTCCAAACTGAAGCTTCTCAGCTGTGTGCTTATAAGTTGCTCAAAGCATTTTGGGGAGCTCTGATTTTGGAATTGCCCTTGGAGTTTCTTTGGAGTAGGAACAATGATGGTGCTTTTCATTCTTTGTGTTTTTATTAACAGAAGTAGTGCTATGTGGATAAACGAGTTCAGGTCTAAATAGTGTGACTATAAAATATTAAGATAAGTTTCTTTTGAGGTTTAGAAGTGGATTCAAATTCAATTACAAAACAAGCTTCTAAAGCACTTTGTGGATTGATAATATCACTACTTCCCCTGCTCCACAAGGAAATATTTAATGATGTTCATTAATTCTGGTAGTTTTTGGAATGAAGAAAAAAAATCAATCATTTTATTTGATTACCTCATACACATTTCTTGCCCTTAATAATGTAATGATTAGGAAGAAGACTCAGTCTCATAGAGTTATAATCTGTAGTCTCCTACTCAGGAAGCATTGATTGATATCAGCAGACTCTGGCTGAGCCAAATCTGAAGATGAGAGGTTGTAGGATGGAGCTGCTTAAATAGCTGATTGGCGCAATGATTTCAGGGTGAAATTTTTGCATTGGTTCAGCATGTAAACGAAAGGCCAACATACAATTTCTCTTTGAGATAGATAAAACAATGCATGATTAATTTTATCAACAAATGGGGAAACCAAGCCTTTACATAAGAGCAGTCAAAGATGCTGATATGGTAATCCTGGTCAGGTCCATGGAGCTTGACTTTTTAAAAAAATATAATTTACCTTCCTTGCTACATTTCTTTTCCCTATTGATTTATGTATGGACTGTACTTTGCAGCAAAGAACACACAGTTTAAAGTTATTCTGCTTTGTAACAGAAAAAGGCTTTTCTTTTCACATATGCTGCATACTGGGTAAGCAGTCTTTATTCTTCTCCTTCATGAAAACAAACAAACTAAAAGAAAAGCCCAACCTGTCACAGTGAAATTCAGTGTTTGGACCCAACATGTCAATTCTCATTCTTGGGCCATGTGGTCCACAGTTTGAGAAGTTCTTTATGTCTTTTTAAACCTATTGTTGTAGAAAGACTTCATCCTAAAAGACAAGAATTCATAAATATAGAATGGACATTTGTGACTATAACAAGCAAAGAAAATCATGCACTAGAAATGAGGTGGGCATCACAGGAAGAACACGCAACTGCCTAAATGTCTTGAAATTGCATTATACCCTGGTACTTAATAGACATAAATTCTATAAAATTGTTAGATGTTTTCTCTTTACCTACCTACCACCCACCCTCCCTCCTTCCCTCCCTTCCTTCTTTTTCCTTTTTTTTCTTAATTTTTCTTTTCCTAGCTGAAACTGATTTCAGAAGAAGACAGTCCAACTCCCCAGATGGTATAATAGAGGTTGTATAAGATGTTGGAACTGAGTTTGAGTAACTGTTTCAATTATTAAATGTATGGTATATTAGGAATGCATTTGCCTATATGACCACCAGTTTTCTCACCTGTAAGAGAAGTAATACTATATATACCACAGGGTTCTTGTGAGAACTCATGTGTGATACAATTCTTAGCCTAGCCCTAGTACTGATCGGTGATTTAATCATTTCAATTTTTATCAACCTGTTCATCACTTTTACCACTTTTAATTGGGAATAATATTTTAGATGTGAATACTTGCAGTCTTCCTGCAAACCATAAATAAAAATGGACCTTAACTTTCTGTTTACTACATTATCACCTATTCTTCAGACAGAAGAGGCTGTTTTCTTTCAATGACTACTCAGAGTGGATTCAAGCTGACTGCTAGCTGGATAAATACAGACAATCCTTAATTAAATAGAATGCTTGGTAGTGGTTCTCACACTTCAGTGTGCAACGCAATCACCTGATGTATTTGCAAAATATAAAAGCTTGCCCTACAGCTCCCCAGGGAATCTGATTCAGCAGTTTTGCTCTGGGAGGTCCACAGAGCTTGTGTTGAGGGAATGAGGAGACAGAACATTGAATTTTATGAGTAAGAGGAATAAAAAGAGTTCCTCTTTTTATCACCTCTTGGTAAAAAACATTCTGGATATTAGATGTCTGACTTTAGTTTTATTACCTAGGATTATACTATCTATATGTAAGATTGGTAGGAAAATGAATTTAAGTGTCTATCAAACATGTAGCAATATACAATTTTGATATTAATTGATGTTATGAGAGTCTCCACCCAACTCTATTTTATTTACTGTCATTTTTGTATCTTAAATTCAAAAGTCTGATCTAAATTATACCCAGGAATGTTTGGGGTGAAGCAATTTTGAGGTAAGTTTTTCAGAATCATTTAAATTGGGGAGGGGAGAAGATGTCAAAGAAGAAACAAGAGGGTAAGATAAAAAGGTGGGAGTTCTTCTTTTCATCCTCCCAACTTCGGGCCAAGTCCTGCAGGAGATGTGAGAGCACCCTCTTTAAGCGTAGCATACACGTTTGGGGGAGGCCTGTGCCTTTCCCTTCACATTCAAGCCAAAGGGGATGACGAACCTCATGGAGCCTCCTCCGTGCCAAGATGGAAGGTGGTACAATGAAGGTGTTGCCTATTCCCTTCTGCTTCAGGCATCAAAGGTAAATGTATGAAAGATGGGGGAAGAGAATTTGGGAACAGAGGTGTCTGAATCCAACTTCATCCAAAACAACAGCTAGAGTTTACCTGGTTTCCCAGCACTTGAAAAGGGAGAAAGGGGAAAGAGAGAGAGGAGAAGTAGAAGAAGAAGAAGAGGAAGGAGAAGAAGGAGAAGGAAGAAAAAGAAGAGGAGGAGGAGGAGGAGAAAGG
Source organism: Cheirogaleus medius (assembly GCA_008086735.1). Taxonomy (NCBI): domain Eukaryota; kingdom Metazoa; phylum Chordata; class Mammalia; order Primates; family Cheirogaleidae; genus Cheirogaleus; species Cheirogaleus medius. The sequence goes on along the minus strand of VBSM01002149.1, from coordinate 101,459 downwards.
GGAAGAGCAGGATGGGAAGGAGAGAGGAAGAGGGAGAGGGGGACGAGGTAGGGGAATGGAGAGGGATTGGATGCTGACTTTTATGTCAGGAGATGTAGTCCCATGAGACTGCCGCCAACAGCACAGAACATTCTGGTGGGAGGGGGAGTTGACAGCTGAAGTCCCTAATAGGATAACTGTGCATCTGAGAGAGCACTGGGACTGATGGCTTGGGTCCTGGTGCCCTATTGTCTCGCTTCTCCAGCTCCCCTTCCCCCCAGACCCAAACCTCAGCTGTGGAGAAGGAAAGGCGTAGTCAATCTGTGCTGACTTATGTATAACTTGAAATGACTGAGAATTCCCTACAGTGACTGGATTTAAGTAGAATTGATCAGGCCAAAATTTTTGCCAGGAGGCAGAATAGGAACTTAATCAATAAAGAGAGTAGAAATTGGGGAAAACGTTGATTTTGGAAAGTCCAATCTTCTGCAAGGCAATCTGTGCAAAGAGAGAAAGATACAGGCCCTGCGAAATTAGGTGTGTGTTGGTGGTACAGGTTGTACCTTTTCACTAGCCTAAAGGACTCCTTCTTTCTGTTCCTTCTGTCTGCTGAGAGACTTCATCGTCTTTAGGCTAACTCAGTGATTTTCAAAGCTTGCTGCACATTAGAATTACCTGGGAAATTTAAAAACATCTGGATGCCTGAGCCATTTCTTCAGTCATTAATTCCTGGTGTGTGGCCCAAGTGCAATTTGCCTTAAAGACCTTGTCTCCATTCCCCACCCTCTCAGTGATAATGATGTGCTGCCAGGCTGGAGGACTACCAGCTCTCACCAAACTCTGTGAAGAGGTTTGAATTCCTTCCTTCCTCCTTTAGTGTAGAAATATGCCTGCTATCTGTGCAGCAGGTGTAGGCACTGGGAGCTGTTGTCGTAAACTGCCTGGCAGGAGGCCTGATTAGCATGTGAACAGAACACTGGTGGAGGTATTGCTCATTAGTTTTCCAGTGTGATCTCAGACTTTCAGAGATTTGATAAATATCTCTTCCATGGAGAGATATTGGTGGTAAATTTTATTTTTATTGTTGTTTCATTTTCAGCAAATACACATCCTGTCCTGGCAATAGAACCACCTGCCATTTCCAAAGGTAATCTCCAGAAAAGCATGAAGTCACCAAACGTCCAGCTTATCCATAATGCTCTTTTGAAGTGCTGATCGGTAAACTTTATTTACCATCTGAAGTCGTACAGACTTAGCATACTCTCATCTGTGCGACTTTGTTCCCTCTTTCCTTTCCTCTCTCCCTTCATCTCTCATCTCTTCCTGCTGTGCAAAAGGTCATTTTCCTCTGGAACTTCTGGAAAGCGTGTTTTTGATCCTGAGGAATTAAATGGGACTAGAAAACTGGAAGCAGGGTGAGTTGGAATTGAGAGCAACTGCTCTTTGGGACCAATGTTTTAGTGGTAGAACAGAGATTTCAGACACAGTGTCACGGCAAAGGCATGTTAGGTTTGGCTGGGTTTCCTAGTTTGCATATACAGTGACCTTCTCTCTAACAGTTACTATACCCAACAAAGAGGAACTGCTTTAGAAAATCTTTAGGGAAATAACCCCATATAACGATGTTTACTACAATGTACAAGAAGATTTCTATGCTATGATGGCAGTGAGGTAGATTGCACAGCACTGGAGAAGAATACACCAAAGGGAATATGGTTCTGTTAGTGTGGTGGTATTATGGTCATGTTTCCTTTTTAAAAGTGTTCTTTAGTGATGCTATTTTGTTGAAATGTGAAAGGAAATATTCTTTTATCCCCAAATTCAGACTCAATTGAAAGGTTAGGCCATTTACTTGAAATCTGTACTGACCTTACGTGCAAGTTTTCAAAGCTCAGGTCTAAATGGTTTCCCTTCCCTTCAGTGGATGGTGTGCACAGCTAGGCTATAGCGCCCAACCCTGACCCTCTCCCCAGACCTTCGGTTCTACTGAACCATGGTTATTCAGCCAGAGGCAGCACCAGCAGCAAGAAAACTGACCAACAGCTATGAGAAGATAAATGATGTCTGTCCTCAAATTCTTATCTTCTTTCTAGCCACATTTATGTTCCTCAAATTCCTTCCCAATGGAGTTTGAATGAAAAACATTTCCTTGGGTTGCAAGAGCCATCCCAGCTTTCTGATGCTTTTAGAATATTCTGAAAAAACAACAAAAAAAACATGCTATTAATGTTGTTAGGTCTGCCCATTTGTCCATCCCACAAACAAGGAGCATGTGTGTGTGTATACGTGTGTCTGTGTTCATACATGCTGAGGACTGAATTAATCACACTCCTTAGTTCACACACTATCATTGATCTGTGTACGCCCCTCTATATATACATATACAACTCTTTATATTAATATATATACATATATTTTTATGATGTTTTTATTTGTTTAGTTATTTATATATTTTATTTCATTCTCATTTTTTATCCTATTCATATACTCTTCAATTTGTATATATTCTTGTAAACAATCTCCTGTGTTTATATATTCATTTCTGATATACATAAATGATGTTTTTCAGAACCCCATTTTCTTTCTTAGTTTTTAAATGCGGCATCATTACTTTAAGATCTCTTTTTCTGTGTGTATACATACAATTTGTCTCTTTCAATTAATGCGTGTTTTCTCATGGTGTCCATTCACATTTCTAACCCCATAGGTTGATGTTGAATATCCAGACTGCCTCTACCTCCAAAACACACAGATTGATCTAGAATGAAATACTTCATATATGTCCACTTATGGTCTTGCGTGACAGTTAAGATGCTGGCCATTAGTTACACGTGTATGTATTATAAGTTAGCTTGCTCTCCAAAATGGCAGCATCAATATACACTCCTTTTAGCAGACCATGTCATTGGCTCTTTTCCCACACTATCTGGGAATATTGTATTACTAAACAATGCTTTGCCAATATGATGGATGTCTTTTCAATTTTCATTTCTCTGAATACAAATGAAATTGAGAATCTCTTAGCCATTTGGATTTCCTCTTCTCTATATTGTCTAGTGATATACTTATTGATTTGCAAGGTTTCTGCCTAGCCCCTATTCTGTCTCACATACTATAAATATCTGTTTTAGTCACTAACCCATAAGTTAACTTTGTCTATGTTGTCCTTTGTAATTTTAATGAATCCATCAGAATTTTTGCTTTCTGGTTACATATATCAAATGTTTTCTACCCCTGGAAAACAAAGATATTTTGCTTTATTTTCCTTTATTAGAGTTTTGACTTTCATACTTAAATCTTCAATTTGTCTAGATTCCATCATTGGTGTGAGGTAGGGGTCTGGTTTCTCTGTATAACAAGACAGTTTTCTTTTTTATAGGCAATCTTTACCTTAAGTAACCTTCTAATATGTACATGAGTCTATTTCTGAGCTCCCTCTGCTTTTATATTCAACTATATTTGTCTTTTTTGTTTGTTTGTTTTTTGGTACCACCAATGTGTGTGTGTGGTTTTTCAAAATTTGCCTTATAGTTTGATTTAATATAGGACATATTACCTTTCTGTTTTTCTTTGTTGACTAAGTTTTTATAATATTAACCTTTATTTTTCTATATAACTTTTAGAATAAGTTTGTCAAGTTCATAAAAAATCCAGCTGGAATTTTACTTAGAAGCACATTGAATTTATAGGTCATTTTGGAGAGACTTGTTATCTTCATGATTTTAAGTTGTCCCACACAAGAGAATAAAATGACTTTAATTTGTAAAGATTCTGTCATATATTGAATAGTCATAAAAATGTCTCCATATAAATCTTAAGCATTTTAATTAAGTTTATATTTAGATAATTTATAGTTGTTAGCTATTATGAATGTAGCATATTTTCTAGTTGATTAAAACTAATGCAGAGAAATTCAATGATTTTCATATTTTGAGTCTGGATACATTGCCATACTCTCCCGTGAGTTCTAATAGTTTATTGGTTCTGCTGCTTTCTTTGCACAGATAATAATATTTTCTGCAAAAATGAATATTTTATCTTTTCATGTCCTATTGTTACATATATTTTCTTTTACTTGCCTAATTGCAAGTACTAAATCTATAGAACCATCTGGAACTTAGCTGGATAGTGGGTATCCTTGTTTTATTTTTGATATAAATAAAAACCCCTATAAAGTTTACCTTTTTATGTATTATGCTTGATGTAGATTTTTTGTTATAGGAACTTTATAAGTTAAGGAATGTCAATAATATTCTCAGTTTGCTTTGAACTTTTAACGCTTTTGAACTTTATCAAATGCTATAATTATCTATTGAGTTAATGAGGTTGTTTATATTGATAGATTTTCTAATGTTGAATTTCTCTTGCAATACTGGGATAAATTTTATCTGATCATGATGTATTACTTTTTAATCAATTTTGGATTTAATTAGCCAATAATTGGTATCAATAACTAATTTCATGATTTTGGGATCTATGTGCATAAGTGAAATAATTGTCCCAGTCTGTTTTCTGTTGCTATAACTGAAAACCTGAGACTAGGTAATTTATAGAAAGGAAGTTTATTAAGCTCACAGTTCCAGAGGTGGAGGAAGTCCAAGAACATGGCAGTGGCATCTGACAAGGTCTATTTGTTACCTTCTACATGGATAATTTTTTTGAAAATTCAATAAATGCTAAAAATGGTTTTCAAGTTTTTCTAAGTATGAATATTCTAGCATTCAGATTCTCCACATTTGTGCTAATTTTTGTCTGTTTTATCTTTTATGTTCTGAGGTGAGTGTAAGCAAACAATATTTTTATTGATATATTTTCTTCAGAGTTCCTTCAGTTATTGCTTTATGTATTTTGATAATATATTTTTCAATGAATAATATTCATAATGAATTTTATTTCATGAGCAATTATTTCTTGCTCATATATAATGTACCTCTTCAGCCTTATGACATTTTTGTTTTGAATTATTCTTATCAGTAAAATTTCTTTCTTTTTAATGATAATTTCCAGATATAATATATATAATTTTTTATTCCCTTATCTTCAATCTTTCTGAGTTTTTTTTATTTTAAATGTATTTCTTCTACATGACATATTCTTGGTTCTTTTTTGAAGGTTTATTTAATGTGATCTGGGATGTCTTTTGACTAGCAATTATAACTTATTTAATTTTTTATAATTTCTCGAATATCAGGTGTTATCTATATTCTTGTTTCATATTTTCTATTTGCTGTACTTTTGTATATTTTTCTCCTCTTATTGGACAAAACTTATTTTACTCTGCTTTTATAAAATTTAAGTACTGTTTATCTTCTGCTGGTTGCCTCCAATCAAAATATTCCTGTCCTATTCCTTTCTTCCTTTCTGGCTACTAGGTGATGCAGTGTCTATCGTTACTATCAGGGTAGTACTCAAGTCAGGGTAACGAGCTGAGGGCAAGAGGTGAGTGCCATTCTGGTGTGCCCTGAGCCTGGGCTCCTTTTTTCTCCTCTGCACTCTCCTCTAACTCAAGGTTAAAGTATTGTACCCCATAGAGGTGATCTTCTACCAGTACTACTTCTGTCAAAGATTTTAAAGGGGCAAACTAGTTGTTGGAATGGCAGCAAACAAATGTGGACACATGACATAGTGTGTCTGGGGCTTTTTTACCTGGTACACATTCTCTTCCATTTAAATTTTTTTTTTTAAACCACCAAGTGAGGTATTTTTTAAAATTTATTTATTTCAGGATATTATGGCAGTACAAACATTTTGGTTACATGTTATGACTTTGCCATACCCAAACCATGATTTGGGGTGTGCCCTTTCCCTCCTACAATGCTCACCATATCCATTAGTTGTGAGTTTACCCACCCCAACCCCCTAATCCCTGGAAAATATTACTACCATGTGAGCACCATAGTGTTGACCAGTTAGTGCCAATTTGATGGAGAGTACATGTAGAGCCTATTCTTCCATTCTTGTGATACCTCACTTTGGATGATGGGCTCAAGCTCTATCCAGAAAAAAATATAAGAGGTGCTAGATTGCTGTCATTTCTTATAATTGAGTAATATTCCATTGTCTACATATACCAAATTTTATTAATCCACTCATGAATCGATGGGTACTTGGGTTGTTTCCATATCCTGGCAATAGTGAATTGTGCTGACATAAACATTTCGGTGCAGATGTCCTTATTATAGAATGCCTTTTGTCATTTGGTGTAGATGCCTAATAGTGCTATTGCTGGACTGAATGGTATTTCTATTTTTAGCTCTTGAGGTATCTTCAAATCCTTTTCCACAGAGGTTGCACTAATTTGCAGTCCACCAGCAGTGTAAGAGTGTTCCTATTTCTCCACATCCTCGCCAGCATTTGTTGTTTTGGGATTTTTTGATAGAGGCCAATCTTACTGGGGTTAGGTGATATCTCATTGTGGTTTTGATTTGCATTTCTCTAGTGATTAGAAATGTTGAGCATTTTTTAATATGTTTGCTGGCCATTATTCTATCTTCTTTTGAAGAGTGTCTGTTCATTTCCTTTGCCCATTTATTGATGGGGTTGTTTGATTTTTTCTTGTTGATTTTTTTAAGTTCTAGATAGATTCTTGTTATCATTTCTTTATCAGATGTGTAGAGAGCAAATAAAAATACTTTTATTTGGGAATATAATATAATATATGGGAGAAAACTCCCATTCTATAGGCTGTCTATTCTTTCTAATGATAGTTTGACTGGCTGTGCAAAAGCTTTTTAATTTGATCAGGTCCCATTTATTTATTTTTGTTGCTGTGGTGATTGCTTTGGGGGTCTTCTTCAAATATTCTTTGCCTAGGCCGATGTCTGAAAAGGTCTTTCCAACATCTTCTTCTAGGATTCTTCTAGGATTCTTTCAAATGTCTGAATATACTATACCTAAAAGGATAGTTAATAGTCCCAGGGAAACATGAGTTAACAAGCCGAAGTGATTAGATACATGAGAAGTAGAACCAGTATAAAAGAAAAAAGACTAATAAGCAACATATACCATATGAACAAGGGTTAATCACCTATATAGATTAATACTTTGAAATAAACACACTAAATATCTTTAAAACAAATATAAGAAATTATTAAAAAATTAGTAGGTAGAAATATTGGTTATAAAATATAAAATAACTATAATAAAGAACATGATATGGAATAAATAAAAGAATGGATTCAGCTGAATAACAAACCAGTGTGTCTGAATATTTTTTAGTACTTTTTTTATAGGCAGCAGAAAGAGAAAAAAAGATGAAAGATAACATAAAATTTCAGAAAGACATGGAAGATAGAAGATATACAATCCCTGGGTAGCAGAATTCCTAGGATGAGAGGGTTGAAAGAAATGAAAAGGGAAGAACATAGTTAAAGAAAAAATAACAATATATTTCTTAGAAAAAAAAAGATGATTGGCTATAGATACAAGGGCTGATAGTGTACAAAAGAAGGATAAATTGGAAAAGACTTACACATAGGTGCATTCTAGGCATTTAGGAACATTGAAGATAAGAAAGAATTATAAAAACTTCAGAAAGAAGGAACAGATTAACTACAATGATATGATGATCAATTAGACATCAGACTTTTCAAAAGCACTACTCCATTCCAAGAGAAAATGGAGTAATATTTTCAAAGTGTTTAAGAAAAAGCACTTTAAGCCTAGGGTCTTATATCCAGCCAAACTGTTATTTAAATATAAGGGACTTTTAAAACATTCTCTGCCATAAAAGAATCATAAAATTTGGCCCCGAAAAGCCATTTTTAAAACACTTTTGGAGGCATGTCAATAAAAAGGAAAATAATTCTAAAGAGGGAAGGACAGGAGAAGTAAGGATGATCAGATAACTCATCCAAGTTAATGTTAACTTTGTATTTTTAAAGCAAGTAAAAAAGAAAAAACTCCACCAAATGGTACTAAACGTGCAGAGCTAAAATTCTGGATGATTCCAGTCCTTGTCAGGTTCTAGGAAAGAGACTCTGAAAGGGAGATTTGCAAGCAGGAGGCTTGTCGCACCTGTGAGAGTGAGCGAAGCAGACCTGGCAGAGGGTGAAGCTCCACAGGCTCCACAGAGGCCCCAGGGGAGCTCCCCCAGCTCCCCCAGCTCCCCCAGCTCCCCCAGCGACGGCCCTTCAAGGTGTTCCGAGTTGAGGTAGGGGGCGGGGTCTTTGTAACCGCACAGAGAAGTCATTGCACATGATCTGCAGGAGTGGTGGTGGTGTTGCAGGGCATAACCTCAAGGAGGCAGCTACTCTGGGCCAAGAGCAATTCCCTAGAGCAGCAGTCCCCAGTCTTTGTGGCACCAGGGACAGTTTCATGGAAGACAATTTTTCCACAGGGGGTAGGAGGGTGGAGCTCAGGCGGTGATGAGAGCGATGGGGAGTGGCTGTCAATAAAGCTGAAGCTTCACTCCCTAGCTCACCACTCACCTCCTGCTGTGTGCAACCCCCGCCCAGTTTAATGGAAGATATTTTTTTCCACAAGCGGGTGGGCGGGATGCAAGCTCTGCAGCCAGTCCCTAACAGGCCATGGACAGGTACCAGTCCCTGGCCTGGAAGTTGGGGTCCTCAGCCTTAGAAGGAATGAGTGCCTCACTCGTGAAGGGGGTTCTAGGCAATGCAGCTGAGTATCCAGGTAGGTAGTGAGTACATGTTGAAATTTTTTTTTTTTTTAATGTGGGAAGATAATGCTTGTGGTCGGCTAATTCCCCCCACCCCCACCTCATATCCTCATCCTAATCCCTGGAATCTGTGAATGTGACCTTATGTGGCAAAAGGGACTTTGCAGATAGAATTAAGTTAAAGATTTTGAGATGGGGAGTTGATCCTTGATTATCAGTGTAAGCCCTAAATGGAATCATATGTACCTCATAAGGGGAAGATGGAGATTTGGAGATTTTACTCCAGAAGAGGAAGGCGGCAGTGTAACAATGGAAGCAGGGTGACAAATGACAATGTGATGCAAGGCCATGAGCCAGGGACTGGGAACAGCCTCTAGAAGCTGGAAAAGGTGAGGAAATGGCTTCTCTCCCAGAGCCTCCGGGGGAAGCAGGTCCTGCTGACCCCTGCAGTCCAGTGAAATTCATTTCAAAATTATAAGAGAATAAATGTGTTGCAATAAACAAATAAGTTAATGGTAATTTGTTATAGCAACAATAGAAACTAACACACGGATGAAGCATAGAGATTAAAAACTATGAACAAAAGCATAAATATGTTTTCTGGTATTTTTCTCAGTCATCATAGATTTGGGCTCCATTTTCATGTAACTCCTAACTTGACTTCAGGTCTCAGCATATCTGTCATATCTCCAGAAAAACTTCTCCTGACGTCCTGGACTGGTCAATCCTCCCTGTTCTAGGTACTTCTAGCACCATTTCTCTTTTCAAGTGCTTATTCAAGTTCTAACTTTACCTTCGTTGACATAATCATTTCCCACCAGACTGTGGACTCTGTGAGGGTCAGGACATTTCTATGGTCCAACAAAGAGTGTGTGGAATAGCAGAGTTTAAATAAATATTTGTTTAAATAAGCTGTAGAATCCAGACAGATGCAGAGGGTGAATTCAACCAAGGAAGCCTGAGAGTCAGGTGTGTGGGAATCAGACAGGAAGTTATGGACAAAGACGTCTTAGGAAGTGGATGAAAGATCAAGGTCGTGAAGTCAGAGGGTAGAAATGGAGGGGAGGGGCCTGGGTAACCCACGGGCACCATGTGGGTGCACTTACAGGCTTTAGGAAGCCCTCCACCCACCTTAACCTTCAGAAGTGCATGTGGATTCTGAGGGAAGAATACAGGTAGAGTGAGAATTCTTTATTTTATTCTCTTCCTGGTGTTTTCTCTGAGGAACTTTAAATTTCTTGCCGATTTCAGTGTTCACAATCTCATAACTTTATTGGAATACTCATTAAGCTAAACCTATAGCAGATAGATAATTTTATGATAAAGGTATTTTTAAGTTGAAATCTTTAAGGATGCTATCTTCTTGACACTTTCTTCTATTTTTAAAGCATAAACCTCAGAAGGCATGATGGTCTTCCATAATTGTGTGTCCTTCTGGGAAGCTTGGGAATTTTCCTAGACTCTTTTCTACACTTTTGGCTTTGAACTCCTGGGCTCAGGAGCTTCTCCTGCCTCAGCCTCCATAGTAGCTGGGACTATAGATGTGCACCATCTTTCTAAACGTTTAACAATTTTAAATCAGAACAGAAAATATAACATATAGACTCAAAAATATAGCCAAATCAGTATCATCAGATTGATTCTGAAAGAACACTTAGATGCAGTTAAAGTGTTTTATTCTTATGGAAATATTGTCTTTCTTATCTCTGAATTTCTTTGTTGGAATGAAGATTTGGTAGACCTCAGCATTATTGAATATGTTTAACAGGACACTGTTCTATATTTAAAAGACAAGTAAATGAACTGTTGTTAAATATCTTTGTTGTGCTAATTTTGGACATTGGTTCAACTATATAGGCACTTCTAGTAATTATATGAGCAGTTTATCTATTTTTTTAAATTTTCAGTTTACAAATCTCTTTTTCTTGTATGATTTCATTTAGGTTTTTTTTTTTTTTTAATTTTTTCCAGCAATCTTAGCAGACTGGAAACAAAAGTTAGATTTTGCTAATGACTAGAAGGTGGCCTTAGGCAAGCCACTTAAATCTGAATCTCAGTTTCCTCACATGTCAAAGGAGGATAGTTATACTTGTCTTGCAGGGTTTTTGTGATAATTAGAATTTAACTATGTGAAGTGCCTAATTATATGCTTGTCATATAGTAGGTAATTGATAAATGGTTACTATTATTATCACTCCTTTACTTTTTGGGGAAAATAAGGCTCATAAAGGTTGAGTGTGCCTGAATAAGGAGTAAATTTCTGACACTTGGAGTTGGCTTTTTTTCTCAGCATAATATAGGGGTACAAATGTTAAGGTTACATACATTGCTCTTGCCTTC
>VBSM01002149.1:63120-90420 GCA_008086735.1 Cheirogaleus medius | reverse complement strand
ATATACCAAATTTTAATAATCCAGTCATGAATTGATGGGCACTTGGGTTGTTTCTACATTCTTGCAATAGTGAATTGTGCTGCCATAAATGTTCAGGTGCAGATGTCTTTATAATAGAATGTCTTATGCTCTTTTGGGTAGATGCCTAATAATGCTATTGCTGGGTCGAATGGTATTTCTATTTTTAGCTGTTTGAGGTATCTCCAAATTATTTTCCACAAAGGTTGCACTAATTTGCAGTCCCACCAGCAGTGTAAAAGTGTTCCTGTCTCTCCACATCCTCGCCAGCATTGGAGTTGGCTTTCTTAGGCAGTATTGAGTTTCTCATCACAAGATATATTCAATCATAAGTTTAAGCACACATTACAAGGCTGTGGTAGAGGAGATTCAATTGTGAACTAATAAATACTTACTGAGTCCCAAATATGACCTTTATTATCCCTTCTCATGCTGAGATTCTCTTATTTGACTCAAGTCACTTTTCTAGTAAGTGGTAAAGTATGCCCTCAAAGCAGTCTCCTGAATCCTTATCTGCTACAATATGCATTGTATTTATGAAACTGCAGAAAGCATAAGGTTCTGTCCCTAAGGAGGATAGCTAGCTACAACCGAGCACTCAACTCAAAAAAATCTCAAATAATAGATAGCATTTGTGTGTTATATTTTTTCCTGAAGCCTTTTAGCTCTTATATTCTACCATTATTTTGCCTTTTAACATCCCTGGATAACAGGTAAATTAACTTAAATGCATTTTTCAGAAAGGAAAACTAGGTATGAAATAATGAATTGGTTTAGTAATGAATGTATTATATATTATAGGTAGAAGTGGGACAAAAATCTATATCTTTTTCCTCTAGATAATGACTGTTTCTTGCTTATAAAGGGAACAACAGCATATAGCTGGCATGACACAGGTGAGCTTTCAGCCCATGTTCCTTTTGTATGACACTGTATTTCCTCACAGAGGTGTTCGATAGGTTAATGCATATAGAAAATCTTCGGAAATGCTACAGAGCAATTAAAACATAAGATATTGAATATTGTTATAAATATTGTTGTCTAAGCATTACAACTACCTGATTCATTGGCTCCTCTTGGATTTATTTATTCTGCTTGGGATTTGATATGTTCTGGATTCGAAAGTTCATGCTTTTCACCAGTTACAGAAAAATTTCAGAAATTCTTTGCATGTTCCCACAATCTCACTAGTCTCTCTTGTTAAAATTGTGATTAGAATCATATTGTAACTTATATCTTCCAAATGTCTTAATCTCACTCATTTTTAAATTTCTAAGTCTTTATGGCATATTGCATTTAATTTTTGCAAGTCTACCTTTCAGATCACCTATTTTCCTTATAACTTAATCTCATCTGCTGTTTAATCCATTCCTTTAGCATGTAACTGCAGTGATTATAGTTTGTATTTTTGGAAGTCCAATTTGTTTCTCTTTGAAATCTACCTTATTCATGTTTTTTATTATATATTTTAATCTCTGTAAATATTTTAATAACATTTATATTATATTTTGTGTGTAATAAATTTAATACTTGTGTTCTGCAGAGCTCCTGTGAAACATTTCAGCTAACTTTCATTCATGGTGATTTATTTTCTTGAATGTTTGGGAATATTGGATCATAAACTCATATTCAAATTTCTTGACTTTATTGAGGCAATGCCACAAGGCCAGAATTAACAGTGTCTCCCTTAAAGTAAGTTTATTTTTGCTCCTACCAGGATCATTGGTGTACTATCAACATGGGGAAACTTTATTTTCACTTCTCATCTTAGGGTCTCCAGAGGCATTTAGTTAGTGTAATTTTGTTAGCCAAATCTACATGAAGACAAGCTATGATTACAAATTCTCAGGGGAGACTCCATTACAGGGTTAAAATTTAATTAAGCTATAGGGCTACTGTAATTTCACAGTAACAATGTAACAACCCTAGGAAGCTTAACTTGAAGGTAGGCCCGTTTGCACTGGTTTGTTCCTTCTCTTTTCATTGCGGGGGATGGCTCAATGGTCACAATACAAATGAGGGAGAAACTGAGGGAGAAACTCCAAGATTAGATCAGATGAGGAACAATTGAGCCACCAGGGAGCCCATGGGAACAGTGTGCAGCACGGATCATGAAGATCCCTTTAGTTAACTAAAGGACTGTGTACACCTATAAAAGAGCCTAAACTCCTCTCAACAGGAGGACACAGTGGTTCTTTAACATGAGAGAGTCTGCCATCCTCCTCATTTGCTGGCAAATTAATAAATCTTCCTTTCCTTTTTCCTTAATACATTTATTCTCATTTTTTTTTATTCAGCTTTGGGAAGAGGAATCAAGCTTTCAGTAAAAACTCTCCCTCCCCGAAGAGCTCAATATAAGACAAACATTTTATTTTCCTAAAGAGCTTTATTGAGGTATAATTAATATTAAAAACCTGCACATGTTTACATTGTATACTGGGATAAGTTTTGACATGTGTACACACCCATGAAACCATTAAAACAATCAAGATAATGAACACGATTTACTTACAGACATCTCCTTGTGTCGTTTGCAATCCCTCCCTCTTATTCCTACCTGCTTGGATAAAGACTCAAGATTGTAACGACTGGTATATAAAATCTAACTTTTTAAGAAACTACCAAACTATTTCCCAAAGTATTTGTGCCTGTCTACATTTCTAACAAAAGTGTTTGAAAGCTTCAGTTGCTACAGATCCATGTCAACACTTCATGTGGCCTGTTTTTAAAATTTTAGCCAATCTAGTATATCTTTTAATATATACTAGATTGGTTTTACTTTATATTTCTCTAACAGCTGATGATGATATTGATTATCATTTCATGGGCTTATTTGCCATCAACATATCTTCTTTAAGGGTATGTCTGTTGAAATCTTTTGCCCATTAAAAAATGGGTTGTTTTCTTTATAAATATATATTTAGACTATTAATATGGTGAATTACATTCATTGTATTTCAAGTGTTGGATCAATCTTGCATTGCTAAAATGAACCCTACTGGGTAATGATTTATTATCATTTTTATATTTGGTTGGATTTGAGTTGCTAACATTAGAATTTTTGTGTCTATGTTCATGAAGTTTTTGTGTGTATGTTCATGTCTGTAGTTTTCTTGCAGCTTTGTCTGGTTTTTGTATTACAGCAATGTTGGCTTTATAGAATGAGTTCAAAAGCATGCCTTCAGCCAGGCACTGTGGCTACTGCCTATAATCCCAGCACTTTAGGAAGCTGAGACTGGAGGATTGCTTGAGCCAAGGAGTTTATAGTGAACTATGATCGCACCTCTGCCAGGGTGACAGAGCCAGACCCTGTCTCTAAAAAATTTCTAAAAAGTATCCCTTCTCTGTTAATTTTCTAGAAGATTATTTCATAGAATTGGTATTATTTCGTCCTTAAATGTTTGGTAGAATGAATCTATAAGCCATTTTGGCTTGGAGTTTTCTTGTTGTGAAGGTTTTTAATTATTATTTTTTTTTTAAGAAAGAGGGTTGTGCAGTTTATTTACTTATTTTTTCTTTAGTTTGCTTGGTAGTTTGTGTCTCTGAATGCATTTGTCCATTTAAGTTGTTGAATTTATTGGCATAAAGTTGTTCAAAATTTCTCTCATTTTCTTACTAATATCTATAGAATCAGTAGTGATATCACTTTTCTCATTCTTCTATTAGTAAATTAAGACTTTGATTTTTTTTTTTCCATGATCACTCCAGCTAGGCTTATTTTATTTTATTTTATTTTAAAATTCTTCTCAAAAACCAGCTGTTGGTCTCATTGATTTTTCTATTGATTTTCCTATGTTCTACTTAATTGTTTTCTGCTTTGATTTTTTTAGTTCATTTTTTTTTCCAGTCCTTAGGTTTCAATTGCTCTTCTTTTTCTAGCTTTATAAGGTAGAAGTTAAGATCAATTGATTTCAGAACTTTCTTTTTTTTTAACATAGGAATTTAGTGCAATAAATTTTCTTGAAAGTACTCCTATAGCTTCAGCCCACACATTTTTTTTTCATGATCAGCCATATCATTTCTTTTCCTTTTTTAAAAATTTCAGAGTATTACAGGGGTACGAATGTTTTTGGTTACATGAATCACTTTTGTAATGCTTGAGTCAGGGTTATAAGTGTGCCTGTCACCCAGATAGTGTTCACTGTGCTTGTTAGGTTTTCACCCCTCCCCTGGGCCCCCTCCCTCCTGATTGATTTCCATTGAGTTATACTTCCCTCTATGTACATATGTGCTCATCAGTTAGTTTCAGTTTAATAGTGAGTGCATGTTGTGCTTGTTTTTCCATTCTTCAAATATTTCATGTAGGATAATGAGCTCCAGTTTCATCCACATTATTGCAAAAGGCAATAAGTCTTCTTCATGGCTGAGTAGTATTCCATGGTATACATATACCACATATTGTTAATCTGCTCATGAACCGATGGGCATTTGCGTTAATTCCACATCTTTGCAATTGTGAATTGTGCTGAGATAAACATTTAAATTCAGATGTCTTTTTGATAAAATGACTTCTTTTTGTTTGGGTCAATATCCAGTAGTGGGATTGCTAGATCAGATGGTAGGTCTGCTTTTAGTTCTTTGAGGACTCTCCAAATTGTTTTCCACAGAGGTTGTACTAATTTGCAGTCCCACCAACAGCGTTAAGCATTCTTTTCTCTTTGCATCCACGCCAGTGTCTGTTGTTATTGGACTTTTTAATAAAAGCCATTCTGACTGGGCTAAGGTAATATCTCATTGTGGTTTTAATTTGCATTTCCCTGATAATTAGTGACATTGAACTTTTTTTCATATGTTTATTGGCCATTTTGATGTGTTGTTTGCATTTTTATTCAGTAAAATTTTTTTTTTAGAATTTCCTTTTTTTATTTCTGCTTTGACCCATAGAATATTCAGCAGTGAATACTTTTGTTTCAAAATAATTGGGGGATTTTTCAAAGATCTTTCTGTCATTGATTTCTAATTTAATTTCAGGAAATGAAATTATGAAATGAAATGAAAATACTTTGTTTGACTTGATTTCCTTTTAAATGTATTGAGATTTGTTTTATGACCCAGTTTATAATCTGTTGGCATAAGTGTTCCATGTTCACTTGAAAAGACTTTCTGCTATTGTTGGGTAGAGTATTATGTAAATATTAATAAAGCCAGTTCATTGAATTGGGAGATTGTTTTGTTCAACCATTCAATATTCTTATGGGTTTTCTGTCTATAGGTTTTATCACTATTTGATTGAGATTTATTGAAATCTGTCAGCTAAATTAGGGATCTGTTTATTTCTTCTTTCAGTTCTATCAGCTTCTCCTTCATATATTTTGTTGCTTTTTTTTTAGGTAAATAAACATTTAGGATTTTATGCCCTCTGACTGAATTGATCCCTTTCTCATTGTAAAATGAACTTCTTTATCCTAGGTAATATTTTTTCCCAAAACCTAATTTGTCTGATATTAATACTGATACTCCAGTTTGTTTTCAAATTACTATTAGAATGACATATGTTTTGTCAACACTTTATTTTTAACCTTTTATGTCTTTATGTATAAATTGCATTTTTTATAGACAATATGTATTTGGGTATTGCTTTTTAATATAATCTGACAATTTCTGGTTTTTTATTGGTGTTAGACCAGTTAAATTTAACTAACTATAGATATATTTGAGCTTAAATCTTGCTAATACGTTCTTTGTTATTTCCCAACCCCTTCATTTTCTGTCTTCTTTTGTCTCTTTTATGATTTAATTTTGTTTCCTTTTTGCTCTATTGTTCATAACTCTTAACCTATTATTTTGTTTCCTCTAGGACTTATAGTAAACATGTTTGTCCTCAAACTATCTTCAAATGATGTTGTTATATTACTTCATGTAGAGTGTTAGAAACTTACAACAATATTTTTTCACTTTTCCCTTCCATCCTTTGTTATTGGCATACATTTTACTTCTACATGTGGTATAAATCCCACAAAATGGTTTTATTACTGTTGCATTACATAGTCCATTATTGTTGAAATTCATTCTAATAATAACACATTTTTATTTATTTATTCTTTTTTTATTTCAGCATATTATGGGAGTACAAATATTATGGTTATGTATATTGTCCATGCCCCCCCTCCCTTATAGTTATCTATATAGTTACCATTTCCAGTGTTCTCCCTTCCTTTGTATAGGGCCATGTTTCCATCTGGTATCATTTCCTCCTGGTTGGGGACTTCCTTTAATATTTATTGTAGTGCAGGTTTGCTGGTAATTGTTTTATCTTTGGATATCTAAAATTTTATTTCAGTTTCATTTTTGAAAGATATTTACTCTTTGTGAAGAATTCTAAATTGATAGTTTTAGTTTCTTAGTTTTGTTGCTTCAGTATTTTCAAACTTGTATTGTTTCCCATGAGAAATCTGTTCTCATCCTTATTATTGTTTTTTCATATATGCCTTTTTATATTTTTATGCTTTAAAATTACATCTTTAGGCTGGTCCGAAGGTAGTGAGCTATCTCACTTGATTGTTCACAGTCAGTTACAGTTAGAACTCCTTGTTCTACTACTTTCTCCCTCCTCACTATTGCACTTGAAGAGTGTTAAAAAAAATAAAAATAAAAATAAAATTACATCTTTAGCACTGAATGCTTTAATTTTTTTTTTTTGCTTTAAAATGTTTAAAATTTACTTTAAAATCTGTTTCTTTATCACTGGGTTTAAACATGTGATGATAATGCGCCTTGCTGTGTTTTTCTTTGTCTTCATTTTTTTCCCCCAATACTTGAGATTCCTTCATATGCTTTGATCTATGGTATTATAATTGTCAGTAGATTTGGAAATTTTTCTGTCATTATTTCTTTATTTCTTTAATTCTTTTTTCTTTCTTTCTTTTTTAGGGATTCCATGTATAAATACATTTGGCTGGCTGATATGACACGACACTATCTTTTTCAGTTTTTTTCTCTGTTCATTTTGTTTTGTATAGTTTTTATTGATATGTCTTCAAGTTCACTAATCTTCTGTTCTGCAATGTCTAGTCTTCTGTTAATTTTTAGCCAAGGTGTTATAATATTTTTATATTTTTTTGTAATTTTATCTCTAGAAGTTTGATTTGGATTTCTTTTTATCTTCCATGCCACTAATTAACAGATTCAATCTTTGCTCTAGCTTTCGGAACCAATGGAATACTATTATAAAACCAGATGATTTTGCCCTAATGCTATTAATATTATGTGTGTCATTTTCTGGTCAATTTAGATTATTTTTTTTTCTTTATTATAGATTGTATCCTCTTGATTCACTGCTTGCTGTTCGTTTTTGATAGAATGACAGAATTGTAAGTTTTACCTTGTTGGGTAGTGGGTACTTTTTATATCTTTAAAAATATTCTTGAGCTTTTTTCTGGGATATAGTTAAAGTCACTGGGGATAGTTTGATTATTCTGATTTTTGCTTTTAATTTTTCTGAGTAGGTGCAGAAGTACATTTAGTTTGAGGCTAATTTTTACCCACTACTGAGGCAAAACCCTCTCTCTGAAATACGGTATTCTCTGTCCTCGAAGTAAAAACTGAGACCTTTTAACCATGTGTAAATTTGGGTGCTGGTGCTTTTTGGGTGGTTTTTCTCCCCCTTTACATGTTTTCTTTACACACACATACACACACACACATGCTGATAGTTACTCAACTAAATAATCAAGGGAGAGTCTCTGAAGATTCACAGTTCTCTCTTTCTGTGTATTTCTCTCCTTTTTATTCTTCTGCCCATGTTGGTTTCTCTGATCTACTAACTCTGAATTATCTTGGGCATCAAATCTAATTATTTTAGACCCTTCCCAGGTTCCCTATCTCTGCACATGGAAATTTGCTCTAAATGGTAAATTGAGCAATTGTAGGGTTCAGTTTGTTTTTCATCTTTCAGGGATTGCTGTTATTTGTTATCTGATGTCTAATGTCTTTAGTTCCATTGGTTTACATACTTTATCTATATTTTAAAAATTATTTCTTATGAGAGGATAAATGTGGTTCTCATTTCTTCATCTTAAATGGAAACAGATGTCTTAAATGTTTGTTGACTTGAATTATTTTAGTAATAATATATAAACCTGGAGGCTTTGTTTTTAAGTCTCATTATTTCAGAATAGATATATGGTAGTTCTAATTTGATTTTCAACCTTTCTATTAGACTTTGGTTGATCTAGAAGAACCTTGTAACCTTAAACTATTAAGGATAGAAGACCTAATCCTATTGTCTTATGAGTAGAAACTGAGTGCCAAAGTCTTTAAATGACCGTTCAAATAAACCAGTTATATTTCTAGATTGTACCCAATAGATGGCCATGGGTAACTTAAGCAATAAGAAAAATTATTGCTAGAATTTCATTGAGCAATTCAAAAGGTTATGAGTAACTTGGGAGACCAGGCTTAGAAAATATTCAGGGAAAAAGGGAAACTAAGAAACTGGCACCATAGCAAAGTTTATACCATAGGAACTGTCTGATTGGGATGTCACGGTGAGATACTTTCTGTTGGACTTCACTCCCATTGCTGCTGCAAACGTGGCTGTTGATAAAGATTGAATGCCATTGTCCTAAGTCAATTCTTACCTCTGTGAGCACAGACCTCCTGCTCACAATTCAAAAGCCTTGGATGGGAGTATTCCATTGGCTGAGATAGGCACATTATTATCTTCTAACTGCCAGAAGTGGAACAAAGGATCATCTGACTCCTTTTGTAAGTCAAGGCCTTGCCTTTCATTAAAACTGACAAAATGAAGGATTTTTTTTTTTTTTTACAAAAAATAAGCTTTGGATAATGGAAGCCAGGAAAAATGAAATATGACTAGTTCATACTGCCAAGTCTCCTGATTTCACTGCCTGTGCTCTTCATAATTGAAAGTAGGATTTTGAGTGCACCTAAGACTGTGATTCCAAAAGTGGGTTCCACAGAAGACTAGATCCAAAAGGTATATTATATTCTGTGAAATTTAAGAATTTTGTTCTATGGGCTTATGTGTTTTTGAAACACTGTATCCAATGGCTTACCTTTGGAGCTCCACAGTGCACATTTATATATGCAGCTTCAGAAAAGCCCTGCTGTAAGGAAATCCATTTATCTTTATTAAATCAAGTTTCCCATATTTATATCATCCAAAATTTTTAGTCATGTTACACTTATTATCTTCCCTGGGACAACTTTGGGAAGTACCAGATTAGAATCATAAATTTCAATTTAATAGGAATAAAGAAGATGTATTCTCCCGGCAGGACTGGCACACCCAGAGGCTCACACACAGGCATGAATCTGCCGGAGGTGAGTTTATTGCCAAGCAGAGAGAGGAGGTGAGTCCAACATTCTCTGAATTTGGTTTGGCAACAGAGTCCTGCTTAGTGGCTCAGAACAATTTAAATAACCCCTTTCTTCCAGATAACACACTTGCATATACATTTTAAATGAATTTTGAATTTTGGCTACTGGTTGGGCTAAGGGTATCTATCTCCTTTCCAACAAACCTAGCGGTTCTAGTAATCCACAAACATGGCTGCAAATCAATATCACCTGAGACAGCTCGTTAAAAATATAGATTCTCCAGTTCCACCACTGAGCTTCTCCATTAGGAGGCCTGAGGCAGGCCCTTGGATACGTGTGTACATATGTCCCATCTATTAACAAAAGCCCAGGAGAGTTTACATGGCCACTCTATGGAGCTGCAACTGAGAGCCACTGGGCACATCCCAATTTATCCTCCTCTCTGACTTCCTTTATTTTCTTCCAAGGTTTCAGGCCACATTCCTCTGCTCATATAAAACTAATTTTACTAATTTTTTCCAGTAGAATTTATAAGCCATGACAATCAAATACTTTAGTAAGATCCCAGTATACAATTTATGATAATACATTTTCTTTGTTATTTTGGAAATTAGAGATGCACAGCCACAAAGTTTGTTGAATATAATTTGTTTGGAGTAATCATGTGTAATTTATATCTAATGATTCCTCTGTCTTTTCAGGGTCTGTTGATTTATTTATTTCCTTTTTTTAATTGTAATGTAATGGAACAACTCAGGCTACCTTTGGATTTATTGAACAGTGACTTTTTGAATACCGTTTTATTTTGGACAAGCCTTTATTTACTTTATTCTTCTATTTTGCCATTTTTAAACAATCCTAAACATTTTAGCATGAACTTGAGCTAATTCCCACATCTCTGCCCTGTTTTGTATCTCATTATTATAATTGTATTTAATTTTTCCCCATTTCTAGCTATATCACACTTTTATTGCTTAGAGTCAAATTAATTCAAAACATTATATTAGTTAAATTTAAAGAATGAGTTTACTATCTCAGACATTTCAAGGCTATGGCTGAGGTAATAAAATGGCTCTGCAATGTAAAGTGTTATGAACTTTTCGATGTACTTTCTCATGCGAACTTTTCAGGTGCTATAACAATAACATGGTGACACAGAGCAGGTAATATTTTCTCCATGAAAAAATTATGACTACTGATGGTCAGAGAGATTAACTTAAATTATTGAGATCATATATAGCCAGAACAAGAACTTAGTGTCCCTTTGGTCCAGCTCAGAATTCTTTCTGAAATCATAACAGAGAGTGGTGTTCCCAGACTGACTTTACAGTGGAAGATTTCTCTAATCCATTGGCAGCAGAAAAATCTGTTTAAGAATTCCTTTTATAAAGCAAGGACACTGTTTTCTCATCTTTTAAAAAATTATTTTTATAGATTTAGTTAATGCAGGTACAATTTTGTTACATGAATATCATGTAATAAAACTGGGCTTTTTAGTGTAAGCATCACCTGAATAGTGGACATTATACTCATTAAGTAATTTTTCACCCCTTACCCAATCTCACCTTTCTGAGTTTCCAATGTCAACTTTTCCACTCTCTGTGCCTGCATATTCACATCATTTAGCTCCTGTTTGTAAGTGAAAAAAATGCAGTATTTGGCTTTTTTTTTTCTGAGTTATTTTACCTAAGTAATGGTCTCTAGTTGTTGCAAGAGACATGATTTCATTCTTTTTTTATGGCTGAGTAGTAGTCCATGGTATATATTTATGCCAAATTTTCTTTATCCAATCATATGTTGATGGGTACTTAGGTTAATTCTGTATCTTTTTGCATGTGATTAGTACTGAGACAAACATATCAGGAATCTTTTTCATATAATGATTTATTTTCCTTTGAGTACCTACCCAGTTGTAGGATTACTGGATCAAATGATAGTTCTATTTTTAGTTCTTTGAGAACTCTTTCTACTATTTCTGGTAGGAATTGTAATAATTTACATTACTACCAACAGTATGTAAGTGTTCTTTTTCCTCTGCATTCTTGCCAACATCTGTTATTTTTTAACTTTTCAATATTAGCCATTCTGACTGGTCTAAGGTGGTATATTGTGGATTTAATTTGTATTTCTCTGATGATTTGTGACGTTGAATATTTTGTATATGCTTGTTGGCCATTTGTATGTTTTCTTTTGAAAAAAGACATTTATGTCCTCTACTCACTTTTTGCTGAGTTGTTTGAGGTCCTTACAGATTGTGGATATTAGTCTTTTGTCAGATGCATAGTTTAGAAATATAAATATTTAAAGAAATATTTAATATTTAAAGAAATATTAATATATTTCTTTACTGTGCAGAAATTTTTTAGTTTAATTAAGTCCCATTTGTTTATTTTTGTTCTTGTTATGTTTGCTTTTGAGATCTTAGTCATAAATACTTTGCCTAGGCCAATGTCCAGAAGATTTTTCCTAGATTTTCTTCTAGGATTTTTATACATTGAGTTCTTACATTTAAGACTTTAATCCATCTTGAGTTAGTTTTCATATATGGTGAAAAATAGAGATCCAGTTTCAATTTTCTGCATTCTGCATATAGCTATCCAATTTCCCCAGCATGATTTGTTAAACAGGGTGTTCTTTCCCCAGTGTATGTTTCTGTTGACTTTGTCAAAGATCAGTTGGCTGTAGGTATGTTGCATTATCTGTGGGTTCTCTAGTCTGTTCCATTAATCTATGTGTTTATTTTTAGTTCTGGTTACTACAGTCCTGTCACATAATTTAAAGTCAGATTATGTGATGCTTCCAGCTTTATTCTTTTTGATTAGAATTTATTTGGCTATTTGGGCTCTTTTTTGGTTTCATATGAATTTTAGGATTTTTTTCTAACACAAAATACATTGGTATTTTGATAGGCATTATATTGAATCTGTAGATTGTAGATATTGATTCTTTTAATCTGTGAGCTTGGGATGTTTTTTCATTTGTTTTTGTTTTTTGTTTTTGTTTTTTGTTTTTGTTTTTTCATTGTTTCTTTCATCAGTGTAGCTATTGTAAATGGGATTGAACTTTTGATTCATTTATCTGCTTGATCATTACTGATATATAGAAATGGTACTGATTTTTATAACTTGATTTTGTGTCATGAAACTTTATTGAATTCATTTATCAAATCTAGGACTCTTTTGGAGGAGTCTTTAGGGTTTTCTAGGTATAAGATCATATTGTGGGCAAACAGAGATAATTTGACTTCTTCTTTTCCAATTTGGATGCCTTTTATTTCTTTTTCTTACTTGATTGCTCTGGCTAGTATGTTCAATACTACATTGAATAGGAGTGGTGAAGGTAAGTATCCTTGTCTTGTTCCAGTTCTTAAAGGGAATGCGTTCAATTTTTCTCCATTCAGTATAATTTGTTGTGCATTTGTTATATATGGCTTTTATTATTTTTAGGGATGTTTATTCTATGCCTAGTTTTTTGAGGGTTTTTATCATGGAGGGGGTGCTGAATTTTATCAAATGCTATTTCTGCATCTAGAGATGATGCAGAATTTTGTTTATAATTCTGTTTATGTGGTAGATAACATTTATTTATTTGCATATGTTGAACCATGCTTGCATACCTAGAATAAAACCCACTTGGTAATAATATTTTAGATATGCTGTTGGATTCAGTTTGATAATATTCTGTTGAGAATTTTTGCATCTATGTTCATCAGGGATATTGGTTTGTAGTTTTCTTTTATTGTGTGTCACTTCCTGCCTTTGGTATCAGGGTGATATTGGCTTCATAGAAGAGTTGGGAAGAATTCCCTCCTCCTCAATTTTTTAGAAGAGTTTCAAAAAGATTAATACCAGCTCTTCTTTGTATATGTGGTAGAATTTAGCTGTGTGGGAAGATTTGTTAGTACCAATTCAATCTCATTACTTATTATTGATCTGAGTAGGATTTCTATTTCTTCCTGGTTCAATCTTGGGAGATTGTATATCCAGGAATTCATCCATTTTATCTAGGTTTTTCAGTTTGTGAGCATAGAGTTCTTTATAGTAGCCTCTGATGATCTTTTGTATTTCTGTGGTATTGATTGTAATGTTTCCTTTTTCATTTCAGTTAGTGTGTATTTCTGTCTTCACTCTCTTTTCTTCTTGCTTAGTCTAGGTAGTGTTTCATCACTCTTTTTTGTTTTTTCAAAGAACCAACTGTTCATTTCTTTGATCCTTTGTATTGATTTTTTGGTCTCAATTTCATTTAGTTCTACTCTGCTCACTGTTATTTCTTTTCTTCTGCTAGCCTTGGCTTGGTTTGTTCTTGTTTTTCCAGTTCCTTGAGGTGTGATGTGAGGTTGATAATTTGTGATCTTTCTGTCTTTTTGATTTAGGCATTTAGTGCTATAAACTTCCCTCTTAACAGTGCTATTGGCATAACCCAGAGATTTTGATAACTTGTGTCACTGCTATCATTCATTTTGAATAATTTCTTACTTTCAATTTTGATTTTATCATTGAACCAAAGATTATCAAGAGCAGATTTTTAAATTTCTATGTGTTTGTATACTTTTAAGATTTCTTCTTGGACTTGGTTTCTAGCTTTATTCTACTGTGATCTGAGAAGACACTTGATAGGATTTTGATTTTTTAAAATGTATTCAGACTTGCTTTGTAACTTAGCATGTGGTCTATCTTGGAAAATGTTCTCTATGCTGATGAGAAGAATGTATATTCTGCAGCTTTATGGTAGAGTATTCTATAAATGTCTGTTAGGTACATTTGTTCTATAGTCCAGTTTAAGTCCAGTGTTTCTTTGTTGATTTTCTTCTGTGATTGTCTGTCCAGTACTTTCAGTGGAGTGTTGAAGTACCCCACAGTTATTGTATTGAGGACTACGTGTTTTCTTACTCTAGTAGTATTTATTTTATAAATCTGGGAGCTCCAGTATTAGGTGAATATATATTTAAGATTATATCTCCTTGTTGAATTGACCTGTTTATCATTGTATAATGACATTTTTGTTGTATTTTTTACTGTTGTTGATTGGAAGTCTCTCTTATCTGACATAAAATAGCTAATCTTGGTCACTTTTCATTTGCAATTGCATAGAACATTTTTCTCCAGCCCTTTACCTTGAGTCTATAAGAATCTTTATAAGTTAAATGAGCCATTTGAAATCAGCAGATATTTGGATTCTGTTTTTTATACATTCTGTGAATCTGTGTATTTTAAGAGGGGGCATTTAGACCATTTATATTCAAAGTTAATATTGACAAGTGAATTACTATTCCAGTCATCATGTTGACTGTTATTAATTGCTTTGTGTTCTCTAGTGTGTTACTGTTTTATAAGAGTTGTGAGTTTTTTACTTTTGAGTATTTTTAGACTGCTGAGTATTGACTTTTCATTTTGATGTTTAGATTTCCTTTGAGCATTTCTTTTTCAGCCAGTCTCATGGTGACAAATTCCCTTAGCATTTTCTTGTCTGGGAAAGACTATTTGTCCTTCATTTATGAAACTCAGTTTTCCAGGATACAAAATTACTGGCAGACAGTTATTCTGTTTAGGAAGTCTAAAGATAGAACACAACTCTGTTTTGGCTCAGATTTCTGCTGAGAAGTCTGCTGTTAGTATTATGGGTTTTCCTTTATAAGTTATTTTATGCTTTCATCTCACAGATTTTCTCCTTCATGTTGACTATGGTGTTTTTGATGCCTATATTCTTTGGTGATGTCATTTTTGCAATCAATCTCTCAGGA
This sequence comes from Cheirogaleus medius, assembly GCA_008086735.1. Lineage (NCBI taxonomy): Eukaryota > Metazoa > Chordata > Mammalia > Primates > Cheirogaleidae > Cheirogaleus > Cheirogaleus medius. The sequence continues at coordinate 75,380 of VBSM01002149.1, read as the reverse complement.
GTTCTTTGAGCTTGTTGTATCTGAATATAAAATTTCTTTCAAGACCAAGGAAGTTTTCCTCCATTATTTCCTCCAATAGGTTTTCCAGACATTTTGCTTTTCCATCTTCTCCCTCAGGGATGCCTATGACTCTTATGTTTGGGCATTTTACATAATCTCATATTTATTGAAGAATTTGGTAATTTATTTTATTTCTTTTGTCTTTATTTTTGTCTGACTGAGTTAATTCAAAGTACATATCTTTAAGCTCTGAGATTTTTTCTTGGGTTTGATCTAGTCTATTGTTAAAACTTTCCATTGTGTTTTGTATTTTGTAAATTTTTTTTATTTTTAGAAGCTATGTTTAGTTTTTAAAAATATATCTATCTCTTTTGTAAATTTTTAATTCATGTCTTAGTTATTTTTCTGTTGTTTTTTTTTTTTTAGTTGGTTTTCTATTTTCTCTTGGACCACATTGAGCTTCCTTGCCATTATATTATGAATTCTTTATCTACCATTTTAGTATTTTTGATTTGTTTGATATTTATTACTATAGAGGTGATGTGATACTTTGGGGAGTTTCATTATACTTTGTTTTTTCATACTGCCAGAGTTCTTGTACTGATTCCTTCTTATCTGGAGAAGCTGCTACTTCTTATTTCTGAATATGTTTTGTTTAGATAGGACTTCCCCTTGCCCCTTTAAAATGTGTGATTGTAATATATGTTTGGTAAGAAACTTTGGCTTTGCTTGTGGGTGCTTTCAGGGAGCCAAGGCTCTGAATGAATTCTTTGGTTATAGGTATGCTAGTGTGGTGGTTTTCTCAAATGTTTGTTTTTTATAGCATGTAGTGGTCGTGTACTCTGTGTGTATGTGGGCAGGGTCCCTGTCACTTGCCGAGAAAGTGAGATAGAGTTCTTTGGAACCTTATCTTGTTCCCCAGCTTTGTGCACTTTTAACAGTATGAATTATATTGAGACATCCAGTTTAGTTTCCAGGACTGTAGGTGGCACCGGTGGGTAAGAGTCAGCCAAGCCCTGTATAATTCTGTCAGCCAGTGTTGTAATGGGCTGTACAAGTTTACATCCTTGCCAGCAGGTGACACTGCAGGACAGAGCCAGCTGTGATAATAAAGGACACATCTGAAAAAGCCACAGGTAACATTATATTCAACAGTGAACATTTGAAAGCTTTCCCTTTAAGATCAGAAACACAACTAGAATACTTGTTTTCATCACTACTATTCAACATTGTACTGGATTTCCATCCAAAATAATTAGATGCACAAAAAGAAATAAAAGGCATCTATATTGAAAAAAAAGAAGAAAAATCATTTCTATTCACAGGTGACATGAAAATGTATAAAGCAATTCCACTTATAATAGCATCTAAAAAAGTAAAATACCCAGGAATAAATTTAACCAAGTAGTTGAAAACTTATTCCTTGAAACTATAAAACATTACTGAAAGAAATTGAAGACCTAAACAAATAACATTGTATCCCATGTTCATGGATAGGAAGACTATTGTTAAAATGTCAATACTATGCAAAAAACTGCAAATAAATGAAATCCCTATGAAAATTCTAACACTATTTTTTCTTGAAATAGAAAAGCTGATCTTCAAATTCATATGGAATTTCAGAGAGTCCTGAATACACAAAACAATCTTGAAAAAGAGAAACAAAGCTGGAGGACTCACAGTTCCTGATTCCAAATTATTACAAATATACAGTAATCAAGACAGTATGGTATCATCATAATAGTAGACATATGATTAATAGAATAGAATTGAGATTTCAAAAGCAAACCCATACGTCTATGGATAATTGATTTTTTAAAAATTTTCAGAGTATTACAGGGTTACAAATGCTTTGGTTACATAAATTGCCTTTGCACCACCCAACAAGTGTGCCCATCTCCCAGACAGCACACACTACATCCATTAGGTGTAGATTTACCCATACTCTCCTCTGCATTCCCACCTTCTCAACATCTTATGAATGTTACTTCCCATATGTACACATTAGTATTTATCAATTAATACCAGTTTAATTGTGAGTACATGTGGTGTTTGTTTTTTTATTCTTGTGATTCTTCACTTAGTAGAATGGGCTCCATCCAAGATAATACAATAGGTAGTTCATCATTTTTTATGGCTGAGTAGTATTCCATGTTATACATATACCACATTTTGTTAATCCACTCAACTGTTGATGGGCATTTGGGTTGTTTCCACATCTTTGCAATTGTGAATTGTGTTGCTATAAACATTCTAGTGCAGATGTCTTTTTTTACAGAATGTCATTTTTTTTTCTTGGGGAAGATACCCAGTAATATGATTGATGGATCAAATGGTAGTTCTATTTTTAATACTTTGATGTGTCTCTATAGTGCTTTCCCTAGAGGTCATATTAGTTTGCAGTCCCATCAGCAGTGTATGAGTGTTCCTATCTCTCCACATCCATGCCAATATCAGTTGTTTGGGGAATTGTTGATATAAGCCAGTCTCAATGGCTTAAGTGATATCTAATTGTGGTTTTGATTTACATTTCCCTGATGATTAGAGATGTTGAGCATTTCTTTATGTTTTTTGGCCATTAGTCTATCTTCTTTTGAAAAGTTTCTGTTTCTGTCCTTTGCCCACTTGTTCATGGAGTTATTTGATTTTTTTTTCTTGCTGATTTTCCTGAGTTCTATATAGTTTCTAGTTATCAGTCATTTATCAGATATATAGCATGGAAATATTTTTTTCCATTCTGTAAGTTGTATATTTGCTTTTTTGATAGTTTTCTTGGCTGTGCAGAAGCTTTTTAATTTGATCAGGTCTCATTTATTTGTTTTTCTTGATGCTATGATTGCTTTTTGGGTCTTCTTCATAAATTATTTTCATAACCCAATGTCTATAAGAATTTTTCAAACATTTTCTTCTAGAATTTTTGTGGTTTCATGCCTTAGGTTTAAGTCTATATCCACTGTGAGTTGATTTTTGTGAGTGGTGAGTGGTACAGATCCTGTTTCAGTCTTCTGCATGTGGCTATCCAATTTTCTCAGCACCATTTATTGAATAGGAATTCTTTTTCCCAGTGCATGTTTTTATCTGCTTTGTCAAAGATCAGATGGTAATATGAGGATGGTTTTATATCTGGTTTCAGTCAGGTTCCATTGGCCTTTGTTGCTGTTCTTGTGCAAATACCATGCACTTTTGATCACTATAACCTTGTAGTGTATATCAAAGTCTGGCAAATTGATGCCTCCCAATTTGTTCTTTTTGCTTAAAGTTATGTTGGCTATATGGGGTCTTCTCTGCTTCCATATGATGTGCAGAATTATTTTTTCTAGATCTGTGAAAATGATGTTATTTTAATAGGGATTACATTGAATTTTTAGATAACTTTGGGTAGTAAAGACATTTTAACAATGCTAATTTTGGCAATCCATAAGCATATTATCACTTTCAACCTGTTTACATCCTCTGCTATTTCCTTCCTTAGTGTTTGATAGCTCTCTCTGAAAAGGTCTTTCACCTATTTAGTCAAATATATTCCTATGTATTTTATTTTCTATGTTGCTATTGTGAAGGATATTGAGTCTTTGATTTGGTCCTCAGTTTGACAGTTGTTTGTGGATAGGAATGATTTGTGTAGATTGATTTTGTAACCTGAGACTCTGTTGAACTTATTTATCAATTACAGTAGTCTTTTGGCAGAATCTTTGGATTTTTCTAGATATATGATCATATTATCAGCAAAGAGAGATAGTTTTACTTTTTCTGTCCCCATTTGGATGCCCTTGATTTCCTTCTCTTGCCTGATTGCTCTGGCTAGGACTTGCAGCACTACGTTGAATAGAAGTAGTGATAGAGGGCAACCTTGTTTGATTCCAGTTCTAAATGGGAATGCTTTCAATTTTTCCCCATTTAGTATGATGTTGGCTGTGTGTTTGTCATATATGGCTTTTATCATTTTTAGGTATGTTCCATCTATTCCTATTTTGTTAAGTGTTTTTATCATAAAAGGGTGCTGAATTTCGTCAAATTTTTTTTCTGTGTCTATTGAGAAGATCAAGTGGTCTTTGTTTTTATTTGTTTATGTGGTGAATTATATTCATAGATTTATGTATATTGAACCATCCCTGCATCTCTGGGAGGAAACCCACTTGGTCATGATGGATTATTTTTTTAATGAGTAGTTGAATTTACTTTTGTAGGATTTTATTGAGAATTTTTGCATCTATATTCATAAGGGATATTGGTCTGTAGTTTTCTTTGTTTGTTGAGTCCTTTTCCAGCTTTAATATCAGGATGATGTTGGCTTCATAAAATGTGTTGTGGAGTATTCCTTCCTTCTCAATGTTGTAGAATAATTTCTACAGGATATGCACCAGTTCTTCTTTGTAAGTCTGGTAGAATTTGGGTGTGAAACCCTCTGCTTCAGGACTATTTTTTTTCAAGAACGTTTTATATTACTGCTTCAATTTTGGTGATATTGATCTGTTCAGCAATTCTACCTCATTCTGAATGAGCCTAGGGAGACTGTGTGTTTCCAAGAATTCGTTCATTTCCTCAATATTTTCATATTTATGTGCATAGAGATTTTTATAGTATTCAGAGGTGATAGCTTGTATTTCTGTGGTATCAGTTGTAATTTCTCCTTTTCATTTCTGACTGAGCTTATTAGAGTCCTTTCTTTTTTGCTTCTGGTTAATTTAGTGAGAGGCACATCAATTTTGTTTATCTTTTCAAAGAACCAACTTTATTATTAATCTTCTATATAGTTCTTTTGTTATTGATTTTATTTAGTTAATACTCTGATCTTGGTTATTTCTTTTCTTCTGCTGGGTTTGGGATTAGTTTGCTCTTCCTTTTCTAGCTCTTTGAGGTGATTCATTAGATTGTTGATATGTGATCTTCTTGTCTATAGGATGTTGGCATTTATGACTATGAATTTTCCTCCCAGGGCTGCTTTAAATGTTTCCCACAGATTTTATTAACTTATGCCCCCTTTGTCATTTAGTTCAAAGAATCTTTTGATTTTCATCTTAATTTCCTCCTTGACCTGATTATAATTCATCAGTAGGTTGTTTAGTTTTCATGATCTTATGTATAGATGAGTGCTTCTGTTGTAGTTTATTTCAATTTATTCCACTGTCATCTGAGAAGATGCATGGTATCATTTCTATTTTGTTTTTAATTTGTTGAGACATATTTTGTGAGTTCAAATATGGTCAATCTTAAAGAATTTCCCATGAGCTCATGGGAAGGACATATATTCAGTGGTTTTGGTAGAATGTTCTGTAAATGCTTGTTAGGCCCACTTGTTCTAGGGTTCTGTTTAATTCCATTGTTTATTTGTTTATTTTCTGCTTGGAGGATGTGTCCTGTTCTTTCAAAGGGGCGTTGAAGTGCCTGACTATTTTGGTGCTGCTGTTTATTATTTTGTTTAGATCAAGTAGTATTTGCTTTATAAATCTGGGCACACCTGTGTTGAGTGCATAAATATTTAGAATTATTATGTCTTTTTGTTGAATTGTTCTCTTTATCATTATATAATGACCATCTTTGTCTTTCATTACATTTGTTGATTTGAAGACTAGGTTAAAAGAACTGCTACACTAGCTTTTTTTCTGGTTTCCATTTGCATGGAATATTATTTTCCATCCCTTCACCTTGAGTCTGGATAAGTCCTTATGGGTTTTATATGTTTCCTAAAGACAGCAGCTACTTGACTTGTATATATTTATCCATTAGTCCAGCCTATGTCTCTTCAGTGAGCATTTCAAGCCACTCACATTTATTGAAAGAATTGATAAGTTGGGTGAATTTCTGTTCATCCTGTTGAGTAGAACTTTGTTGCTTTGTTTTATCTCTTGAGCCATTGTGGTATATGGCCTTTGACCTCTAGCTTTTGGGTGATTTTACACTGGTGAGTGTGTATTGTGCTGATCCATGTATAACACAGTTGTGAGTTCTTCTGCAGGGCAGGTCTTGTCTTGTCAAATTCCCTCAGTGTTCGATTTTCTGAGAAAGACTTTATTTCCCCCTCATATATGAAACTTAGTTTGCAGGATGCAAAATTCTCGGCTGGGCATTATTCTGTTTGAGAAGACTGAGAATGGGGCCCCCATCCCTTCTGGCTTGTAAGGTCTCAATTGAGAATTCTGCAGTTAGTCTGATGGGTTTTCTTTTTTAAGTTACCTGCTGTTTTTGTCTTATGGCTCATAGGAGGATCTCTTGGGCAATTTATTTTTGGCTTTAGTGCCATATCCATTAAATGGGAGAAGAATATTCAGTTCAACAGATGGTTCTGGGACAACTGGATTTCCACATCCAATAGAATAATGTTGATCCCCTACCTTACATAATATATAAAAAAATAACTCAGAATGGATCAATGACCTAAATATAACAGGTAAAACCATAAAACTTTTACAAGAGAACACAGGGATAAACCATGGATTTGAGAATGGATTCCTAGATATGGTCCCAGACATGTGAGCAAATAAGAAAAAAATAAATTTGATCCTATCAAAGTTACAAACTTTTGTGCATAAAAGAATATTATCAAGAAAGTGAAAAGACAACCCACATAATGTGAGAAAATATTTATGATGTTCCTATTTTCCTTTAAATCTTTGTGTATATTTCTAACACCTGCTTTAAAATTCTTATCTAATAATACCATCATCTCTATCATTTCTGGGTCTGTTTACATTGACCAAGTTTTTGTCCCTGATTATGCATCACATTTTCCTGCTTTTTTGCATATCTAAATTTTTTTATTGGGTCCTGAATGTTATGAATATTACAATACTGAATTTCTGTGCATTGTTGTGTTCCTTTACATGTTGTTATTTTGTGCTGGAAAACAATTAAGCTACTTGTGTATTGGTTTGATTCTTTCACATTTTGTTTTTAAACTCTGTTAGGTAAGGTCAAGAGTAGACGTCACTCTAGGGCTTATTCAACCCTACTAGCAAGGTCTGATACTCCCGGGGTTCCTATTGAATGTCCTGAGTCTTCACTGCAGTTTCTCTACTCTGGCAAGTAAGAATTCACTTTCTATCAGAAATGTGTAATCTCTGGGAGTTGTTTGGTTTACAGCTCTCTTGCGGTTGCTCTATCCTTGGACTGGTGGAATTTTATGTTAGGTGTGTGCAGTTTGGTGTTTGACCAAATATTCAAGATAAACCCTATGAAGAGTTTTGGCATTTTTACCCTATATATGTGTCCATTTTTCAGTATTCTACCTCATAATTATCAGTTGTATCTACCTCCTTGAACTCTGACATCTGTCTTTCCAACTCAGTGTGATTGCTCGTATCTGCTTAGGGTTCACATCCCTGCATTGCAGTCCATAAAGTGCCTCCTGGCAGAAAGCTGAAGCCATCATAGGATTCACCTCATTTGTTTCCCTTGCCTCAAGAATCACAGTCCTATACTGCCTGTTGTATGATATTTTTAAAAACAGTGTTTCATACCTTTGGCCAGTTTTTTTATTAATAGCTTTTTATGGCAGAGGGTGAATATGGTACTAGTAACTTCATTAAGGTTGCAAATATTAAGTGATCATTTTGAAATATTACTACAAAATTCCTGCCTTATTTTCTGACTTATGGTCTATTCTGCCTTTTCTAATGGAAATAGCCTATAAGATTCTGAGGATAGAGATTACATCTTATTAATAGCTTATTTCCAATTCCTAGCACAGGGCTTGGCACATATTACTTTCCCAATGAATATTTGTAGAATTATTAAATCAGGTGTTTTATCTGACAGATGGATGCAATATTTTATTCTCTGTAATAATATTGTTTGTACTTGTCTTCTTAAACCCAAGCCTGGTAGCATATGGGCTTGATCTGGTGTGTAAGAAAAAAGCTTTTGCTTTTAATAAGAAGCCTAGTGTTTGATAACTGATTCTTCCATAGATTTGTAGTAACTTGGGCAAGTCGTAATCCATCTAGATTTTTTAATGCCTTTCAAAAGAGAAAATTCCTACACTGCTTACCACAGAAGGTTACCAATGGTAATGATGGCTATGACTTGCTTTTAAGAAGTAAAATATAGAAAATTATAATTTCATTAAAACTTGAACACTGCTTTGTTATTCTGTATACTCATTCTATTCCATTTTATGAACTCTCTACCAATATGAAGTGCTCAATAAATGTTGAATTAATTTGAATGTATACACAGGCTTCAATGAAATTCAAACTATGTTTGCTGTCTTTCATGTGATTAAGGGTAATGATGCTGAAACCAATACTTACATGAATTTCTCATGAACATTGGAATCACAGGAACCTACGTCAATTTAGTTCCCAAAACAACCTTAACAACGCTGTTTACCAAAAGAGGCATGTGTTATTATTTTTGTCCTGTTTTGTTTTAGTGTAAAGGGATTGTTAATAAGAACATTGTACAGTTGGCCATGTTATTCCTATCACTAAATGAAGGATGAGTCGAACAACGAAAGTGAACATTGTGAAAGTAGATGATACTTTGCAATTATACTTTTCCAGCCAAGTCAGAGGAACTTAGACTATCCAAAGGGAAGAGCAATTAGATCTGATGTAGGCGTTGTATGCTTGCAAGACAAAGCTGAAATGGCAAAGGCTGTCAAGGTGAACTGCTCAGAAATGCCTGATGGAGTGTAATTGTTTCTTATTTTACCCAAAAGGGTATTTCTAAATTGCTGACTTGACACCTTTCTCTTTTTTTGTTGGAACATTTCAATGACTATTACTTTTCAAACTATCCACAGTTCCCTGGAAACTTCGTACCCTATTGACTTTTATCAACCTTCCAGCTGGTACTGTAGGGCATTTATCAAATGCCTGTGGCTGTAGAAATTACTTTATAATCATAGGAGGTCAACACTAGCAGGGTTCTAAGAGAAGTAGTCCTAACTGCTCATTTTCAGTTAAGGAAATAGACACCTAGAAAAGGATATTAGCTTTCCCAAGGCCTTGGAGATAGTCAGCAGCAGAAGAAAGCTCTGGTTTCCCACTATAACACACCACCTTTATGTAACATAGCATGAGATGGGCCCAGCTATTCAAATACGGAGACATTACTTCCTTGACTTTCTCTTTCCATTTTACCTTCCCTCAAATAATATTTATTTAATGCTTATTTCACTTGTTGGTTTACAAGTTTATGAGAATATCATTTTGTGTGTGTTAAACTCATTACTGAATTTTTGTGGTATCATTATAAATAGCAGCATTTTTAGGAGGGAAAATGTAGAAACATTCATCTCATTTAGTGTCTGCTTTTTCAGGCACAGAGCAAGCCAGTGAATCAAAATTCATAATGGATGTCTAAAGGATCATTTTACTTGAAAACTGAAGTGCCTCTTCTATTTTCAAATTCACTTTACTTTGATATCAAATGAAACCCGTTTGGTATAGAAAATTAAAGTAGTTGCATTTTTCCTCAGCACAGATAAATCTTTTATTTGCTTCTAACCCTTTCCATTTTTCATGACAGTCACTGCATTTTCTTTTCTAAAACACAAACAAGTCAATGTAAGCATGGCTGGCAGGCTAAAATGATTATGGGATAATTTATGTTTGCCAGGGCAAACAAAATCAATCACCATTGTTTAGGGACTCACAACATTAAATGGCTATGAGAGGATATTTCTGGACTTTCACAAAATAGGCTTTTCAAACACAGATACGAGCGCAGACTATTGAATACCCTCAGGTGTAGTTTATAATTTTCAAATTTGTACCAAAATATATGAACTATACATATGGTGGCTCAACTCCACTGGCTTAATGCAAACTAAGAAGCAGCTCAACACTGTTGAAATGGTCATTTGTCATAGGTTTCCTATGAGCAAAAATATATAATGAATTTTATAAAAGTATAAAATAACATTTCAAAAAATATAACTTGCAAGCCTACAAGAATTGATGGAAGATGGCTAAACAATGGAATGAGAATCAGAACAGAATTGATGTAAACAACTGTGTATTTTATCTCTAGCCATTTGTTTCTGAGCATGCTCTATGAATATTATTTTAGGGGTAAGATTTTGTGTTTGTGTTTGTTTTGTTTTGTATTGTTTTCCCCACCTTTCCCAGTTGAGAGCTGTTAAGGAGCCTCTGTGACTATAGCTCTCTACTATGAGAGATTCTAGGAATCCACTTTCCTTCAGGGAAAGTCAAGTTGCTAAAAACTGCTGCAGGAGGTTTGGTGATAGTTTTGAGCTGGTAAGGATTCATTTATTTGGGCATTTAATGATTAAGACTGATTCTTCAGCTTTCAGAATAAACTGAGTTGTTTCTGAAAAACTCTTTTGAAAAAGCAGATGGATCTTTCCAGCCCAGTTGTCTATAGCTCAAACCACTTATCCTTCTTTCTCAATTACTGTCAATCTTCTGACAAAATTTGGCTCTGGATAATTTATGGCTTGAGAGCTCTTGAAAGAAGAAAAACAAAAAACCTTCTTAGGTAAGATTCAGTAGAAGCAGATCCCAAGATGGGGATTTGTGTTCAAGGGAGTTATTGAGGGAGTGTTTTCAGGTGGAGAACCTATGAGGAGGAGGGATGGGGAAGAGGAGAGGATGGACATCAATGTGGGTTCTGCTACAGCCAAGCTTCAATCTGTTCCCACAGAAAGCTCTGAATAGTAACTCCACTGCAGATTGTCGTATCCCAGGTGAGAGGGCTGGGCTTTTATAAGCTAGAATGGGTCAGATATCGCCTGCAGACCACCATCCCTTACTCCTTGGGAGGGTGTACAAACTCCTAGGTATCTCTGGTTGAGGTGGAAGTTCTCATTTAAGGGTAATTCTGAAAAGGTGCAAAACTGGTTAGCAGCCAACACTCATCACAGCTCAGGAATATGTTCACCAGCCCAGTGAAGAGATTCTGGGCAAGACCTCAACAATGTCTACTAAAGAGAAAAAAACACACTGATACATATAACACTTCATCATTTCTTTTTTTTTTTTTGATAACTATGCTTTGTATCATGATATTTCTTTTTGTATATTTGTGATCTAGCCCTCTACTTATAAAAATTAAATGGTTTCAATCTTTTTGAATTACCATCAAAAATATTATAACTACATTTGTCATATTGCCCACACGAATACATAAGTAGGCTGCAGTCATACATGCTGAATTAATGGATCAAAAGGTATGTGGATTAGTAATTTTTTTATATTTTTCCAAATGCTCTTTATCGGCATTTGCCAATTTATACACACCAACAGTGTAGAAGAGAATTTGGTCTCCGTATGCTCACTAAACTTTGTGATGTTTGGCAATCAACCGGAAAATAGCCAGGCAATTTTGGAAAGATATTTCTCTCTGTCTGAAGCTTTCTCACATCCACAGAATTTCCTATTCAATACCTCATCCTTCCAATCTGAGATGGATATTCCTTAAAGGAAGCTTCACTGACCCCCAGGCTAAACCAGATGGTCCTATTAACACTCATAGATCACCATATATTTTCTTCATTATGTTTTATAAGTGTTTGTATTTACATTTTTGTGTCTTATTAAAAACATAATCCCCACCCCTTCACTGGAGAGGGTGCTATTAAGGTGGGGGCTATGTCTGTCTTGCTTAATTCTGCATCTTTAGCACATCCATGTGGACTCCAATCAATATTTGTGGAATAAATTTGAAAATAAGTAATTCACGTTACTAAGAGTCACATTAGTAAGCTGGAATTTACCATATCACAGGGCTCATGTTCTTTCTCCTATGGAATTTTACCAAAATGAGATTGTTTAAGCTTCAAGAATTGACATCCTATGCAATAAAACAATGGAAATATCTGCCTGAGCTTTTGGATTACAGTATATTTCTTCATTTAATTTACATAAAATCACATATTATATAACGTGGCCAAATTTTTCCAACTCCTAGCAGACTTCACAGTTTCTCTTTCAGTGGCAAAATCATCTACCTTTTGGTGATTTGAATTTTTCATAATGGCTCTACTTTGGGATAACACATTTAAAGACACCCTAAGGGGAAGGTTATGCTCCATGGCTTCTTGAAAAAAAATTAAGCACTATACTCCAATTAAGGGATTAGGCTCTAAAAGTGAGATTTCATATTTGCCATATACAGATCTAGACTGGACTATAACACTTGCCCCGTTTCAATGTCTGAGAAGAATGATGATGACTATGTCTTGACCAAACTTATTTTTATTTGCTTGATTAGTTAATCAACAAATAAACGATGCAGCCCGAGTGCAGTGGCTCACACCTGTAATCCTAGCACTCTGGGAGGCCGAGGCAGGCGGA
>VBSM01002149.1:27667-63020 GCA_008086735.1 Cheirogaleus medius | reverse complement strand
ATGATTAGAGACGATGAGCATTTTTTTATATGTTTGCTTGCTGTTATTCTGTCTACTCTGGAGAAGTTTCTGTTCATTTCTGTTGCCTATTTCTTGATGGGATTGTATTGTTGTATTTTAAAATTTTTAAAATATTTTCAATCTGCAGATGGTTGAATTCATAGATTTGGAATCTGTGGATGCAGAAGGCCAACTTATAATAATAATTATTATTGAAAAATGGAATAAAGCTTCCCTATTTTTGGTTGCTTAATGAAAGATAATTTTTTTCTATTTTTTTTTTTTTTTTTTAGAGATGGGTCTCACTCAATTGCCCAGCCTGGAGTGCAATGGCATGATCATAGCTCACTACAGCCTCAAACTCCTAGGCTCAAGAGATCTTCCCACCTCAGCCTTCTTAGTAGCTAGGACTAAAAGTATATGCCACCATACCTGCCTAATTTTTTAAGTTTTTTGTAGAAATAGGTTCTTACTATGCTTCCCAGGCTGGTTTCAAACTTCTGGCTCAAAGTGATTCTTCTGCCTCGACCTCTCAAAGTGATAGGATTTCAGTCATGAGCCCCTGAGCTCAGCCAGAGAGGACTTTTAAAACAAGAATATGAGGACAAAAAGAGGAGTGGATAAACCCACGCCGAGCTATGAGAAGGGACAGTTTTGAACATAGGAGACCTTGTAGCATCCTTTAAATCATGTTAATAGTTATTGCCTTTGTCTACACATAGGATAGATCTGGGAAGCAGCTCTTAATAAGTTAATGTTCTAAATCATCCAGGTTATACAAGTGACTTGCATAGAGATGGTACTAAATAAGCTTATTCAATGCATGAACAAATGCTGTATCACACAATGCTGGGTCTCTTGCTCTTATAAGTAGATACATACCTCGAGAAATAGGTCCATGAGAGGCTTGTTACACATCCATCATGTTCCAGAGTCTTGCTTTCTTAGATCTACATGAGATTTATGAACACCCATCCTGCCCTGGTGCCCGGGTGTGTGGAGTGTGGCACTTTGACTCACATTTTCTTTAAATAGAGTGCAGTTGGCTTGAATCTCTGCTGCTGTAAGTTCTTAAATTACCCTTTCTAAAAAGATGTAGCTAGTATGAGAGGTAACTAAAAGGAGGAAAAAATGGAGAAGGCAACTTTTGTGTTACATGCTTTCAATTATGCTTTTTCTATGGCTTTTTAAAGAATTGCATGAAAAGATTGTTGAGTCTGAAATTTGTCATTTTTTACATGCCAACCAATTAGAAACATTGAAAAACCCTATTAAATTGTTGTAATTACTGAAATGGTTTGTGCCTAGGTGAGTCTTTATTGTGATTTTTACAAAGAATGAAAAAGCTATGTGTCTTTTCTGGGCATTTCTAATGTTCCAGCTGGGATTATTCAAATTATTTAAAAGCACATGGTAAGCAGCCTGCAAGGTGTTATGAAATGGAGAGAAGGTACATATCCTGAGACTTCTTCTTCAGGAGGAAGGAGGAGAAGTGGAGCTTGTACCCAGCCTTGCAGCATCCCAGGACACTCCCCTGGGGAAAAGGGAGAGAGAGCTGTCAGCATCCAGCATGATTCTGTGGGACTGCGAGAGAAGGTGCAAAATTATGAGACATCTCCTTAGAGAGGGGGAGATTTTACCAAATGTTCTTGCATTTTAGTGTGCTGCTCTAGGGAAAGGGGGCAAGCAGTGCTCAACAGCTGGCACAGCTCTGTGGGACAAGGAGAAGGCAAACAACCCAGAATCTGCTCCTTTAGAAAGAAGGGAAAAGTGAAGATTGCACTCCACATCTCAACATTTCAGTGCACTTCCCTAGAGAAAGTGGGTGGGAGGTTTATGGAAACTTGGATTGTTCTATGTAATGGAGAGAAGGCACATACTATGAGACCTTTTCCCTATGAGAGGAGTGGAACATGCCCATCCACAGAAAACATTTGGGAGACTCCCAGAATCTCTAGCAGGGCTGAATGGTGAAGATCCTTTTCTGATGAAATCAGTCTATAAAGACTGGAAGTGGCTGCTTCTCCAAATGTGAAGATAGAAACACAAAGTTACAAGAAACATTAAAAAATAAGAGAACTATGTCACAAAAACGGCAAAATAAATCTCCACTAACTGATCTGAAAAAATGTAGGCTTATAAATTGCCTGACAAAAGATTCATAATAATCATCTAGAAGGGTCTCAGGGAGCTACAAGAGAATACAGCTAGATGACTAAATTATATGAGGAAAATAATACATGAACAAAATAAGAAACTACAGCAAGAAACAAACAGAAATTCATGTAGATAGAGCAATGATTGAAGGACTAAACCTTCATTCACTTTGGCATTTAGTGCTTGAAAGGTGAGGAGGAACAAGCAAAGGATTCTGAAGAGTCATGGCCAGAGAAGTTAGGGTGAAAAAAACACTAAAATCTCAGGAGAGCAGTGCTTTAGAACTTAAGAAAATATTTCAGGAGATAGCAATCGTAAGTGGCAAAGGCTACTAATAGCACAAGTAATTCGACAACCCTGAGAAGATCTGTGTTGGTGGGGTGGAAGCTGGAAAGCATTATCTTCACCTCCTACTTCATCAGTTCTTTCTTCCCTGGTTCGCAATGCATGTTCCCTGGATCAGCGGCATTTGCATTGCCAGGGAGCTTGTTAGAAATGCAAATTTTCACCTCCCTCTTTGAATAGATACTGTATTTTTTACCTTGATTTTCTATGTAATTTGTTGCAGAAATGTTTTCAGGATGATGTACGTGTTTTTGTGTGTGTGTGTGTGTGTGAGAGAGAGAGAGAGGGAATCTATAAATATATGTAGTATAGATAATATATATCTTAATGTATTACTCTTTAATTTTTTTACTTTGAATTAATTTCTGTAACTTACAGAAAGGCTGCAAAGTAATGCAAAGAGTCCTTATATACCACTTACCCACCTTTCCTTAATGTTAGTGCCTTACATAACAATAATATAGTGATCAAAATCAGAAAATTAACATTTGTATAATACTGTTAACTAAACTACATTCTATATTCAAATGTTTCTACTTTTCTCCTATTTTTTACTACTTTTTCCTATTTTTTAGTTCTAGGATCCAATCCAGGATCCTATATTACATTTTGTTATTATCTCTTATATCCTCAAATCTAAAGGAATTCCTTAGTCTTTCCTTGTCTTTCATGTCCTTAGCATTACTTTTAAAAAGTATAGTTTAGTTATTTTGTAGAATATCCTTCAATTTGGGTTTTTGTGATATTTTCCCATGATTAGAATGACGTTATGGATTTTTGTCAAGAACACCACAGAAATAATGTTGTGCATTCTCAATTTTAGGGCATTCTAAAGTTATACTTTGGATGTGACTTTTTTTTGCTACATTAAACCCCATTTACTTTGTCTCTGGGGTATTTTTTTTTTATTGCACAAGCTCTCTCTAGGTGAATCCTTTTGGCTTCTCTCCAACATCTATTTTAATACAGACTACATAAAGTAGTTTCTAGCAGATCTAAAGAAAGGACAACACAAAGCCTAGGAACTTTGACAGGTGGATACAGTTAAGACTAAAATATTTCCAGTGGAATGAGAATAGTCCCTCAGAAATCTCTCTATCCCCCTCCTTGCAAGTAGGGAGAGGGGACAATGCTACTCTGCTGGAAAATTGCTCCACCCAATTCTAAGCATTAAGACAGATGCTGTTTTCTCCAGCTGGCTTGCACTATCTCAGCATGGCCTTCCTTGAATAGGCATTTCTCAGCATCAGAGTCCAAGGCAGGACTAAGTTCTGGGGAAAGGGACAAGAAGGCAATGAGCTTCTTTATCTGTGGATCACTGAAATCTTCCCGAGGCCTATGCAAAATCTTTCTCTATGTTGCTCACCCAACCTAACTAGTCAACAACACGATTTTGTAGGAAATAATTCAAAGTATCTAAAGTTTTAACTTGCTTGGCCTTTACATTTGTGCAGTTATCTTTTAGGAACCCTCCCACGGGAGTTGAGTCAGGTGGGGCTAGATAGACTCTGAAGACTTGGACTCCTGGGTCCCACACTTTCACAGAACGGTATTTTGAGAGACAAACCACAGCCCTAGTACTGGGGTCTGCTAACTTGCCCTAAAGTCAGCCAGCCTATCAACACTGTTCTTTACCACTGCTGGGGAAGCTGGAGGAAGCCATGATATTCTGCTTCAAAAGGCATCACAGGGACCCTGCCCTATTTTAAAGGGAATTGTAGAAATAAATATGCACATGTTATTGGGTGAAAATAATTCACTTTTAAATTTGGTCAGTTGGAGATGTTTATGTGATACCTAAATGAGCTTTCGTATAGATAAAGCTAAGCATGAATTTCAAAACAAACATAAAAATTTTAGTGGGAAAACTTTTCATTAAACAACCAGAATTTGGTAGGAGATGAACTTGATTTTTTTTTTCAAATTATCATCTGTAATCATGCTTTGTCAAATCTGAAATAATATCTGGTAGATTCTATACTTTTAAGTAACTTACAGGTTTTAAGAGCACATGTGTTATTAAAATAATCTCATAAATCTACTTCATTTAATATTATATGAAGATGAAAAGGAATGAAAAAATTTCTTATGTTCTGACAGAAAAAGATCTGCATAAAAACTCCTAAGGAAAAAAATCGAGATTTAGAGCAGTAAATGTCATATCAGATTTAAGTTTTATATAAGAAAGAATAGACAAATGGGCCTTTTATAAAATACACAATAATCTTTTCCTTTTATATAAGAAATAAACTCACAAGAATTTAATAAAAGTTGTTATCTGCAAGGAAATGGAGTAGATGGGAAGGGATAGTATCATGTCATTGTTTGGATTTTTCCAACATATGAATAGATTATTGATTTAAGTAGAAAAATATAACATTTTTAAAATGGCTTGGTATTACAAAATCAAAGTCCAGTTCTGTCCAGGGTAACTTAAATTACAATCTTCTCTCCTCTCTTCCCTCTGCCGTAGAATTCCAGGGTGCCTTGTAGACTGAGATGCCAATGGGAGTGAGATATGACCTGCTTATCTGCTGCGTTTCCAGCTTTGCCCTTGGAATGTCATGAGTCATGATCTGTTTTTATTATCCCTTCATTTTCCCTTCTGGTTCTCTCTTCTCTGGAGTTGGGGACATAGAAGAAGGAATAGAAGTAATGGCAGTGAGAAAGTTAGGTAACTGGCTATCCGTTAGTTTTTCTCTCTTAGAGATTACTGTGTTTCTGGCTAAACCTAACTGGCCAGAAATGCCCTTTTTGTGTCAAGTATGTAAATGCTAGATCTCCTATGTGACAGATGTGTGAGTTCTTTAGGGAACTTTGTGAGGAGCTCTCTTTCCTCCACCATTCCCTGACATGGGAGTTTCTGGCTTGACATTTCTAGACTTTCTTGACTCCTGCAGAGTACTTCACAGCTTCTAGATGATGAGGTCTTCTTGCCTTTCTTCTTGGGTGGGATACTTGCCTTACAACACAAGCTGCACTACTGCATGCAGTGTCTTCTTGGCGTATTAGAAACTCACATAGATTTGCTCAACTAGAGGTTCCTACTTCATCTCTGCCTGGCCAGCTTTTTTCCATGTTTCCTCTTTTGCTGCTCCCAGAGGCTTAGAGGGCAAATAAGCAAGTCTGCTGCATAAACAAACATCAACTCAGGGAATAAGATGTCAGTCAACCTCCCTGAAGGTAGCCCCGGTCTCTACAAATGAAATTTCTTTGAGCTTCCCTCACCTCCATTGGTGGTAAGGAAACTCATTTTCCTCTCCCCCTTGGGGGGAGAACAGGGTAAAGCTCTAGCAGATCCAGATAGCCGATAACTTATAACTACAATTATTCTATCATCTACCTATCTCTCCTAGTTTTTAAATAAAAGATGGGATATAAGATGGACACTGATGGAGATGGAGTAGCAGAGCTTGTTTAACGGCCGTTCAAGATATCCTAAAGATGGTATCTGTCTCTGGTTGTTTGGGTTTCTCTTTAGAGCAGTGAGCTTTATGTCTTTGTCTTCGCTATGCATTTCTAATCACCAATTCTGGGCAACAGGAAATATTTCAGTTAACATAATTGATGAGCGTGACCTAAAAAGAGTATATGTGTTTGCTTTGCTTTTCCCATGACCGAGGATGGGCTGTGCATAGAGTAAGTGCGATAAACGTGCATTGAATAGAAGGATGAGAGGTAGGAAGGAAAGAGAAAAGATTGAGTGAAATTGCAGCTCTGTTCTTTGGGTAGATACTATTTTATAGAAGAGTGCAAAAAGAATTTTCTTCAGAAGTGTCACTTAAATAGGTGAAAGTAAAAAGTATAAAGCATATTTTACTAGACAATTTTAAGTAAAGTACCAGAGAATATGACAGAGAGAAGAAAAGGAAGCGCACATTCAGATTGGCTTCCTTTAATGGTCTGTTGCTTGCCTATTAAGCACTCTAAAATCCATTAGTGAGATCATATTGCACGGTACAGTTTCCCCTATTCTGGGTGTTTTTAATAATATTTTGTTAAAAATATAATATAGAGTAAAACACAATATAATGTTATAGAGAAAAAGAATAGAATTACTGATTTTTGAAGCCATTTTAAGTAAGTTCCAGTATCTAAAGTTAATGTCTGCAAAATGTGCTAAATTTGCATACATTTACCTGGTTTAAATGTGGTTTTTGTTATAAAACAAAGTAATCTGCCATTTCATCCTTCCTAATTCATCTCCTGCCAGGTCACTACAAAGTCTCAGCTGATCAAATTGATCTCACATTGGAAGCTGTGGAACAGCCAGCCTGTCAACCAGTCTGAATCCATCTATCCCAGGACAGTGAACCCAGGAGAGTAAAGAGAAAGCATTAGCCACTCAAGCAGATATCTCTTACACAGGCATTTCTGTAGAAAATGGTAATTTTTCAAGAGCCAACTCTTAAAAGTTGCAGCTGTGGCATAATTTCACTAGCTGGAGGTGGAATCAACTATCTCAGACTTTCTTCTTCCTTTGACTTGACATGTTGCCACACAAGTTGCAGCTACATAAGAATGTTTCCTGGTGAGACAGGGTTAATGCCTTTTTGGATAAGGTTCTCATTGCTTTTTTCTTTGAAGCTTTCTGTGACTTTCCTAATCTCTATTATTATTTATATTCTTTGAATAACTTTTAGTGTATATCCCAATTGCTTACATTTTTGTTGAATTAAATAAAATTGGAAATTGTAATTTTTTTTTATTATTCATCCAACCAACTTTGTTGAGTGCTAGATACACAGTATTAAGAGGTGACTAAGAAGATCCTTCTATTCAAAGAGCTTGCAAACTGAGAGGAGGATGGGCAAGGGAACCAACAATTGTGATTCTCCAGGCAAAGAAGTATGATACCATGGTAGGCTGCCATGGGAAGGCAGAGGAAAGTTGCCAACCCCAGCCTAGGGTGTCAGGAAGCATATTCTACAGGAGATGATACAGATCTGAGAGTCTTTCATTTAGGAGGGCGTAATATCCTATCAACATCTAATAGAATGCAATATCCTTGAGCATTTAGAAGAATAATGTCTGACACACACTGAAAAGTTTTTTGAATGAATAAATAAATAAATCATTTTTTTCTTGGCACATAGTTTTCTAAGCACCATGAATTTAAATGGAATTATTCATTTTAAATCTAAACTAAAAGTAACTCAGCCTTAAGTTTTAGTTGAAAATAGTATAAACTCTTCAGACAGTTCCTTAAATATAACCTTCTAGTGCATGATCAGCCTTGTAAACAAAAAGCCCACATTGTTTGTGATTGACCTGAAAAGTTCTCTAATAACCATCTGTCAAGCAACATATTTCCTACCCCATCTGCTGTGAAATGAGCAGGAGATAAAAACAATAATAATATGTTGCGTTCATACAGTTTTTCCGGGTAAGTAGCTTAAAAATAAAGGTCGTAAGCCCAGCAGATGTGATAAATTAATGCCAGAAAGCAGCAAAATACAACTCCAGAATAAAATAATGATAATAATAATAATAATGATGGTAACAAAGTTTTACGATAGAAGTCCTTTCAGAAATAGGGTAAGGAGATGAAACTCTAAGTTCTCTGTTTGAATAAAAGGACTGGGAATATTGCATTTAATTTTAATGCATTCGGTTGCATTTAGGTTATGCTATTATGGAGAGAGCAGCTAGTGTTAGCACTTAAAGAACCACTTCTTATAGGAAGAAAAGGAGGATTGAAAGAGGAAAGAGAACTCATCTTTACTGAGGATCTACTATGGGCCAGGCAGTTTACATTTATATTGTTCCTTTTTCATTTCCCTCTTTGCCTCCCTTTGCTTTGTTCTTTCCTTTTCTATCCTCCCTGTAGTTGAGACACTTGTCCCTTTATTCTCCTTTTATTCACCAATTATGGGATGATTGAGGTTACCTGGACAGATGGCTTCCCAAGGTAAAGTCTGCTTTCCCTGGCATCTCTTGCAGCTAGATTCTGATTCATGGTGGGATGTGGTGTATGTGATATGTCCTTAGAGTCAGGGTATCATGAACACTTCCTGCCTCTTCGTCTTCTTCCTCTTGACTCAAATGAGCATATTATGGCCAGAGATAAAGGAGTTATTTTGGACTTTGAAGCAGAAACTATATTTTATGTTAGTAAAACAAGGAGATATAAGAAGTTAGGATCTTGGTAATAGATCCACCCCACCAGGTTTGGGTTTATATGAGAAAGAAGCATTTTGTTTGAAACACTCTTATTTTGAGTTCTGTTCACTCACACCCAAACCTAAAGCTAATACATTTCCATTATTTCATTCACATACTGTTGCTTGATTCATTAATTCATCAAGCATAGTGGCCCACAGATGAGGGGTAGCCACATGATGAACACATGTTTAAAATTAGTACACACGGATTTCTATTCCCTTCTACTTGTTTACAGCTGTGTGGTAGTGAGACACTAACTTTATCTATAGATAAGTTTTCTTATCTATAAAATGATAGATGTAGATGAGTAGTTCTCATTTGGGGGCAATTTGACAATTTCTGGAGACATTTTTGATTGTCACAATTGAGTGGTGGAGTACTACTGGCATCCAGTGGGTAGGGACCAGGGATGTTAGTAAACATATAATGTGAGCCGTGCGCACCACCTGGGGATTGGACTCGCTTGAAGTTCTGGCCCTAACAATATTTGTACCCCCATTATATGATGAAATAAAAGAAAAAAAAACTTTGAAGCAAAATTCACATAAAAAAAAGAATTAAAACAATCCATTCATGATTGAGACAATGCCATTATATTTCTTGTGAGACTCTGACATTCAGTAAGATAAGACCCTTGACAATGAAACAAATAAACAAAAATGCCTTGTATAATAAGTTCTGTGGTAGGAAAGTTGCCGAGAGTGGTTAAACGAGAGGGGGTTATTCTGTCTTTCTCTTCTGCCTTCCTCAATATGTTGGCTTTGTCCTCAAGCTGAATCTACTTAGGGTTGTGACATGACAGTCAAAGTTCCAGATGTCACATACAAAAAAGAATATGTATCAGAAAAGAGTAACTTTTTCTTTCCACGTCTATTATTACTAGAAAGAACAATCTTTTACAGTAGCACCAAAAGACTTTTCCTAACAATTCATTAGCTAAAATTTCTTTTGCAGGTTTTCTTATTTGTAGGTGACATCTAGGAACTGGGAGTTACCATCTTACAAAAAGCAGCAGAGCCAGTCTGGGGATAAAGTCAATCTACTAAGAGTAGCAGAGAAGAAAGATAAGAAGATGCTGGGTCTTCAATGACATCATTACATGGATCCAACCTTAGAAATACCATATCACAGGAATTTGTATTGTATGAAATAAATTTCCCTTTCCAATTATCCCTTGACCTCAATCACTGGAAGACAGAATGAGACCATTGCTCCCTTTAGTGTGTGATTCACCTGCTGGAGCTGGGGTCAGGGGTCAGTCATATTTACTGTGGCAAACACAGTACAGGACCTGAGATTTAAAGATAAATATGGCAGAATCTTTGTGCCCATGGAGTTCCCAGGTTACTTGGCAGGGCAAATGAATACACAACACATTGCACAGAGCAAGTCAGTGTGCTGAGGAGTGTAACAGTGCTAAGTGAAGCCTACTTTGGTAGTAGGCAGGCATGAGTAACAGTTAACAAAAACAGGTCAAACACACAGATGAATTCAGGAATTGACAATGGGAAAATTATGCTTATGTCAATAGCGATTTGGTAAAAAAAATAAAATAAAATAAAATATTTCATGGGAATATTTTTGAAGAGAAGTAAATTCAAAAGGCAGAAAGTACATCCTCAGACTATTTCAAGAAAAAATAGAATGTAATTATGACAGTGTAACAAATAACACATAAGAAGAATTATTTGTGAAAGGAGGTACTGTTGAGATAGTTTGTGTCTGTGCTGTTTACCCTGTATTTTTGTGATCTTCCACACTGTAGAAACGTCCAATTTTATGTGAATACAATACATATAGTTTGTTTTAGAGTTTGAAAAAATATTGTATGAAATTCCCAAGCAGTCTATCATATTAACATGAGCCACAGTGATTTTGTATTTCCTAGACTAGCCAGATTTTGTTCTTTGGGTCCTGTCCTTTGTTCACTGCATTCTGTTTCTCTAATTGTGTCATGTGTTTCAATTCTGCTTCACCAACTAGACTAAAAGTTTTTTGAGGGCAAGCATTTGAAGATAACGATCATCTACATCCCATATGTAATAGCAAGACATACAGGGGAATAGAGGGAAATAAATGGACTGACATCGAATAGAAAATCCCTTTAGTGGCAGTGATAATGTGAAGAGATCAAACTCTGTCACTGAAGTCTGTTCATCTTTGGTAGAGAGAATTGTAGCAGAAGTGAAGAATGTTAAATCTGGGTAATACTTTGCCACTTTGGTTTGAGCTTTTAATTTTATTAGTAATGAAAGTGGTAACTAAAGATGTAAATGAGTTGCTCCAAAACCCATAGCTAATTAGGCTGAGAGTGAAGACAAGATGCCAGAACACAAACACCCAGCTCTAGATCAATTAAAACGCCAAGCATGAGGGCAAACAGAGCTGAGGGTAGAAGTCAGCACTGTTAATAGAGCTATTTCTATATTTTTTCTCATTCTCTTGTGAATGTTGAGAACTTGTCTTTTGGGTTTGTCCTTGTGTCTTGAAATTCTGCTGTATATATATTTTTTAATATTTACATTGAGAAGCACTGAAACAGAAATTAAACACCTCCAACTGAGTTCAAAGGACTCTTCTATTAAATATCTCTCTCATGTTTCAGCCAGCAGTGAATTTCAGAACATGTAATTTGGCCACGTTAAAAGTCTTAGCTGTCTTCTTTTTCATTCTTCTTCTTTTTGTTCCTCTCAATTTTGCAGAGGGAGCCTTGAGATCTATTTTAATCTAATTATTTTTGACAGGCCAACTGTACCAAACAGGCTGAAATTATAACCTTTTCAGTTAATTGTTGTGATTATCTACTTAGCATAATGCTCTTGCCTGTCACACTAAGGAGATGCCTGCTGTGGGGATGCAGCTGGTAGTGAGGTATGAAGGGTGAGCCTTAAGATGTTATTTTTAAAAATTACAATATGTATGCACATTAGGTAAAAGAACAGATGAAGATCAGCACCTGGATAACTGGCCAAGAAACTAAAGTTTTCTGCAGATGAATGAATAACTAAACATTCATTCTCTCAGTCTGACCCTTTTGTATAGTAAGGACAAGAAAGATAATAGTGAATTAGAGATTTGGTGGCACATTAGAAGTCATTTTCCCAGGAATACCATAGAAAACAGCTGTCTAAGTTAGGGGTCGGGTGGGGAAAGGTGGAGCCGTCATGAAGGAATTTGATGGAGCACAGTGGAGAGATGGACCCAAGTCATAGTTAAGGAAGGGTACTCAGTAACTTCTTTCTAGTGACGCGAGTAAAGTGGTCTTGCAGTGCATGGGTATATTAAGCACATAAAGCTGTGGAAAAGAAGAGTGACAAGGAGGAAAAACATAACTTGGAGAAAGGACCCTTTGGGACATTGTTTCCAGCTTATTGATTTAATCTGGGGACTCCTTTATCTTTCATTTTGGTCCAGACACATTATTGGGATGAAGGACAATAAGGACATTCATTATTAATTTTTTTATCATGAAGGGATAATAATATCCACATTACAATTTTAATTTCCATTAGCTAAGGACAAGGTGTATCAGGACTTGTGATTATATATAGGGCCAGGACCAGGGTTTCTCATGTCTAAAGGCTCTCTTGGTGTTTGCTGTGAGAACCAGAGGCTCCTTCTTATGTGTCCACCCTTGAAACTATAACCGTATTCTAATTGGCTTCAATATTATTCATAACTCAGAGATAATTAAAGTGTGCTCAAGACTTTAGTGAGGGCACCAGGAGTCAAACCCTTACTTAGGGCTCCCTAATATATTGCTTCCATAGTGTCTGACCTCAGAAAGTGTCAATATATTATCTTTTTGGCTTTGTAGCTCAATAACCTTGTTTAGTTTCCTTAGAAGAGTTGGTAAAATTTTTGTCTTTCTCTTTTCAAAAAGATAGATGTTCGACTGAGGTAGCTCTCCTACATTTGAGACAAAATGAAAGATAAACTTAAAATAATTTATAGATGCTTAATATCACATTTAAAGAAGTTTCTTGAATACCATATAGAAAAAAGTGAGTTTATTCTGTATCAAACATGGTGGGTACATAGTATACCTTTGCAGAGAGAAATGATTAATCCATTCATATGACATGTATTTATTGTTTGGTTACTATGTGCCAGACATTGTGCTATTCCTTTAATGGTATCTGTTTTTTTAGGCCCATGTTCGCATAATAAGAAATCAGGCTGAGGTCGGGGGTATCATGTGTCTAGTATATGTAAATGTAATTAATTTATTCATTTGAGTATGTCAATAATAAAACCCAATGAGACAGTGAAGCTATATTTAGTCCTGGGTAACTGCTCCAAAAATATGTCAACTAGGTTATAAGAAGCATTGGATGTGAAAGTGAGATTCGATCAGAAAGGTAGGATAGTTGTAGGATTAAAAATGTGGACTACGAAGCCAGATGGGCTGGGTTTGTGTTTCGGTTGCAGTATTTGCTAGCTGGGGGACTTTGGGAAAATTAACCTCTTTATGCCTCAATTTCCTCATCTTTGAGATTAGGACCACAATAATGGTTATTCACAATATTATTTGAGAGTTCAATGTGATAATTAGAAAAAATACCTGGACCATATTAAAAGCTTGGTAATTTTTACATTAATGGCTATAGGGTTTTTTTTTTTTTTTTAATCTTGTAAAGACTGTATTTTGTCCACTAAACCAGAAGTTAGAAATTTGCTCCTCCTTGGTGAGGGCTGGAGCTTTAGATTAGGAAAGAATTAGTTTAAATAGTCAACAGTAATTTTATGATTAGGAAAAGGGGTTGTTACAACTCTATGATTTTTGTATGCTATTAATAATATTCTTTGAGGACTCTCTGGATATTGGATAGTGTTCATTGTTCCTCAGCTACATACTTCTCTAGATTCCTCTCTATTGATGGGGCTACAAATCTGCTTAGTACATTTCAGACTCTTTTTCCAAACAGTTATCTGCGAAACACTGCTAATAAGGAAGTGCTAGAGATTGGAAGGTAGGAGAAGAAGAAAAAAAGGTGTAGCCAATCACTGATGGCAATAGAAATAGTGGAAGTGCCAATATTTTAGCATGAAACAACAGTGCTATATACAAGATTAGGCTCAATTAGATCTTCAACACAGACATCAATTGCATGAAAAGGTAGGTCAGATGGGGCAGCAGTCATCCTCTCTGGAAGTCCCTGGCTGTAGCATGTGGCACACTATTCTAAAGCAGCCAGCCCTTTAGAGTGATAGAGTGGATTTGATGATTCATTTCATACCAGTTGGGAGACAATGCCTTGTGAGTTTGGACTGTTTTCCCATAGGGTATGGTATATGCTTTGAACCTTTCATGAATATATCTTGCTGTTAGCCTCACAGCAAGAATACAGGAATCTAAGAGTCAGGAGTGGAAGTGGGTGACTCCTGTCATGAATGCCTTTAACAATGAGCTCACAGATGTTTGCTTCTCATTCCCACAATTTTGGGTTTTCTGGTTTGGGAGTTTTAGATCCTAGGAAAAATAACTTCTAAGGATCACAATATTGTTTTCAATAAAATTGAAATTGAGATTGCTATCTGATTATTTTGAGTTCTTCATGTCATTGAATCAGGAGGCAAATAATGTAGTTACTGTACAGGGTGGGGTTTATTTATTTTTATTATCAAGTGGAAATAGGATGTTGCTGCCCAGTAGAGACAGAGGAGACTAAGAAACCCAGAGGATTCTCTGGGTTGTCCCTTAGTACTTCCAGGTACAATGGTAAATGTTAGTGGAAGATGACAAATATCCAATAAAAGGAGGGCCAACAAGAAACATTTAGGTTAATACACCAGGTAGAGAACACAACCAGCTGAGGTGTTTTCTGGGGCAAAGGGAACATGGAATAGATCATAGACTTAGGAGTTATAAACATCAACTATGTTTTCATGGATAGTTACAGAAATAAGAACTATAGTGACTACTCATACTTTCCTATTTGCTTGTTATGTACATAGTTATATATTATTCATATTGTCCTTTCCATTTTTCCTACTATATTATGTAGGAGGAGGTATAATTTAGTCTTTAGGCAATAGTGTACCTACATGGGCTTATAACTAAACTGGAAGTGGAAATAGTATTATTTAGCCACTTACTTGACCTGGTATGTGCCCTTTGGGGAGAAAAAATAAGTCTCTACTATGAAAGATAACTGTTTTTTTGTTGTTTGGAAACCTGTCATTGTTAAAGTTGTTGTTTGGAAGTTTAAATATAAGCAGAACGGTGGGTATGGAAATGAGTCATCGGGGGGGGGGGGGGGGGGGGGGGGGGGGGGGGTGCACGCTGCCAGAGGGCGTCTATATTCTCTCAGCTTTCTATTCAGCCTTTTTCTATTTCTTCCTTGAATAGCAGGGCTGGAAGCCTATAAACTATGGTTCCTCCGAATTCTCTTGCCAGTTGGCTCCCTGTCATGTGCAGCCAATGGGAAATATTGAAATGAGTTAGAAAAAGGAGAAGTAATGTTTCTAGCTCCTGGCAGGGCTTCACAACGTGGCAGTGGCTTCACTGGCAGGGACGGTGGAGACAGCAGCAATGCTACTGGCGGGTTGTGTGCCTTGGTTCCAGACAAGGCAGCTCTGGTCCAACGACACCATTTTCAAGGAGACAGTGATCACGAGCTCAGGACTGTAACACTCTTCTGCTTCTTCAGTCCTATGAGAGGTAGCAGCTACCTTCTATTATGAAATTTTGGAATAAACTTACATTCCCCTTGGACTTCTTCAGATCTTTTAAGACCTTTGAATGAAATCCCTGCATTTAACTCAATTTTCAAATTGTGCCTAGAGTTTTCCTTATTGGATATAGGCTAACGCAGCCTCACGTAGGGAATGTTTCCAGCCCAGCCCTCCGTTGTCCTGCTGCTTGGATCGCTGAAGACTGTTACAGAGCAAGGCCACTGTGACAGAGAGGAGGAGGCATGGCACAGAGTTACTCTCACTCACTTCTTCTTCTTTTTTTTTTTTTTGGTTTCTTTCTATTCAGTTTTGGAACTCTATCTTTTATTGCCATATTACTTCTGCAGCATACTAAATAGAACTGAGCACCATCTATTTTGGGGAGATGGATTCAGAGTACTCATATTTAGTCTTAATGCATTTCTGAAATCTTTGTTTGTATGCTCTATATCTCTGCTTTAGGACATGGAATAATTGCGCTCTACTTTTCCAGAAGCTTTCCCACACTGTTTAGTCAGAGGTAGGGTTGCCAGGTAAAATACAGAATACCTCGTTAAATTTGAATTTAAATTTTTAAATATTAAATATTTTAAATTTTAAATATTACATGAGACATATTTATGTCAAAAAACAACAGTGTATTGGATATGCATATACATGTTTTTTCTTTTGCTAAATCTAGCAACCCTAGTCTAAGAAGTTCTGTAAGAAGTTTCTCTAAGAGCTCCCCATGCTGTAGCAGAATGATATTATATGAGGCTTTCTGCTTTGTAGGTCCAATAACAGGTTAATATGTTTAATCTTCAGCAGAAAGTTCAAAGTAATACATTTCTCAACTCTATGTTCCTTTAGTCCTCAACAGCAAGGGGATAGCATCTAACATTCTAGACCAGTGGTTCTTAAAGTGTGGCCCTGACCAGCAGCATCAACGTCACTGGCATGTACTCATGCATCACCCCAATCTACCTTGTCAGAAACTCTGGTGTTAGGGTCCAGTGATCTATGTTTTAATAAACCCTCCAGGACATTCTAATGCAAGTTCATATTTGAGAAGTAATGCCCTACTGTAGTCAAATATAGAGTATCTGCAATGTTTCCCTCCTCCTCTGCCCATGCTAGATGTTTTCATTTGTTGACTATATTATTTCCCACTAGATCTGGTCTATTCCCAGAATATTTCTTAATTTAGCTGTTCAAGCAGGAACTGCCAATTTATTTCCCAATGCATTATATTAGCTCCATATTAGTTCCAGAGTGTACTTCCAACTTCTCATCCCCAACTTTGGAATCTCACTAAAACTGACTTTTTCTAGTATAATGCTTTATATTCTGAAATATCCTTCCTTAAAACCTATACTTTTTTTAGCTATAAGTTTTCACCAGACATGGCTTAAAATGACCGAGCCTGAGAGTGAGTTAATAGAGCCTCATGTATTAATGCTGGTTCCTGGTATAATATACACACCTGAAAGCACCAAAATTCATTAGCCAAAGGTTCTCTATAAAGTAAAAGTTAAGAAACTGTAGAAAACAAGTTAAATAAATTATTTCAGTTAAGAAGGAGTTAACAATGGCCTGCCGATCACATTGAAACAAATAACAGGTTATTATTTGTATGTTTAAATTGTGTTTTTGGTCTGTCATCTTGGGAAGTCCGAGACAGAAAATTCTTGTGCTAAATCCATTTAGGTTGATGTGGAGATTCTGATTGAGGCACTGTTTGAATTTACAGAGAAGAAATCTCATTTCCCACAGGTAAATAATTCCTGAAATAAAGTCATTATAAATTACAGTGTGGCTTATTTACCATCAACACACACGTCATTAATTAGATGTTGGATGGATCAATTGCAAGACAGCACTGGGTCAGGTCAACATTAGAAAAAGAATGATGAAGGTTTGCTTAGCAGGAGGCCAGTTCTAATGAGTAAACTTGAAACAATTTTTTTCTTCCTGCAGAAGCAGGATCCATGCCTCCATGATTGATAACGATACTTTATCTAAGAGTCAGGAGTATGGGCAGAGCATGAGTGGTACAGATTTGTCTCAAAATACATAAAAAACTGATCAACCTCATAACTAATAAAAATATTCCCATTAAAACAACAATGAGGTATCATTTTGCCTATATTATTGGCAATTTTTTTAATGATGAAGAATTTTGGACTATCAAGGATGTGAAGACATCTAAATTTTCAGATTCTACTTATAAGAATGTTAATTACTGTTATAGAAATTTTATGAAGGTTGGCTTGATTATTTTTCATCAAGAGTATTTTAAGTATTCTCTTTGACCGAGTAATTCAACTTATTGTAATTTGTCTTTAAAAAACATACTTTAAAAAAGTACGAGTAAAAATTTATATACAAGGAATTGTACATAATTTTTTTAAAATGGCAAAAATTTAGAAATAGCTAAATAGATATTTATATCAATAGACAGCTTGAATAGCTCTAACAGTAAGAGAATGACTAAATAAATTATGGTGCTTAAAAAGTAGAATCACTATATGACTATTTAAACATTTTATATAAAATTCTTGTGTTGTAATGTGAGGTGGAAAAGCAAGAGAGAATATTGTACTGTCGGTTCTCCTGTGTCCGTGTATTCTCCATCCATGGATTCAACCAATGGTGGATTGAAAATACAGTATTCAGAACCTATGGATACAGAGGGATAACTTGTTATATGCAAGGGTTTCACAGGGCCAACTGAAGAATTTGTGCATCTGCAGATTTTGGTATCCGAGGGGGCCCTGAGACCAATCCTCCAAGAATACAGAGGGATGACTATACATAATGGTGATCTAGCAGCTCTTGTGCTATCCTAGATAGAGCTGGAGCCCATTCTATTAAGTGAAGTATCGCAAGAATGGAAAAACAAGCACTAGATGTACTCACCATCAAATTGGTACTAACCGGACTTAACTGACCAAAACTTAAGTGCACATGTGGTAGTAACATTCACTGGATGTCAGGCAGGTGGGAGGGGGAGGAGGGAATGGGTATATTCACACTTAACGGGTACAGTACACACAGTCTGGGGGATGACACACTTGAAGTTCTGACTTGGGTGGGGCAAAGGAAATATATATAACCTAAACATTTGTACCCCCATAATATGCTGAAATAAAAATAAATAAATAAATAAGAAAAAAATAAAATTAAAAATTCTCAATTTTGTGTACACATAAACAAATATATTTATAGTAAAATGGAAGAGAATAAAACACACAAAAATGCTAATAATCACATTCCCTAAATGATAAGCTTAGAATCATTTTCCTGAATATGTTCTCTCTGTATTTTATAATATTTGTAAAATAATAAGTTATTATATTTAAAATCAGAAATAAAGTCATATAGTATTTTATTTTTAAAAAGTTTCATTGAAATGTCCCCAGAACTCTCATGCCTAGTTCCAATAATTTACTTATTATTTTATAAAATTTATATTTATTGAGCACCTACTATGTGCTAAGCACACTAACATACATGCACATACATGCACAGGCACAGAAAAATTATCTCAGGTGGTGATAAGGATCATAAGACAAAATTTAGAGTATAAGCAATACAGATGCTCCTCTATTTTTGATGGGATTATGTCCCAATAAACCCATCACAAGTTGAAAATATCATAAAGGGAAAATACATTTAATATACCTAACCTACTCAATGTCATAGCTTAGCTAAGCCTACCTTAAATGTGCTCAGAACACTTACATTAGCCTCCACTTGGGCAAAATCATCTGGCAACACAGTACACGTAGAGTATGGGTTGTTTACCCCTGGGATGATGTAGCTGAGTGGGAGCCGCGGCTCCTTGATGCTGTCTAGCATCTGGAGACAGTGTCCTACTACATAGCCCTAGTCTGGGGAAAGATCCAAGTTCAAAATTCAAAGTAAACTTTCTAGTGAACATGTATGGTTTTAACATCATTGTAAAGTTGAAAAATTGTTAAGTTGAACCATCATTAGTTAGGGATCATCTGTAAAAAACATAGAGTAGTGGAGTAGGGATCTTTCTGTGGTGGGGGAGGGGCTTTATTAGAAGACTTGGAAACAAGGAAGAGAGTCATACGGCTATCCTGGGCAGGGACATTTCAAGCACAGAGAAGAGCAAGTACTTAAGTACTTGGGTTAAGAGTGTATGAGGTATGTCCAAGGTATTCAAAAAAGCCAGAGTGACTGGAAAGAATTGAGCAAGGGAAATAATGGTAGGAAAAAAGGCAGAAAATGAAGCTGAAGCCAGAATATACAGGGCCTTGTTAGCCCTGAAAAGAAAAATGGATTTTCTTCTGAGTGAGAGTAGAAAACTATTGGAAAATACTGAGAAGAGATGACCTGACTGGCTGGTTTCAGAGGGATTATTACTTCAACTACAATGGGAATAAATAAGCTATCAAGCGGTCAAGGTGAAAGGACCAGGTAGGAGTCTTTCAATGTACTTCGTGTGAAAGATAATGCCAGTTTTATCCAGAGTGGTAGTAATGGAGAAAGTGAGGTATGGTCAGATTTTGGAAATAGTTGAAAATATAGCCAGTTGGTTGTTTTGATGGACTAGATGTAAAGCACAAAAGAGAGAGGAATCAGGATCACACCAAGATTTTGATTTGACAAATATGAGAAATGGATATGCCTTTACTGAGACAGAGAATCCTATGTGAGGAGCAGATTGGGGAAAAGGGAAACATGGACAGAGGATGAATTCTGTTTGAATATGTTTAACTTGTACACAGTAGAAGAGAACTGGATGCAAAGATATGAAGTGTAAGGCAGATGTGAATGGAGGTATATACTTAGCCATCGCAGATCTAGAAAGTATTTAAGTGGATGGGACTGGATGATCTAAGCTAAGGTGTTAAGTGCAGATAGACAACAGATCTGAAGACTGATCCTTAAGGCATCTTAATGTTAGAAGTCAGGCAGGTAAACAGAAATCATCAAAGGAGATCGAGCATCTGCAGCCCATGTGAAATAGTTATCTACCTTAAAGGTCCCAGGATTTGAATGTGCATGAGAATCACTGGAATGTCTTGTTAAAATGTATATTCAAACACTTTGAGTCCGGGTGAGTTTGTGATTCTGCTTTTATAACAACAAGCTCAAAGCAATGCCTATACTGCTGGCCCTTGGATGCCACGTTGAGTAGCAGGGACCTAGGAGAGAATGACTGAGCATGTTGTCTAGGGGAACATCCTTGTATCTCTGGCAAGTTCTAAGAATTCACTTGAAATTTATAATCATGAATTTAAAGTAATATTATTCGGCAAGGTTTGTGTTTTTATAAGTTCACCTGTCTTCTTGGGTTCAGGTATTAGGTAGACATTTAATCTGAGTTGAATTTTACTAAATGAATGGGAAGGAGGGACAAAAGAGCTGATACAATATGCAAGGGAGTGATTATAATGATGGACTGTAAAATATCAGAACGAGAGAGGAATAAATGAAGGCATGGGTAGTGGGGGCTTGACAGTGAAAATTTGGTAAGGTCAATGGTTTAGAGTGGTGGGCAGAAAGTGTTGGGAGACAAGCTGGGCTTGGATGCACAGATGAGAGGTGGTAATGGGAGAATGGCAAGCTTGAGATTATTGAGTGGTCACAGCTATAGTAACTGCATGGCCTAGGTTATGACCGGGGGTAGGGGAGGGTATGTAACTGAAGTGGAATGATGACAAAGTTAACCAACTTAATGGAAGATATGATTATATGAAGATTAGCATCACTAAATATTAGAACTAAAATTGTGGGAGAGAGAGAGATGAGCCATATGCCCACATTACAAAGTATTAGGGACAATGGCCCCAAGATCCACAGGTAACTGCACAATAAGGAGCAATAGTAGGTGTTGGAGTGTGGCAGTGATTAGTGAAGTTCAGAAATATTTTCTATTCTCTTTTTTCAAGTCATTTCATAGAAACACTCCCAAGAAGTTATGTCTGGTCAATTAATGTGAGCATAAGATGTCACCTCTGAAATGGCCATCTTCAGGAGCGAGCATATGATTCTGCATGTCTCCTTCTCTCTGTCACCATAAAGGACAAGATGCAGGTTCTATCCAGGTGGTCTCAAAGTGCGGGTGATGTTAAGTAGAGTTTTCCACTGACCAGAGATGGACAAATAAGATGAATGAGAAATAAACCTTTTTTTGTTTTAAGCCAGTAAATACTGGATTGGTTGTTAATGTATCAGAATGAAGGATCTTAAGTAATATACCAATATAGTATGAACTTCAAAGAAACTTGGAATTTTCAGGGAAAAGAAGCATAGTCTGGAAGTGTCATGAACAGGGAGGATTATATTCTGCATTTTAGGCTTAATGTTACCAGCTGTGTGGTAGAGAAAACAGAGAAATCTACGTCTTCAGAAGGTGAGAACATGAAAAAAAGATGAGTTTATGCAGGGGATTTTGCCTAGGGTATGGGTATTTGGAAGTGTATTTGATTAGGAGATAGGAGAAACATTTAGACAAGAGATAAGGGATTCCCAGGGTGTCTCGCAGTAATCAAGAATATAGGGCAGAGATTAGCAAACTTTTCCTCTAAAGTGTCAGACAGTAAATAGTTCAGGCTTTGGCGGTTAAGCAGCATAGTTCAGGGTATTCTGCAGGTTCTTCTATAACTATTGAAAATGTTACCATTAAAATATATAAAACATTGCGCTCAGGTCATACAAAACCAGAAGGTGGGCTGCAGTTTGCTGACCCCTGATGGAAAGCATGGTGGCCTTAGGTCCTCCCTTGCTTTTCAGGAATTTCAACATAATCAGCATATAATGACTGCTGAACACGCTCCCCCCTGGCTGCTTCTACTGCGTGCCTGTAGCCTCCACTGCTGCCATTACCGCCCTGACAGTAACAAACAATCCCTGTGCTAGGGTTACCAACAATTCCTTTTAACACCATCCTTTCAAGTACTGCCGTTTATGAATGCTTTCTCTTTTATGTACTTTGCTAACTACTATAGAATCACAGCTTATTTGTGCTTCACCATAATCCTGTGGAACTGGATTGTTTCCATTGAAAAGTGGAGGAAAGTGTGACTTGGAAAAATTAGTCCGATGGTATCTAAGTGGCAGGGAAACCAATGCAAACAGAATTCCCCTTTCCACATCATGTCACACCTAAAATTTATAGGGTGTTACTTTTTTTGTGCTTTTCTCAGATTACTTATATTTTAATTTCCCCTGTTCGGAAGTGCTGGAGGCAAGTAAGGCAAGTCATGTAAATGGCTCTAAATCTTATAAATCCTTGTGACTGTTGACACATTAAAGTGTTCCTCTGTCCTGCCTTTTTCTGACCTATATTATAATCTTCCCCCAAATTGGTTGGCATGGGGCCTGAAATGGCTGCCCTTATTTTAGTTTGATTGTATGAAATTAGTTCTTGAGGTTTTAAATATTTAAAATTAATGGGCAGTTTGGGAAAAAGGGGATTTATCAAGTGCGAGGTATATGACCTCAATTTCTTCCGTGTATTTGAAGTTGACTTTTTTTCCTATAGGACGATAAAAAAAAATATTGAAACTAAACCAGAAAGGTGTACCTTTGTTGTAGCCAGATAATGTGTTTGAGCTGCTTGACCTGTCTTGGGGAGAAGAAAGCCCAGCTGAATAATATGATTGAGATCTACGGAAGAAGAATACTCAAGCAGGTAAGACTTAACCTTTATTTAAATAGGTAAGAAACCAAGGTTTTGTCAATGAGTTAAATTCTTTAACTTTTATACTTTTCAACAAGAAGAAAATTTGGTCTTAAAAAATAATCTTTTACAAAGGCTGACATTTTGGCCCAGTGTTGTTTTCATTGGTTTTAATATATCTTATTTTTTAGAGCTGTTTTAGGTTCACAGAAAAATTGAGCAGAAAGTAAGGAGAAATATAATGTATTTTGATTAGTATTTTTACTTGTACTTATTGCCTGAAGGTAGGCAGATTTTCTTGTTTGTTTTGTCTTTTTTATTTCAATCACACTGTAAAGAGGTAAATTTGTATTGTTTGCAAATTAAGTGTAGATAAATATTATCTTTGTTTCCTTTTTGCTTTAAATATATAAGAATTCATCTAGAATTTAATCTTTTAAATATCTGGGAAGAAACAATTCATACCTTTATTATAGTAGAAAAGAACCTAGATATGACTTTTTGAAAATGGGTTTTAATTGTATCTCAATTATTTGAATTTCAACAAGTTTTCCTTGATGATATTTTTATCTCTTAGAGTTAGCCTCTTTTCCTCCAAAGTAAGAGAAGAACGAAGTATAATTGCTGGACAGATGAGTCAATGTCATTACAACTAGAAGGTTGTTGGTGATAGGTGTCTTGAGATATAAGGTAGGAATTAAACAATTTTTTTTAATAGATGACATGGTTGAGCCAGAATAGTGAAATATCATGGTCAATTTCATCTCAGGAGTTAGTGATGTTGGTACTAGATTAAAAATCATCCAACTTCAGGTATGTCTTGATAACTTCAAAGTCATTTTGCTTGAGAATAAAGACACATTTGGCCAAAAATTACTCAGATTAATCAATACATTTTTAGTTATTTATTTTGAATTTTTTGTATCTTTATAAAAATCCACATGCATTATAAAATAAAGAAAATAAAAGCAGCTATAATCTCACAATTGTGTAACCTTGTTAACATTTTGCTGTGTATTTTTCTCATTTTTTACTTTACATGTAGTTTAAAAAAATAACAATGGAATGATACCTTTATACTAATTGTATACTGTAATTTACTAATTTCCTTAAACATTATCTTCTGGGCATTTTTTTGATTTGTGAACATCTTTCTTAAATATTAATATTTGAGACAAAAATTTTTACATAGTATTACATGGTATGAATGTAATTAATTATATCTGTATCTATTTCTATCTATATTACTTTTTAATGTGCAGGTTACTTATAATTTTTAAAATTTAAACATAATGCTAAGATGTATATACCATAATATGTTAGTATTTGTATCCATCTATTATTTCCTTAAATTGATTTCCTACAGATTGAATTAATGATTAGAACTTAACGATCAATAATGTCTTCCAGACCCATGTGATCACCAAGCAACAATTATTAACCATAGGGAACTTTCTTTGAAATTAAAAGGAAGTAATACAAAAAAACACCTTTTTATCTGGCTTACTTGGGTCAGGGTGGCAGATAGGGATCATAAAAGGTGAATTTCCCAGATAATACAAACTTTATTTTTTATGATTTGACATTTTTAGAATACTGTTTTAGAGTATGTAATCAGTATAAACATTCATCATTTTTCAACTATGTTAATTGTTCTGTGTATTCTGTATAGAGCACATTATGTTTACAAACATACAAAATACTTCAATAAATTGTAGAGGGGTGGTTAGTGCATAAGGGAAGAGGGGAATTTGCCTCTTGTGGATACTTGGGTTTGTTATAATATTTTTCATTGAAATAATTGCATCAAATAATAACATAGCTAATTAATGAAAAATTGATTTCTAGACCCTCTCCACTCTACTGTTCATTCTCTTATATCCATTTAGTGTTTAAGTGATATAAACAAGTCAACATTTTTAAAAATTAAACTCCTTTAAGTGACAAGTGTTAGTAATTTTGGTGAAATATGTGGATTAAAAGTCTAGATTTTTAAAAGTAGCTTATGAAATAGAAAATATATATATATAAATTAAGTTTTCATAAAATTCAGTGTATTTTAAATGTACTAAGGATGGTGGCTCTTTAAAAAAGGTTATTTGATAATTACTTTGTGACGTAATCATTAGATAATTTCTCAGATCTATTCCAGTGCCAGCATTCTTCAAAATAAAAAAGTTCCAGTTATTGAGGACTCTGAAATGTCATAGATAATACTTTAGTAAGTGGTAGTTTTGTGCATGTTGTGATGCTATCCTAGGGAGCCACAAGGGACAATTATCACATTTTCTTAATGGGTATTGCCAGACTGATGGAATTTAATAAATTATGAGATTTGAAAGATAAAGTTAATAAGGTTATGAGCATATGTTTGAAATGCTTTTAAAGACTGCTCCCCAGGAATAAGAGGGAAGAGAAATCAAAAGTTTGATCAAGAAGCCTGAAGGTGATTAATTTATCCTTCTATCATTTTGAGGTCAAATACCAGACACTTAATGGAAGATTTTTCATAAGTCATTAAACACCAGCTCCATAGGGATCTTAGAAATCATTTAGCCTGATTCTTCCATTTTGTAGATAATGAAGCTGAGGCCTGGAGGCTTCCTAAAGGACATTAGTGAGTTGTAACAGATCTGGAATTAGACTCAAGGTCTCCTGATTCCCAATCCAGAGCTCTTTCTACATGTTGCCTTTATGACGAGGCTCACAGCCAACCGTGCAGATACCGACCTTGTACTTCGACTGAAGGGCCCTGTTGGGTTGATTCTTCCTGACGAAATGTGGGTGGATGAGCTATATTAATGGCCTATTCTCTTGAAACTCAGGTTGTACTCTGTGAAGGAATAGGCTACATTACTTATCCCTTCCTGTTGGCTCTTCCCATTTTCTTTTTATCTGCCTGCAAACCCATTTTTGTTAGGGGCATTTAATTTTCAGGCCCTGTCTATGATTGAATCTATGTATCTTTTTTTCTACTACCTTTTCTTTTTGTCTGCCCTAACACATTCTCTTTATCCTCATTGTCATTAGATATTTCATTTGCTAGACTCTTTTCTTATTTGTAACCTATCACTTGATTTTATTATTTTCTTTCCATCTCAGGCTCATTTTGAGTAATATGTTTTCTTCTTACTCTTTTTTTCTCAGAAAAATAAAGAGGAGATACAAGACAGAGGAGGCAAACATTCTTTTTATAAAGAATGAAAAGAAAATTCTCAGTTTGGCTGGAACTGTGTCTTCTTTTTCTCTATCTTCTTTATTTTTGTAAATCTTTTTAGGTTAAGTAAAAAACCCAGGATTGTATCTGAATCCTCAGACATTTCCCAGTTACTAATGGATCCACTAATATCCCTTTAATCCACTTAAAAAACACCACTCAAGAAACTCATCAAAATAAATAGAAAAGTAAAATCAAGAGGAATGTTTATTAATTAATATATCTCTTTCTACTGCTATAATATTTTAAACATATGACTATGATATGAGGCTTATTAAGTAATACATTGATTGATGTATCAATAATAGAGCTATCTTTTAAATAAATCCTATTGGGAGACTGGCTAAATTTCTTGATATATTGTTGCTCAAGATATGTTTGTAAGTAATTTTGGAGCCACTCAAGGGAAGAAATTCTGTTATTTTATGATGGCATCTCATTTTCTGACCCTGATTCCTTATCATGATCTTAAAAACGTCTTGTCATGAAAGTGGTCTCCAAACAACTTCAGATGATTTATAAAAATCAAATATGTATCCTCGGAGGAGAACAAAGATTGTTGATCAGTGATGGTTTATAATGAAATGCTGTTGTAAATGCTTGTGAGTCCTAAAAGTGCATATTAACCTGTGCCTAGGGCTTTGCCCTGCAAACATCTCTGTGGCCAGGTTTCAGGAAGCACATTATGCCCACAGCTGGCTTAAGCGCATTTCTGAGAATGGCATAAAATAAATGAGAATCTTTACTTTTACTCTATTCTATTCATCTTTTGGATGGAATAATGTCATCTGGATTATTTCTCTCTTAAGTTGCTTTTAATATTGATTCACAGAGTTCCAAATAAAAAAAGGATTGATTCAGAATTTTTAAGTGTTGCCTCAGACACTATTACCGCCTTATTATCTTCAAGCTCAATGTCAACATAAATCATGATTTCAGGGCCTATCTATCTTCTCTCTTCATGTTGCTCTCTGTCTCCTTATCCCTTCATTCGTCCTTCCCCGTCCTGGCTGTCTAGGTGTTTTTCCATTAAGCACATCCATCTCTTGACACTACACACATATTATTTCTATTTAACTTAATTCAGTTATGCAAACCCCACAATTTAGAGAAATCTTTACCCTCCTATTCTTAGTCCCCATGTCAAATCCATTAGTAAATTTTGTAGTTTTTATAATCAGTGATATAAGCTAACATAGTTTCTCACCTGGATTATTACAATAGCTTCCTAATGAGTTTCCCTACTTGTTATACTTACCTACAATTTCCGGTACAGAGGCCAGAGTGAACCTTTGGGATGCAAGTCAGAGCATGTTATGGCTTTTACTTGCCAGGGATCTCTCACATCACACAGAGCATAAATCCTTGCAATGGCTGTCTGCTCTGTCTCCCCACTACTTCTGAAGCCTTATCTCCTACTTTTCTTGCCCTCTCTGGATTCTGTGCTGTTTCTTGAACATGCCATACATGGTCCTGGCTTAGGTCCTTTCTAGACGCTATTTTCTCTGCCCGGGATGTTCTTATTCTACATGGCTGGTGGGAACGCTTTCCTTACATGCTGCTCAATTTGTCACTTTATCAACAAAGCCTTCACTAAGGTGACTGCCTCCTTAAAAGAGCATGGCCCCCTTTGCAACACTGCTTGTTCTTTCTTAGTTTGCTTTATTTCCCCCACAGCATTTCTTATCTGACCATATTCATTGTTTATTCATTCACTGTCTGTCTTCCCCATACCTCTTAGAATGCAAATTCCATAAAAACAAGAACTTTGCTTAGCACTATAAGGGGTTTAATAACTTATGTTTATGTAGTTCTACTTATTTATTTTTCCCTTTTGTTGCCTATGCTTTTGTGTCATACCCAAAAACTTATTGTCAAAACCAGTGTCAGGGGCTTTTTCCCTGTTTTCTTCTAGGAGTTTTATGGTTTTATATTTAAAAATCTTCTGAATAGAAAAGAAAACAATCAATAAAAGGAAAAAGTAACCTAACGAATAGGAGAAAATATTTGCAAACCATACGTCTAATAACATGTGAGTTTCTAAATTATATAAGGAACTCATACAACTCAATACAAAAAAAACCCAAATAACTCAATTAAAAATGGACAAAGATCTGAATACCCATTTATTTTTTTCAAAAAAGATACACATATGGCCAACAGGTATATAAAAGGTGCTTTTAATATCACTGATTATCAGAGAAACGCAAATCAAAACCAAAATGAGATATCACCTGTTAGAAGGGCCATTACTAACAAGACAAGAGATGACAAATGTTGATGAGGGTGTAGAGAAAAGGGAAGGCTTTTTTGTATGCTGTTGGTGGAAATGTAAATTGGTGTTTCCATTAAAGTAAAAACCATGGAATTTCCTCAAAAAATTAAAACTAGAACTACCACTTGCTCTAGCAGTTCTAATTATGGGTATATGTTCAAAAGAAATAAAATCATCATCTTGAAGAGGTATCTGTACCCCCACGTTTACTGTAGCATTACTCAAAATAGCCAAGATGTGAAAACAACCTAAATGTCCATCAATGGATGAATGGATTTAAAAAATTGTGGCACATGTGTACAATGAGATATTATTCATCCATAGAAAAGAAAGACATCTTGTCATTTGTGATGATATGTATGAACCTGGAGGACATTATGCTAAGTGAAATAAGCTAGACCCAGAAATACAAATGCTATATATCCTCACTTGTATGTGGACTCTAAAAAAGTTGAAATCAGAAGAGCAGAAAATAGAAAAGTGGTTTCCAGGGGCTAAGGGGAATGGAAAGATGTTTGTCAAATGGTAAAAACTTTCAGTTATAAGATGCACAAATTCTAGGGATCTAATGTACAGCATGGGTGGTGAGTAATGTGCTAATTGATTGTGGTAATCATTACACAAAGTATACATATAGCAAATCATCGCTTTGTACACCTTGAATATATTCGATCTTTATTTGTCAATTAAATGTTAAAAATAAACTAGATTGGAAAGAAAAAAATGTTGCAAGAATAAACACATCAATAAAAGCAATCATGTTAGTAAAGTGTTTAAAAACAGAGTCTTTGGTGTAAGAGATATGTGGGATCAAGTGGCTATCTAATCATGGGGAAGCACTTCTATGCAAAATGTACAATAATATTGATTTCATAGGCCAGCCACATGAATTAAATGATGTATAATTAAAGGGTTTATCATGATGTCTATCGATAGTAAACACTTTCACAGAGCTGTGCTACTGCTGTTCTTGCTGCCCCATGATTTTGCATCTCTACTTCAAAAACAACAGACACAGTACTGACCCCTCACAGGGGGAGTTGAGTATGGTCCTGCCCGCCCACCTCCCTCCCCTGATGGTGGGCTAACCACCTGCTGACCTGGGCCCATGAGGGAGGATTTTGTTATCATAAGACTGCTGTCAGATATTTTATCTCTGTGATGCATCATCTCATTTTACTAAGCCATTGATTAAAATCAAAGAAGATATAGCTTCTGACCTTGTTTGCTTTTTACTGTTGAAATCAAATAAGGGAATGAATAAAACTAAAAGAAAATAAATCTTTAAAATCCATTTGAAGTTGACATCTTCAAGGAGAAACTTGAGTTTCTGGGAGGAGGATATTTACTGTCATTGCCAGATGAGTAACTGCTCCTATTTTGTATCTTACATTCTAAAAGAAGCACACATGCATAGCCTTCAGTTTATATATCCCTGCAGGTAAAGAATTAAAGTGTCCTAAACTGAAATTAAAAACTCTCTCTTAATCTTTGAGATCCTGTTAGGTTTGTAGGAGACAGCGCCAATGAGGTTTGGTAATCTGGAGTGATGTCAATATCTAAAGAAAGGAGTGATAGAAGAAAAGGAAGAAATGTAATGTTTACCTAATAACCAAAGCTTGGAATTAATTTAGGTTCACCAAATGTATTTTCCAGCTCATATTTTCCAGTACATTATGACTATTTCTGTACAATTCATTAAACTGGAGGACTCACCCATCAAAATAGGTCACTATGATTGGCAATACTTGTAGCAAAGAGTATTGATAGGAACAACTATCACAGTTATAGCTGTGGCTTGCTAAATGTTAACTTTGAGCTAGGCATTGCACCAGGCATTTGATAAATATTACATTAACAGACTCACACAGAGACCCAGTGAATTATGTGTTGTCATAGTCTGTGGATGCAAAATAATAATAAAAAGTTTTGTCAGGATTGGTATGATTAGCAAGTTGCAAAGTCTGAATTTCTCATTGAACATGCCTGGACAATAACTTGCCTAGGCTCTTGCTTGAATGCCTCCCAACAGAAACCTAAATCATTGTAATACATGCCTAATATAAGATTTACAATTTATTGGAAGTATGGAGAAGGTCAGTGGATCGGGACCAGCATTACTCTCAGCCAGGTACAAAGATTTTCCAGATCTGTCTGCCAGTTGGATTAGTTGCTTCATTAAAACACTTCCTGCTATTATCAGTGTGTTCCTATGTCCTTCAGTCCTTCATGTCTTTATTTATTTTTTTTTAGAGACCAGATCTTTCTCTTGCTCTCTTACCCACACTGGCTGGAGTGCAAGGTGGCATGTTCATAGCTCACTGCAGCCTCCAACTCCTGGGCTCAAGAGATCCTCCCACCTCAGCCTTCCAAGTGTCTGGGACTACTGGTGCATGCCACCATGCTCAGCTAAATTTTAAATTTTTTGTAGAGATGGGGTCTTGCTATGTTGCCCCGGCTGGTCTCAAACTTCTGGCCTCAAGCTATTATCCTGCCACGGCCTCTCAAAGCACTGGGATTACAAGCTGAGTCACTGTGCTTGGCCTATCTTTTTTTTTTCCATGATAAAAATAATCTCAAAATAACAATGGTTTACAACAATAAACATTTATTTCAT
This sequence comes from Cheirogaleus medius, assembly GCA_008086735.1. Taxonomy (NCBI): domain Eukaryota; kingdom Metazoa; phylum Chordata; class Mammalia; order Primates; family Cheirogaleidae; genus Cheirogaleus; species Cheirogaleus medius. The sequence goes on along the minus strand of VBSM01002149.1, from coordinate 31,924 downwards.
TCTTATACTGTGTATGTGATTTGTGGTTTGATGGATCTAGCAGGACTATGCTGGGCAGGGCGGAATCCTGCTTTCTGGTCTAGTTCAGGTCTGTGTTTTCGCTGCATGGGACAGGTTCTTCCTGTGGCGGATCTCAGGAGTGCAAGAGAGAGAGCAGGGACATATGGCGGCTCATAGATTCTCTGTCCAGAATAGGCCCACTGTCACTTTTATCCACATTCCCTTGGTCACAGCAAATTTCCATTAAGAGTCAAGGGAACACATTCTCCATCCACAGTGGAGGGAGGCATGGCAAAGTCTCATGGCAAGGGCATGAATATGTGATTCTGACATAGAGAGTGAAGAGGTGACAATAATGGGGAAACAGTTTCTGCCAACAAAGCATGGACTTCAAAGCCCTTACTCTCATGGCATGGCTCTATCTATCTAAAATGTATATGAGAACATTTATCTCATGGAGATCTAGTGAAGATAAAATGAGATAATGTATATAAACCACATAGTAAAAAATTAATGTTAGCCTTTATTATTGTTTTTGATGCTATAATTTTTGAATTATCACAGTATTATCTCTTTTGACTCATGTGACTCAATTAATTCTTGATCACCTGTTTTACCCTTAATAAAATTTATTAAATAAATATTTGTTGAACAGCTAATCTGGTCTGCCTTCACCATTAGTACCTACATCTAGCTGGTTTTCATCTGCTTGCTTGGTTTCTGTGCATCTGCGTATTCAGATTCCTGGTATATTATTTTTTCTCTAATTTACCATGGTTGGCCTACTTTCTGACTCATGGTTTTACCTGAGTGTAATTTGATTAATTTTTGATCTCTATCAAATCTTCAAATTTTGCTTATTCATAATTTTCTGATTTTCATCATCTAGTTTTCTATTTTCATCCCATTTAAATCTATTGTCATTGCAAGTGAGAGAAAACCCAATGCAACCTGGTTTAAGCAAAAGGGGAGCTTACCTGAAAATCCCAGGGGAATGGTCAGGTCTTAGGAAGAGTTTATTGCAGAATTCAGTTTCCCTCCCCTCCCCCTACTGCCATCCATCCTGCTGACTTGGCTCTGTTGTCAATTAATATTTCTTTTTTTGAAAGCAAGATGGACTCAGTAACTCCAGACTAAATATTAACAAGTTAAGTTAATCTTTCCTAGAATGTTCAGCTAAAGTTTCATTACATCTTATTCATTCTATTGAGAAATAAGACCTATCTCTGAACTGATTACCTTGGATTGAAAAAAAATATTCTTATTGTTGTAAGCCTAAGTGTATGCTCCACTCTAGGAGTTGAGGGCTCGGCCAGTCTCAACTGTGTTCATGGGCTAAAAGTTGGGTAAAGGATGGTTTTCTGAAATCAAAAGTGGGAAGCAAAAACAAAAACAAAAAACATAACAAAAAATGTTTCCTATGTATCCTCCCTCTATTTTTTACTTTCTATGTCATTTTTAAGGCATTTTGTTTAAATAGCTCTCATTAAAAGAAAAATTCAGCAAATACAAGTTAGGTATGTATGTATAGACAGAGGTTCTGGGTTTAATTGCCTCCCCACTCCCCTTCATCCCCAACAATAAATCTTGTCGGATGACTGAGATTAGCTACATGCACTTAACGCCATTGCATAGAAAACTCAGATTTTGTCTTTGGGACTCTATAGACCCCAGTACTAAATCAATATTCTTCAATTTCTGCCAAGATTTAAAATATGGCAAATAAATTATTTTTGACTGGCAGTACAACCAACAAAGACGGGGTTGCAGAATATTGCTATTATTCGGTGTCTATTACTCAGATAATTCATTGACCCATGAAAAGACTGACCTGCAGCTTTTAGTAATTCGTGGAAAATATCTTCCTCTTCCCCCTCATCCTCCTCTCTTCAATGAATTGTTCATAAATTATGGTTGACTTTTCAGTATCTATTGCTAATCATAATGATACTGTTAAAATGTATATGCAATATATTGTACATTTCTGAGTCCGTTCTTACCTATTCTTTTGTTTAAACCTCATAAAAATTTGGGGAAGCAAGTATTAGTAGTTAAAAATTGAGGCTAAAGAACTTTCAAAAAGCCTTATAAGAACAGGACTCCTTTATAGTTTTTGAAAGCTCAGGCTCCTCCCCTAGTTTTATATTCAGTAATTTGAGAATATATAATAGTAATTGTAATAGCTTCTCATTGGTACTTGAAATTTGGCTTTAGAACTCAGGAAACCAAATTCATTATTACATATAGTCACTATATTATATTTACTAGAAAAAGAAAAAAATGAGTCAGCAAACATTTATTTCTCTCTCTCTAATGGGAGACTGTCTTCTTTTATTTCTCTTTTCTTCTCCCTCTTTCTTTTCTACTTCCCTTCTTGTCAGAAATGTAGTTTCTTTTTTTAAATATAAAAAGATAAAAAGATTCCCTTAAAGGGGAATCTAAGGTGAAGTGCCATTTCTTTGTTGTTTGAATACAGGTATGTTTTGCAAAGTTTTGGGGTTTTTTTAAATTACTATATCTTTGGGGCGTTGGAAAGCTGGTTTGGAAAGGCTGATAGTGCGTGGGCTTTTTCAGAATTTTGCAGCTTTCACATACAAACTGGGAGACTGATTGGCTGCCCACCGGCACTGAACACAGAGCACTGATGGCACCAGAGCTTGTCAGCCAGGTGGCGGGAATCATAGACACCAGCTAAATAAGATGAGCTGTCAACACGCAGGAAATGTGGGGAAGTGACAAACAGGGAAATGAAGCAATTTTGTGTCAGGACGGAGGGAGAGACAAATGATGTGCAGGGGCACGTCTGCCCTTTCCACTGTCAAAAGCAGCATCGCACATGATCAGCCTGCGTTCTGTTTCTCCCTCTGAGGGGCTGTGGGCCAGCCTCAGTACACCACGGTGTCCTCAAGAAGCCCACTGGGCCTTACACACTGGGTCCACTCCTGAGCAGCTTTCCTTACCAGAGCCCAGAGAAAGGTGAGGTTGGAGCCATGTTGTGCCATCAGGAATCCCCCAAAAGCTCCAATAACCTCTTGCTGTGCCCGACATTATCTTCAGGTCTCTGGCTAATACCCTCCTTCAGAGCTGCATCACCAAGACCTCCAGTGCTTGAGCGATGTGTCCAAAATCCAAACTAAGCCAAGTCACTTCTCTGGCACCCCTTCCCTGGCTCTTGCTTACTTGCACACAGGGTAAACATCGAGCTCCTGGCATGGAGTACAAGGGCCTTCTCAGCTGGCCTCGTTGTTGGTTTCACCTATTCTTACTGTCTAGCAACAACCAAACCTTCCAGCCATAACCGCCGGCCTTGTCTGGAGGTGCTCGTCTCTCTGGCTGGCAGCTTTCCGACCAGTTCAAGCATGATCCCCCTTGCCACTCCCTGTCCCCACTGCCTGCTGGTGAGCAGCGACTCATCCTTCATGACTGAACTCATCCATCACTTCTTTGCTGAAGATTTTATGACTCACTCATCCTTTCTGTGTATAGAGTAGATCTCCTTCCTCTTAACTCTGTACTTTCAGTTGGTTCATGACCTGCCATTTGTGCAGAGGGGTTGTGTTCCATGAGACTCACAGCAGGGCTGTGCCTGTCTTGTTTTTCATCGTATCTCTAGTGCTTGGCACAGGGCCTGGCACGTAATAAGCTCTCAATAAACTTCAGTTGAATGAACAAATGATGAGCAAACACAAAATGCTAATATGAGGTGTTATTTGAATTAGTGTAAAATTTACCTTTAAGGAAAAAATATCAATATGTGATGTTTTGTCTAAACCACTGTGAATTCCAGGTTCTCTATAATCTAATCAAGTTTGGGAAACACTGGCCTGGGCAGGAGAGTAGGAGGCCTCAGTCTGTGAGGCCTGGGCACTGCTGTGAGGAAGAAGCGAGTACACGTGGAGATGGGCGTAAGCCTGCTAGCTACTTGTCCCTGATCTCTTCCAGGGCAGTGGCTACATCTGACCTGGGCTTATGGACCTCAGGGCCTGCCACAGGACCTGGCACATAGTAGGTGCTTATAAAATATGTGTTGAAGAAAGAAAATAAAAGAGCATATACATTTCAATATTAGACATGAAAAACAATTCTCGTTTTTGATGAGCTTATACGTTAATGAATAGCATCACAAGGTGATCTCAGAATTTGTCAATCTCAACATCTTGTTCAGGAGACAATATTTCAATATTGCAACACACATTAGATTTGCCTCCTGGTGTGGGATTAACACTCACAGGTATCAGTATCAGTCTTTAGTCTTTT
>VBSM01002149.1:11332-25531 GCA_008086735.1 Cheirogaleus medius | reverse complement strand
CAGAAGAATGAATCAGGATCTCTACCTCTCACCTCTCACAAAAATCCACTCAAGGTGGGTAACAGACTTAAACCTAAGGCATGAAACCTTCAGAATTCTACAAGAAGATATTGGGAAAACCCTTTCAGACATCAGTGTTGGCAAAGAATTCTTGAAGAAGACCCCCAAAGCAATCACCACAGCAACAAAAATAAACAAATGGGATCTGATCAAATTAAAAAGCTTCTGCACAGCCAAGGAAACTATCATTAGAGCAAATAGACAACCTACAGAATGGGATAAAATATTTGCTCTCTACACTTCCGATAAAGGTCTAATAAGAAGAATCTATCTAGAACTCAAAAGAATTAAAAAGAAAAAAAATCAAACAACCCCAGCAAGAAATGGACAATGGAAATGAACAGAAACTTTTCCAAAGAAGACAGAATAATGGCCTGCAAACATATAAAAACGTGCTCAAAATCTCTAATCATTAGAGAAATGCAAATCAAAACCACAATGTGATACCACCTGACCCCAGTGAGAAAGGTCCGTATCAAGAAATCCCAAAACAACAGATGTTGGCGAGGATGTGGAGAGACAGAAACACTCTTACACTGCTGGTGGGACTGCAAATTAGTGCAACCTTTGTGGAAAAGAATTTGGAGATACCTCAAAGAGCTAAAAATAGAAAAACCATTTGATCCAGCACTATTAAGCATCTACCCAAAAGAACATAAGACATTCTATTATAAAGACATATGGACCCAAATATTTATGGTAGGACAATTCACTATTGCAAGGACATGGAAACAATCCAAGTGCCCATCAATTCATGAGTGGATAATTAAAATTTGGTATATGCTCACAATGGAATATTACTCAATTCTAAGAAATGACAGTGAGCTAGCACTGCTTGTACTATCCTGGATTAAGCTTCAGCCAATTATCCAAAGTGAGGCGACACAAGATCAGAAAAATGGGCTCCACATGTACTCGTCATCAAATTGGTACTGACTGATTAACACTGTGGTGCTTAGTGTTCACCAGGGATTCGGGGGGTTGTGGGTGTAGATCCATATCTTAGGGATGTGGTGAGCATTGTGGAGGGGAAGGGCATACCTCTAACCCTTCCTAGGGAGAGGCAAAGATATAAAATGTAACCAAAATGTCAAAAAAAAATCCCAACATTTATCGGGTGTCGGGCAGGTGGGAGGGGGGAGGAAGGGATGGGTATATACATACATAATGAGTGCAATGTGCACCACCTGGGGGATGGACACACTTGAAGCTCTGACTAGAGGGTGGAGGGGAGGCAAGGGTAATATATGTAACCTTAACAACATTTGTACCCCCATAATATGATGAAATGAAAAAAACATTTTAATAATATAATAAATCATGCAAAAAGCATCTGCAAAGACTAGGTATAATTTAAAGAATATTAATAACATAAACCTCATGAACCTACTCTTCAGCTTTAGGACATTATCAGTATCTTTGTGGCATCCTCTCCTCTGTCCACAGTCTTCCTTCATTCCTCTCAGAGATAACCACTGACCTTGCCTTCATTTTAATCATGTCCCTCATTTGGATTATCGTTTTGCTGCATGTATATTTATAAACTATATATTTTCTAGTTTTGCCTTTTTTGAAATGAAAAGCAATAGAACAATCTGTGTGTGCTCTGTAGTTCTTTTCTCTTTTTGCTTAACATAATGTTGAGAATTGGATGTGTAGACATCTGTAGCTGCAGGTCATTCATTTTCACAGCTGTAGGATATTCCACTGCATGAATAATCACAATTTACTTGTCCACCTACCTTTAATGAATATTAGGTCCTTTCCAAATATATGTGTGTGCGTGTGTGTGTTTCATTACATGCAATGCTATTATGAGCTTTGAGTGTGCCTTGCTGAGTTATAGCATATGTGAATGTTAACTTTATTAAGTGATATTAAATTGTTTCTTAGATCATTGATAACAATTTTTCATTTTCTCTGGATGTCAGTGAGTATTCCCTTTCTTCATGTCCTTTGGCAGATTTTTAAATTTTTTTCCAAATTGGATAAGCATAACATCATCGCTTTTTTAAATCAGTATTTTCCTGATGAATAATAAATAGACTACTTACATTTATATCCTTATTCATGTTTTCTTCTCTGCAAAAATCTTTGTTCACAGCCTCTGCCCATTTTTAATTAGGTTGACTTTCTACTGATTCGTAGGATATTTAAAAAGCTTAGACCCTCATCCTTTGCAAGTCATATGTGTTCTAAGTATCTTCTCCCATAAATTGGTTCCCTTATAAATTCACTTTTCAGTGTCTTTTGATAAACAGAATTTCTCATATCTTATGTAATTGAAGGTATCAAACTCTTCCTTCATGATTTGTGCTTTTTAACCACAAGCTCTAAAACTGATGTAGATTTCCTTCATAAAGGTTTTAGGTTTCATATTTTTCCTTTCAATTTTAAGTCTTATATTTGGAATTTGTTTGTGTATATTCCACACAAATGTGTTTATATGTGTGATATATATGTGTGATATAAAGGATCCATTAACATGTTTTAATACGGATACTCAGTTGTTTCTACACTATACCTAATGATCTACAACTTTGGCTCTATTCACACATATGTTACTCTGTTTCTGGGGACTATTCTGTTTCATTGATCTATTAGGCTGTCTCTATACCACTTCCACTGTTCATTAATTATTATTGAATGGATAGCGTTTTACGTGAAGGGATAGTGTTTAAGGCAATTCTCATGCCCAGCTATTCTTTTTAGGAATGTATCAGCTGTCTAGTCCCTTTTATTATCCATGTAAATTCTGATTTTATATATTAGAATCTGGCTTTTCAAATTTCATTAAAATCAGGTTGAGATTTTAATGAATATTGTTTCAAATCTATAGATAATGTAGGAAAAATTGGCATTTTTGAAATATTGAGATCCACAGCCATGAACATACTATCTTTTTATATTTATTTAGACTTTTAAAATATCTTTAAATGAGGTTTTATAATTTTTGAGACATGCATGTCTTTTCCTGCATTCATTCCTAGGTTTCTTATATTTAGTTGCTACTATTAATGTATATAGTAGCATGTTTTAAACATTTAATTTTGAGGAATTTGTTATGGATGTATTCAAGTGAAATAGACTTTTCTTTATTGATCTTATATCTGGAAAATTTCTTAAACTATTTATATTTATTATGGTTATTTAAAAAAAATTTGTGGTAAGAGCACCTAATGTGATATCTATCCTCTTAACAAATTCTGAAGTGTTTAACACCATATTATCAGCTGTAGGTAAAATGTTGTACCTTAGATCTCTTGAACTTATCTTGGTTGACTGAAATTTTATGCCTGTTGATTAGCAACTCATTATTTCTCCCTCCCTCCAGCCCCTGACAACCACCAGTTTATTCTTTGATTCAGTGAATTTGACTATTTTAGATACTGCATGTAAGTAGAATCATATAATATTTGTCTTTCTTTGACTGGCTGATTTCACTTAGCATAATATTCTCAAGGTTCAGCCATGTTGTCATATATTGCAGAATTTCCTTTTTGCTTAAGAGGGATATTTCCATATATTCCATTATATCTACAACATCATCTTTATCCATTTATCTGTGGATGAACACCTGGGTAGATTCCACCTGTTAGCTATTGTGAATAATGCTGCAATGAACACGAGAGTGCAGATATCTCTTTTAGATCCTGTTTGCAATTCTTTTGGATAATTACCCAGAAGTGAGTTGCTAGCTCTTATGGTAGCTCTATTTTTATTTTTTTAAGTAATCTCCATAATGCTTTTTGTAGTGGCTGCACCATTTTGCAGTCTCACCAACATTGTACAATTTCTTCACATCCTCACCAACACTTACTGTCTTTTGTCTTTTTGATAATAGTGATCGTGCCAGGTGTAAAGTAACATTTTATTATGGTTTTGATTTGCATTTCATGATAATTAGTGATGTTGAACATATATTTGTATACTTATTGGACATTTTATGTCTTCTTTGGTATTCTGGTTACTTTGCTGATGAAGTTGATTGAATTTACTATGTAGAGAATCATATATTCTGTGATTAAAACCAATACTGTCTTCCTTTTTATTCCATGACTTCATTATCTGATTTCCTTTTTTATTGGGTTGAATATTACCTCTAATATTTACATGTAGTTGGATGTTCCTTTTGAGCCATTGGTAGACATCCTTTATCAACTGTATCAATCAGGATCTTAGCTGCCAAAACAAACAACTTCCAATAAAGTTCTTCAAAATATATTTCTTTCTCTTTTCACAGCCATTACTGGCTGCTAGTTGTGGTGGTGGAACTACCACACTAGTAATAGTAAAAAATATATTTTGATGCACAAAGTCATTCAGTAATTACCAACCTGTGGACCTTAATCCTCAGAGTTCAGTCAATTAAGTAGGCAGATGGAGAAGAGGTTGCATAAATCATGAGAGAAGTTTTATGGCCCTAACCTAGAAATAGTGCACATCTCTTTCTCTTGCATTCTAATGGCCAGAATTCATCCACATGGTAACATCTAGCTGCAAAGGATGGTCCAGAGATCATCTAATTCTGTGCTGGGATAGGAGGAGAGCAAGGACACCAAAATGCCCGGCAATCTCTGTAGTGGTAATTTAAGGAAGCTATCTTATATTCTTAGATAGGTTTTTGCTGCGATTTCTATGATCGTGTGGTTTTCCTGTTTTAAAATGTGAACTTGAAAAATTCATACACTTTCTAATAATTAAATCAATTTAATATTTATAGAATAAACCTACTTAAATATATTATATCTAAATTTTTAAGAATACAAAAACACCTCTGCATTTTATTTGTTAATGTTTTGTTTGGAATTTTTGTGTCTATGTTCAGAAGTAAGCTTAGCCAATAATTTTCCTTTCTCATTATATCTTTGATTTTGTTGCTAAGGATAAATTAGACACACAAAATTATCTGAGTATTATTACATCTCTTACTATTTTTACAATTAGCTCATCTGATTTTTAAATTATCTATTTCTTGATTATGGGACAGAATTCATAAGATTCTGGAGTGTATGGCAGAATTCATTAAGAAAACTCTCTTGGCCTATTTCTTCTTGTGGGAAATTCATATGTTTTTTTAGGAAATAGTTTATTTCATCAAAATCTTTGCATTTGTCTGCAAAATGTTACTTACAATATATTCTCATTTATCTTTGTAATCTCTATTGTACCTCTATTTATAGATTTCTTCTATTTCTAATATTCTTTTGGGGATTCCTCTCTGTCTCTCTTATCTATTTTTATCTTTATAACTGCTGCTAACAGTTTGTCTGTTTCTTTTTATTTCAGCATATTATGGGGGTACGAAGGTTTAGGTTACATATATTGCCTTTGCCGTAACCGAGTCAGAGCATCAAGCGTGTCCTCAACCAGATGGTGAACACCATGCCCAACAGGTATATTTTTACCCATCCCCTCCTTGCCCCTTCCATCTGCCTGACACCCAATGAATGTCACTACTATATGTGCACATAAGAGTTGATCAGTTAATACCAAATTGATGGTGAGGACATGTGGTGCTTGTTTTTCTATTCTTGTGATACTTCACTTAGAATAATGGGCTACAGCTCTATCCAGGATGATACAAGAAGTGCTAGATCACCATAGTTTTTTGTGGCTGAGTAGAACACCATGGTATACATATACCATATTTTATTAATCCACTCATGTATTGATGGGCACATGGGTTGTTAATATATCTTTGCAATTGTGAATTGTGCTGCTATAAACATTTGAGTGCAGATGCCTTTTTTATAGAATGTATTTTGTTCCTTTGGGTAGATGCCCAGTAATGGGACTGCTGGATCAAATGGTAGTTCTACTTGTAACTCTTTTAGGTATCTCCATATTGCTTTCCACAGAGGTTGTACAAGTTTGCAGTTCCCCCAGCAGCGTATGAATCTTCCTGTCTCTCTGCATTCACTCCAACGTTTATTGTTTTGGGCTTTTTGATAAAAGTCATTTTCACTGGCGTTAAGTGATACCTCATTGTGATTTTTATTTGCATTTTTCTGATGATTAGAGATATTGAACATTTTTTGATTTGCATTTCCCTGATGATTAGAGATATTGAATGTTATTTCATATGTTTCTTGGCCATTAGTCTATCTACTTTAGAAAAGTTTCTATTCATGTTCTTTGCCCATTTTTTATGGGGTGGTATGATTTTTCCTTGCTGATTTTCCTTAGTTCTTTATAGAATCTAGTTATCAGCCCCACTTATAACCATGACTCCAGCATTATAAAAGTGATCCATGTAACCAAATATATTTGTACCACGATGGCAGAAGAGAAACACCTCCAGCCAAAATGTCTGTTCAAGAAGGAAAGATTTTAGATGAAAATCAAGAAAACAAACAGGGAGACAAACATAGATCACATGAGGATTAGAAGGAACAGTGCCTGAAACTACAGGAGACTCTATGGGAAGAGGTTGCAGAGCAGAACTGGAAGGAGAAAGGCTTTGGCAGGTGTAAGCCCCGAAAGGCTTGCACCAGCAACAAGTGTAGGTGGAGCAATTAAATGTCTCCTTCCTTGCATCTCTTCATTGTACCTTCCTTGAAGACTGCTGGTGGCTCCCAAGCTGCCAGAGAGACCTACAGACACCAGCCTAGAGACTGTTGCCACCAAAGAGAAGAGAGCCTTTTGCAGATAGGGCACCAGGCTCCCACCTCCCTTGGGAACCTCCCATCCTGAAGATCTGAGCTGATTAGAAGGTATCATATTTCTTCATTCTCCCCTTCCCTTCTCCTACCCAGGGCTGCTGAGAGAGATAATTTAGCCACCACCCAGAAGCATCCACAGGGAATAGGCTCTTTCCTTCTGCGGCCCTGCAGCAAACTGAAGGGTACTGGACTGTGAGCTCCCTACCCACCAGCCCTCCCTGGTGCTGCTTCCCTGGTGACTCCAGCAGAGTGGAGCAAACCCCTAGGCAGAGAGACATTGATCCAGCTTGGGCACCCTGTGGGAGATTGGGACCAGCACTCTTCTCCCTGGCAGGGTCAGGGATTGATCTCTGGGGCCCAGATGCAAGCCTGAAGACCAGATCCTGTACACCCAGGTCTCGATCACATTGCCCAGGGTTACAGAAGTGATATCTGTGAACTGGTCTAGTGGGTCATAGCTGCAGCATGCTTGAAGGACAACCATACTCCCACAGGAGAGCCATTCTCCCAGCTCAGAATGTGATCTTGGGCAAGGAATCTCCCAGCTTGTATCACAGTCAGGTGGAGATCTGCTGGCTTGAGGCCCTGCCTGCTGGCAGAAGCCTGTGAGAAACCATGGAATAGGGGAAGATGGAAAAGAACGAGGCTTGCTTCAGACTACCAGACTGCAGATCTTAGACAGTCCCGCCTCCACACCCATACTTTCTGGCTGAGTGGGGGCATTTCAGCCCCTCCCTGCTAGCTTTACCCATAGGCAGGGAACAGACCTTTGACCCCTGCTAACAGCATTTGTGGAGCTTAAGGGCAGGATCACCTAACCCAGGCTCACCCAGAATCACTCCCCAACCTGCCCCTGCTGAGGTGGACAATAAGGACACATCTGAAAGTCCCAGAGCCCAACCCACCACCTGAGGCACTAGAGTCCTTCTCTAGAGGAATGAGAGCTGGTTACAAGTCCCCAAAACAACATTGTAGCATGATCCTCTCAGCAAGTGCCACCTACTGACAGGGAGGTCAAGTTGCAGGCTCTTTTACTGCATTTCCTGACTAATCATACAGGGTGTGGTCAATTCTCACCCAACAGCACCACCTACTGGCTCAGAGACTAAATTGAGCATGTCATTATCTAAACAAAAATCCAAATGTAAGAAGCAATAGGTGTTTCAGATGGGAAGGAATCATCGAAAAAACTCTGGAAGTAGGAAGAATCAAACTAAAAGCATACCCCCCAAAATGAACACCAGCTCTCTAGCAATGAATATCAACCAAATTCAGAACACCAAAATGACAGAAGATGAATTTCCAACATGACTTGTAAGAAAACTTAATGACATGCAAGAGAAAATACATACACAACACAAAGAAACATCCTCCCCCCTAAAATTCCAGGACTTGAAAGAAAAATCACTAAAGAAATTGAAGTATTAAAGAAAAATTAAACAGAACTTCTTGAAATGGAGAGTTTATTCAAGGAATTACAAAACACAGTGGAAAGCCTTAAGAATAGATCAGATCAAACAAAAGAAAGAATCTCAGTGATTGAAGATAACACCTTTCCATTAAACAAGTCAGTCACAGAGATAGAGCAGAGAAATAAGAGAAAAGAGCAAAGCCCACAAGAAATGTGGTTTTTATGTGAAGAAGCCTAACATAAGAATCATAGGGATCCATGAGGGTGAAGAAGAAAATACACAAGGGTTGGATAAACTATTTGAAGATATAATGGAGGAAAATTTCCTTTGTCTTGCTAGAAATCTGGATATCCATATACAAGAAGCTCAAAGGACTCCTAGGAGAGTCATTGCAAACAGAAAGACATCATGACACATAGTTATCAGAATGGCCAAAATAAACATGAAAAAGGTCCTCCAACGAGCTGTAAAGTGAAGGCAGCAGGTAACCTATAAAGGAAAACCCATCAGACTAACTATAGACTTCTCAACTGAGACCTTACAAGCCAGAAGATAATGGACCCCCATTTTAGTCTTTTAAACAGAATAATGCCCAGCCTACAATATTATATCCTGCTAAATTAAGTTTCTTATATAAAGGAGAAATAAAGACCTTCTCAGACAAGCAAAGACTGAGGGGATTCATAAAGACAAGACCTGCCCTCCAAGAAGAACTCAGAACAGCATTACACATGGATCAGCACAATAAACACTCACCAATATAAAATCATCCAAAAGCTAAAGGTCAAAGGCCAGATACCACAATGGCTGAAGAGAGAACATGAAACAAAAAAGTTCAACTCAACAGGATGGACAGAAATCTGCCTCACTTATCAATTCTTTCAATAAATGTGAATGGATTGAACTACACACTAAGGAGACAAACCGAAAGAAAGCTGGTGTAGCAGTTCTGATTTCAGATAACTTAGTCTTCAAATCAACAAAAGTAATGAAAGACAAAGATGGTCACTACATGATGGTGAAGGGTACAATTCAACAAGAAGACATAACAATTCTAAATATTTATGCACCTAACTCAGGTATACCCAGATTTATAAAGCAAATCATACAAGATCTAAAAAAAATGATAAACAGCAGCATTGTAATAGCCAGGAACTTCAACACTCCTCTGATAGAACAGGAAAGATCCTCCAAACAGAAAATAAACAAAGAAAAAGGACTTAAAAAAGAACCCCAGAAGAAATGGACCTGAATAATATTTACAGAACATTTTACCCAAAAACCACTGAATATACATTTTTCTTATGAGCTCACAGGATATTCTCTAAGAATGACCATATCCTAGGCCACAAACATATCTAAACAACTTTAAAAAAATAGGAATTATACCATGCGATCATCTCAGATCAAAGTGGAATAAAATTGCAAATCAAATCCAACAGTAACTCTCATTTCTACACAAAGAAATGGAAATTAAACAACCTTATACCAAATGATTATTGGGTTAGGAGGAAATTAATATGGAAATAAAAAGATTCTTTGAACTAAATGATAAAAAAGACACAAGTTATCAAAATCTGTGGGACACAGCGAAAGCAATCCTGGGAGGAATATTTATGTCCATAAATGCCTAAATTCAAAAGACAGAAAGACACAAATCTAGATTAATGAGAAATATAGAAATTAATTAATGATTTGTAGATTAATGAAAAGCAGAGAAGAAAGGAGTTTAATAATCTCAATCAAGAATGAAAAAGGAGACATTACAACTGAAATCATGGAAATACAAAATATCATGTATGAATACTATGAGAACCTCTTTGCACATAAGCTTGAAAATGTAGAGGAAATGGACAAATTCTTAGAAACACACAGCCTCCTTAAGCTCACTAAGGAAAGAAAAAAAAAAGAATTACTGAACAGATCAATATCAAGTACTGAAATTGAGGCAGCAATTAAAAACCTTCCTAAGAAGAAAAAAAGGACCAGGACCAGATGGTTTCACACCCGAATTTTACCAGAGCCATAAAGAAAAACTGGTGTCTGTTCTGCAGAAATTATTCCACAACATCAATAAAGAAGGAATATTCTCCAACATGTTATAGAAGCCAGCATCATCCTGATACAAAAACCAGGAAAGGATGCAACAAAAAAAGAAAACTACAGACAAATATCCCTTATGAATATAGAGGCAAAGCTTCTCAAGAAAATCCTAGCAAACTGAATTCATGTCCTTATCAAAAGAAAAAATAATCCATCACGACCAAGTGAGCATCATCCTAGAGACACAGGGATGGTTCAACATAAGCGAGTCTATAAATGTAATTCACCACATGAATAGAAGTAAAAACAAAGACCATACAACCATCTCAATAGACACAAAAAAAGTATTTGACAAAATTCAGCCTGTTTTATGATAAGAACACTTAACAAAATAGGCAGAGACAGGACTTACCTGAAAATAATAAAAGTCATACATGACAAATCTACAGCCAACATCATAGTGAACAGGTAAAAATTGAAAGCATTCCTAGTTAGAACTGGAACCAAAGTTGCCCTCTATAACCACATCTATACAGCATAGTGCTGGAAGTCTTAGCCAGAGCAATCAGACAAGAGAAGGAAATCAAGGGCATCCAAATGGGGCAGAAGAGGTCAAACTATTGCTCTTTGCTAACAATATGATCTTATATCTAGAAAAACCACAAAGATTCTGTCAAGAGACTACTGGAATTGATAAACAAATTCAGCAAAGTTTCAGGTTACAAAATCAATGTACACAAATCAGTAGCATTCCCATATGCCAATAACAGTCAAATTGAGAACCAAATCAAAGACTGAATACCCTTCACAATAGCAACAAAGAAATTAAAATATCTAGGAATATATTTAACCATGAAGGTGAAAGACCTCTATAGGGATGACTGTGAAACACTGAGGAAAGAAATAGCAGAGGACATAAACAGGTGGAAAACCATACAAAGCTCATGGGTCAGCAGAATCAACATTCTTAAAATGTCTATACTACCAAAAGTGATCTATGGATTCAAGGCAATCTCTAATAAAATACAATCATCACTTATCACAGATCTAGAAAAAAAAATTCTAAACTTCATATGCAACAGAGAAGACACTGTATAGCAAAGGCAATCTTAGGCAAAAAGAACAAAATGGGAGGCATCAATTTACCAGACTTCAAGATAAACTACAAGACTATTAGTAGTAAAACAGCATGGGAATGGCACAAGAACAGAGACATAGACCAATGGAACAGAATTGAGAACCAAGCTATAAAACCAATCTCATATAGCCATCTAATCTTTGACAAAGAAGACAAAAACATTCACTGGGGAAAAGAATCCATAATCAAAACTTGGGTCTGGGAAAACTGGATAGCCACAAGTAGAAAACTGAAATAGAATTCGCACCTTTGACCTCTCACAAAAATCAACTCACAGTAGATAACAGACTAAACATAAGGCATGAAACTATAAGAATTCTAGAAGAAAACGTGGAAAATTCTTACAGCAATTGGGCTAGGGAAAGAATTTATGAAGAATATCCCAAAGACAATCACAACAACAACAAAAATAAATAAATGGGACCTGATCAAATTAAAAAGCTTCTGCACAGCCAAGGAAACTATCACGAGAACTAACAGACAACCTACAAATAACAGAAAATATTCACATGCTACATATTCGATATACAGCAGATAAATAGAATCTATATAGAACTCAGGAAAATCAGCAAGAAAAAAATCAAACAATCCCATTAAAAAGTGGGCAAAGGACAATGAACAGAAACTTTTCAAAAGAACACAGACTAATGGCCAACAATCATATGACAAAATGCTCAACATCTCTAATCATCAGGGAAATGGAAATCAGAACCACAATGAGATATCACTTACCTCCAGTGAGAATGATTTTTATCAAAAAGTCCCAAAACAATAAATGTTGGGGGGGATGCAGAGAGATAGGAACACTCATACACTGCTGGTGTGACTGCAAACTAGTACAAGCTCTACGGAAAGTAATATAGAGATACCTCAAAGAGCTAAAAGCAGAACTACCATTTGATCCAGCAATCCCATTTCTGGGCATCTACAGAAAGGAAAAAAAGACACTCTATAAAAAAGTCATCTACACTAGAATATTTATAGCTCCATAATTCACAATTGCAAAAATGTGGAAACAACCCAAGTGCCCATCAATACATGAGTGAATTAATAAAATGTGGTATGTGTATATCATGGAGTTCTACTCAATCACTAAAAATAATGGTGATCTAGCACCTCTTATATCATCCTGGAGAGAGCTGGAGTCTATTGTACTAAGTAAAATATCGAAAGAATGGAAAAACAAGCACCACATGTGCTCACCATCAACTTGGCAGTAACTAATCAGCACTTATAATAATAACATTCATCAGGTGTCAGGCAGTTGAGAGGTGGGGAGTAGGTAACGGGGGTTGGATATATTCCCATCTAATGGGTATGGTGCACACTCACTGGGGGAAGAGCATGATTGAAGCTCTTACTCGTGGGGACAAAGACAATACATGTAACCTAAACATTTGTACCCCGTAATGTGCTGAAATAAATAAATAAATAAATAAAATATACAAAGAAATCATACAACTCAATAGAAAAAAAAACAAATGAATAAATTTCAAAAGGGGAAACGACTAAAACAGGCATTTCTTCAAAATGACATTTGATGCAAATGGCCAACAAGAATATGAAAAGATGCTCAACATCAATTATCATCAGGGAAGTGCAAATCAAAACTGCAATAACATATCACTTCACACTTGTTAGGATAGACATTATAAAAATATTTTAAGTTAAAAAATAAAGGAATTGGGGAAATTGGAACTCTTGTGCTCTATTGATGAGAATATAAAATGTAATACCTGCTATGGAAAACAGTATGGAGCTTCTCCCCAAAATTAAGAATAGAATTATCATATGATCTGACAATCCCACTTTGGGGTTTTTATAAAAAGATATTGAAATCAGTATCTCAAAGACATATTTGCACAGTGACGTTCAATGCAACATTATTCACAATAGCCATGATGTGCAAGTGCCCAAATGTCCAGAAACTGATGAAGGGATAAAGAATATTTGAAGTGACTTAGGATAGAAGACCAACATGAAAGAAGGGGTCCGGATCACTATGTTCATCCCAGAGCTCTGTCAGCCCATCCAGGACACTTGGATTGAATGGGGACAAAATGGACCCACAGAAAAACCTTGAAAGTATAAGAGCCTGCCTGTTCCAGTCAATTTCCCTCCAATTCTTAGACTTGAAATCCAGGTGTCTTGGTCAAGACCTTTGGGGAGGCCCTTCATTCCTGTGGCCCTGTGTGCCAGCACAGACAAAACACAAGGAGACAGGGACCTCAGCGGAGGCCAGTCCCTGGGCCATGAGCTCCTGCCACCTCCCTGAAGACACTGCATACCTAATATAACTTTCTATTGCAGAGCAAAATGAGCGAAAGGGTTTCTTAGATCATAGGTGGCCTCCCCTCCCCCACCCCAACAAATGTTCCACCCTGGTTGCCTGGCAGTTGTTTGTCTTAGTAACAGAAGAATCCCTAGGGCCTCCTGAGGTCAGTTGTGGCCACAGGACATTGGCAAGCAGAGGCAGAACTGGGAGCCCTTAGAGGCTAGAAAGGTCCTGCTGCCCACAGCCAAAATGTCTCTGCAGCTGGTCCTGAACCAGCTGTGGGCTGTTCTCATGGTGATATTCAAAACCCTGGGGCAAGTGCCAGGAGCACTGGGGTTGTCAGGAAAGGTCCAGGTGTGCACTGCTCTGGTGGCCTTCCTAGTGAGGAGAGGCATCTCAAGAAGACGAGGGGAAGAGCGGGCCAAAAGGGGTTCAGGCTGCGGTAAGGTGGACCCAAAAGCTCGAGCCAAGACTGGGCCAACGCCAAAGGCCGACACTGGCCCCCCATCGTCCATGGCGGAGGACAGTCCTCTTTGGCTCCAAACCCTCTGTTTGGCAGCTCTAAATGGAACGAGCGCATATTCCTTACAGAACATGGTTGACTTG
>VBSM01002136.1:367858-417259 GCA_008086735.1 Cheirogaleus medius | reverse complement strand
GAAAGGTAAGTATGTGGTAAACACGCCATTTAAATAACAATTTGAACAGCTTTAGGAGATTGACCTCAATAAAAGAAACAATTTATGGCAATTTAAAAATTTCATCGGACATGTTAAGCAATATAATTCTCAACAAATATTTTGTATTAAAATATTTTTTCTTAAAATGCAAATCACTTGACAAGTGACATTCATATCTATGAAAGAGGTATTATGGGGGAGGGGTGGTGGGGGCAATGTATGTAACCCTAACAATATTTGTAACCCCATCATATGATGAAATAAAAAATAAATAAATAAATAAATACAAAAGAAAGAGGTATTATGAGCATGCTTTACAGTTGCTAACAATGAAGGAGAAAAATCTGTTCTGGATTTCAGTGGTAAAACTTAAATTACTGGCAAAGTTGCCCATAAAAACTGAAACAGGTTCATTTACCAGGTTCTTTATCTTTCAGAATCTGATAATGAACAGATTTTAAGAGGTTCTGAATCTGTTCCAGTATAGAAATAAGGCCAAACAGCTTCTGTGAAAGCATCATTAAAAGTACAGAGAACAGACCTATCATTCATATTATAAAAGGAGACCTCACCCAACTCACAGTCCAGGAAAATGCCAATCTTACCGGGCCTTACTTCTGGCAGCAGGTGGCCTCTCCTAGGGCCCGAAGCAACATAGCACCACACATGTATCGCCCAACTGCCCAGAACCCAGCCAGAACCGACGGCTGATCCTGCCAGCTCCTGGCAACACCGTCCTGACACAGGCCCAGTATCCACTTAGGCTTCTTTCCCACTTCTACCTCCCAGTAGTGTCTTCCAGAACTAAACCCCTGAGATCCCAGGGCAGCAGGGCAAAGATCGAATCTCCTTGTATTACAACCACCTTTTTGTTTTGTTCTTCCATATCACACGGCTTTTCTACCCTCAGAGACGACGAGTTGAGGATGTGCTGTGTCAACATCTAGAACCACATCTACTTGAAATGGCTTGATAATTCTGTCCAAGCCAGAATACTGGGGAGGAAGTCTGAAACCATATTTTGTTAAACTAAATGAAAAGGTTTCAGGGTATTTTAGGTTTTGATACCTGTGGTGGATACTCTTAACACATGCCAGTAATTCCATGTCTGACTGCACACATGTGCCCTCTATCTCCCTCAGAAGATGTTTTACTGTGGAAATATCATGTGAAAATGTTACAAGGGTTTCATTTAGTTTTGTTAAAATGTCCATCTCTTCATCTTGTACCTGCCTAAGAACAGTCTCTTGCTCATTCTGTAAAAACAGTCTAATTTCCTCAAATTCAGAATTGATTTCTTCTCTCCTACATCCTACCTGCTTTTTAAGCTCTGCTGCCTTGCTGCCTTGCAGAGCTATCCCTTTTTCAACTCATTCTGTTATTCTTCAAGGGCTCAATGCTACATTGTAGAGTTTCTCGGTGGTAAGAGGCAGCTCTGTCAATGGGGCTAATGTAGTGCTTCCGGTGTTCAGCGGAGAAACTGCACTGTGTACATAAGATCTCTAGGACCTTCACACAGAAAAGGGTCAGAAATTGATTGTGCTTTTCACACACGGCATTCTCGTTCTGCCAAAGAGGAGAGAAGCAATAGGGATGATCAGTAAGTAACTTACCCAAGGTCACATTTGCTATGAATCAAGTAACTGAACTGGGAGCTCCTCCCATGTAGCCTGGTCCAGAAGGGAATAGAACATCTAGAAATAGAGATTAAGGATGCCTTAGAGCAGCATCTAACATCCCATCACAGAGTGTGGAAAGGAGAGACAACTATATCTCCAACAGGCATTGATTAGTTACATTTTGGCACTGTCTTCTGTTGGAAAGATCTAGCCATTAAAAGTGGAGCTTATAAACTTGTCTTGATTTAAAACACCTAGAATTTAAACTTCAGCAGCATATTTTGTGCACAGCAGCACAAAATTGGAATGATGCAGAGAAGATTAGCATGGCCCCTACACAAGGATGACATACAAATTAGTAAAGCATTCTATATAAAAATAAAAGTAGACTTTCAAGTCTAATGGTTAAGGTAGGCCACTCTGGAAAGTGTTTTGAAATGTGCTCAGAGGCTGATTGGAAGGCTCAAATAAAACAATGTTGGTAATCAATAACCTCTTGCTTCGGACATATTGAGTGTTCAGCAAATAGCAGCAAAAAGAAAAAAGTAACTGATTTTATAACAATGAATTATGATCATAAAATTTGTTGAATTCAGTCAAGCTCAGTGGCACATGCCTATAGTTCCAGCTACTTGGAAGGCTGTTGCAGGAAGATCGCTTGAACCCAGGAGTTCAATGCCTGTGTGGGCAATACAGCAAGAACCCCGTCTCTAAAAAAATAAAAATACATAAAATAAAAAATTGTTGAATTCATTTAAATTCATTAATGTAGGGACTTCGACATTTTAGATTCCACTGAGTTTTTAAATTCATTGGTGCTTAATGGGTGAATGAGCGATCAGGAGTGTTGTTCTCTTCTATGGCTAGGACACACCATCTAGTGTACCCTAGAGAAACAGCCTGTGAGTGCATCGAGAGTTTGCTGCAGGCAACCCCTAATTTCTGGTCTGCTCTCCACCCATGTCAGGGTGGCTGAGGCCTCAGTACACTTGGGCAGTCAGGACTGCTTCCCCCAACCCTGCTGTCCTGTTTTCTCTTTCCACTCCTTGAAAAGAAATTTAAAAATAGAAAACCGGAAATTTATATTTTATAAAAATTACAAAATATAGATAAACAAAAACATGAAAATTAAAGTGTCTATAAACATACTAAAACAAAATAATGATTCCATCACCCACAGGGGCAACCAAGGTTTAACAATGTAGCATACATCATTTTATCGCTACTTCCAAATGGACTCATATCACCCAGACTGTCCTGTAACGCAGCGATCTCCAACCTTTTTGGCTCCAGGGACCGGTTGCACGGAAGGCAATTTTTCCACGGCCGGGGCTGGGCAGAGCTCAGGCGGCGACGCAGGTGATGGGGGCGGCTGTAACTACGCCCGCGCCGCTCGCCTCCCGCCCCCTCCTAGGTTCACGGAAGGCAGTTTTTCCGGACGGGGTCGGAGGGGCGCGCAGCGGAGCTCCGAGGCCCGGTCCCTACAGGCTGCGGCCCGGGTGTCGGGGCCGCGGATGACACAGGCCGTTTCTGCTGCACAAAGAATGCGTCGTTACCACAAGCCGGCCAGGAAGCACGCTTCCTCGGCACGAGCACGGATCTCCTTCCAAGAGCCCACCCTCGGTTCACTCAGCAAATCTTCCACCAGACACTTGGGCTGTGTCGATTTTTACTGAACAAACACTGAAATGTTTCCCCTTCGGCCCAAGCCCTCTGCATAAGCTCGCGCATAAGCCACGACGTCAGAGAACTGCTTTCTTCCCGGTCCGACCTCGGCCGCCCTGCAAACGCCAACCGCGGTCCTCTCGCCCTCGCGCTCCCCGGGCGCCTGCCGTGCGAGCGCCGCGCGGGACCGAGGCCGGACCGCGGTGGAG
This sequence comes from Cheirogaleus medius, assembly GCA_008086735.1. Classification (NCBI taxonomy): domain Eukaryota; kingdom Metazoa; phylum Chordata; class Mammalia; order Primates; family Cheirogaleidae; genus Cheirogaleus; species Cheirogaleus medius. The sequence continues at coordinate 413,745 of VBSM01002136.1, read as the reverse complement.
CCGGGACGGCGCTCCGGTCATCGGCCCGCTCGACCAGGCGGGCGAACGCCCGGCCGCGCCCCGCGCCCCGCGCCCCGGGCTGTCGCGCGGTCCCGGCTCGCCTGCAGGCCCTGCGGCCCTTCCCGCTCCGGCCTCGGCACTCCGGGGCGGGCGCGTCGCCCGGGCGCGGGGCGGAAGCCCCCGGGGCAGGGGTGGGGTGTCCGCCCGCGCAGCTGCGCCCCCAGCCCGGCTGCGTCTCCGCGGGGCACCGGGGCGCGGGGTCAATCTCGGTCACAGCGCCGTCCTCCCACGCCGCGCCGCGCTCCCTCCGGGCGCGCCGACCCTGGACCGCGGTCCCGCGGAACGCCCGGCCCCAAAGCCCCCCAGGCCCTCAGACACGCCCAGATGCCCAGACCCCGCGGAGCCCGCCGGGTCCCCGCGGACCCTCTGACCTCCCCCGGCGGGGTCGCCCTGCGGCGACGGGCGCGGGCCCCAAGGCCGCGTCTCCAGGCGGGGCCTCGCGGGGATTGGGCAGCCGGATACTTTGTAGCGGCCTCGCCTTCCGCGCCGCCCCGTGGCGCCGCCCGGCCGAGCACGTGCGCCGAGCGCGGAAGTGGCGGGCACCGCGGGCGCGAGCGCCGGGAGCCGAGCCTCGCGGAGCGGCGCTGGAAGGTAGGGCTGCCGCCCGCCGCCCCGTCCCCTCCAACCCGGCCCGGCCGACTCCCGCAGTGCTCGGCCGGGGCAGGAGGGGTCCTGCGGGCGCCTCTTTCCTTTCCGAGGCGGGTGGACCCCGCCCCTCCCGGAGCAGGGAAGGGGTCGGCGCTGGAGGAAGCCCGGCCCTGGGGAGCCCACCGCTCCCTCTCTCGGGGAAGCCCCAGGGCTCCAGGGCCTCCTGCCAGCCTGGCAGTTAGAAATGCGGAGCCCCAGGTCGAGTCAGGACCCGGTGAGGTGGCGCTAGAACCCTAGGGGCGGTGGTGTAGACGGGATAGCGTCCCCCTGGCGGGCGCCCGGGACACAGAGCAGAAAGAACCAGAAACGGAGGCTATTCCTGCCGCCAGGGAGCGTGCAAACTGGCCGGTTCTCTGCGGTTCTGCAGATTCTTACACAACCCTTTGGAAAGCAGTTTGGAAACATCTGCTGGAAACGCAGATGTCCGTGTGGCTCTACCCCTAACCCTCACTCCTAGAAGTGTATTCTAAAGACACGGGTTCAGTCGCGAACGAAGGTATCTTGTTTGAGAAAGCAGTCACTAGCATGCTGCCTAGACACCCTTACGTGGGGACCTGCTCAAACCGCCCTTGTTCCCTTGCTCCATGGGAGACTTGGCAGGGCCGAGCACGTGGACTCCGAAACACGCTGTGCGGCTAGTCAGGTGAGGTGTCGGCGTGAGCAGCCGCTCTGCCGTCCAGCGTGAGGCCTCGGCATCCGTCTCCCAGATGCTGCGGGCCGCGGGGAACCCACGCAGAGCCCACAGCGGGAGTGAGAGGAACATAATCGCACTCTGTCGGGGAGTGGAGGAAAGGAAGCTGAGGAGATGAGAGGAGCCGGGCGGGGCCTGCGCACGGGGCACCGGGGCCAGACAGACAGCACCCAGCTGGATGCTTGGTACGCAGTCGGGTTCATTACGGACTGCACTATCTTTGGCAATCGGAAGGAAGTTCTGTGGGATGTGTGATACCACCCTGCCTTTTCTCAGTAAGCTCTTATTATTCCTCCCTTACAAGTGTCCTTGGCATAAGGGCCACGGTATCACTTGCTTTGTGGAGTTGGTTCGAGGATTGATCGACTAAAGGGCACGATGGATGTTGGCCATCGTCATACTGTTCTCTGTGTCGGCAGAGGGGCTCCCACCTGGCGCAGGATGCAGAGCTTCCTGACTCTGCTGAGGAAGCACGAGGGCACCTGCCCACCCCCTGCGGAGCTGGTGACCCTCGTAGGCAGGCTGTGCCGGGACCTCCAGGATGACCTCGCCCAGGCGCAGCCTTTGGTGGCGGCCATTCTGGACAGCCAGCTCCGCCTGTACGTCCTGGACAATGCAGACGTGGCCCTGGTGTGCGCGCGCGTCCTGGAGCGGCAGGAGCAGCAGCAGGCAGCCTGCCGGCTTCTGGAGGTAGGACGGGGCTGCAGGGGGAGGCGCAGGGAGGGGCGGCCGTGCCTCCTCAGCGGCCTGCACCACGCCCAGCACCACAGAAGTGCCTGGGGGCCCGCAAGAACCTGCTGCCTGAGGCACCCACACCAGCGCCTCGGCAAGGCCAGCAGAGGTTTCTTTACGTAAGCTTAGTCAGGATGGTCCACTCTCACTTTACTAAGTTCTCACGAGCTTGGTGATCTGAGTTGAAATTACCTGTTTATCGAGTGCGTACTGAGTGGTGCCAAGCATTATGCCAACTAGCGAACACGATGACTGCGTAAGACATGGCCCTGGCTTTGGAGAGCTGACATCTTAGACAGCAGGGTGTTCAGACTGACCCCTAATCTCAGTGCTTACCGGCAGGTTCGAAATGAGGAACTCTGAAAACCAAAAGTATCTTTGTCACTCATGTGGTGGCACCTTGAACATCAGTGTATTGGCATCAAAATGTGACCTATGTCAGCGTAAAGCTATTTATGGTCTTTATTTATCCACCTAATGTGACCACTGTACCTTTTGCTGCCTTAATAATGGTAACTTTGATCATAGGGTGCTGCCCCAGGTTACGCTGGGGTGGTGCATATCATAAAATGTGTGTGCCTGTGTTACTTGCGGAAATCTAAAAAATTCTGAATTCCAAAATGCATGTGGCTCAAAGGGTTTCCAATAAGGGATTTGGAGGCCTGGTTTTTCCTCTCTTTTACCCTAGAGTCCATGCATAATTTGTTGTGAGTTTACCTTCCAAATACTCTTCCTTCCATTTCTTTCTATTTCCACCCCCACCCCCCACAACCCAGAGCTAGCACGGTGTCCTCCTGCCCCTCAATCTGTTCACACAGCTGTCAGGGAGTTTAAAGCAGTAGATGGAGCCTGGCCAGTGGCTTCCAGGGCCCAGGTCTGATTCTGCTGCCCTGCAGCCTCCTCTCGGGCTCTGCCCAGCTGCCTCTGAAGTAGCCGTGCCAGCCTCCTTGCCATTCCTCAAGCTCCCAACATACTTCTCTGTCCCTTTGCCTCTGCCAGAGGCTGGCAACTGGCTTTCTGCGTGGCTGAAGCCTTCTCACCCTTCCTGTTTCGGCTTTAAATGTCACGCCATCCAGGAGGTAACCCCATTCTCCAGGGTAGCCGCTATCACCCCTTCTCGGCCCCCTTCCTCAGTTTATAACCAGAAGCCCATGTGTTTGTTAATCTCTGTTCTATCTGCCTACCCTCCCTGCAGTGGAGGCCCGTGGGGCAGGGCCACCGTGTTCTGGTCACTGTGGGATCTGCTGACACAGCGTGACACCTGGAATGTAATAGGGTAATTGTTTCAAATCTGTGAACAAAGATGAATGAAGTAAAGAAACAAGGGAACACAGGATGAGAGTTGCAATGACTGCCTTAATGATGAAACAGCCCCAAGAAAGGGATTAGAAATTCAGTCAGGACGGTCCATGAGTGTGTCTGAGTAGGTGACGTGCTGAGACCTGAGAGACACTGCCCCAAGGGTGGGTGATGGCCCCAGCCTGTGCAAGGCATTCCCGTCAGAGCCAAGTCCTGCCGCCGGTCAATGCTGGCTCCTGCTTGCTGGGGCCTGCCCACAGCTACCGGTCAGCCCCAAGGGGTCTACCCAGCAATTCAGGGCCTTTCTGGTGCCTCAGAGAGAAAGCTGACGATTATCAGCACCTCCCTTGCCAAGATGGTCCTGAGAACACTGCAGTTAAAGGCCAACGTGGGGCCACGGAGACACCTCATGTGCCAGGTGAATGAAGCTGCAAAAGGGGCCACAGGGATCACAGGGGAAGCGGAGGCTGTGCATCCTCAGTCGTCTGCAGAGTACAGCCAGGAGGATAGCAGAGCTGTCCCCTAGCACAGCGAGGGACCCTTTGTCCAACTCAACTCAGAAGATGCTGAGCATGTGAGGGGCCAGCCCTGCTGTCGGGAAACAAAGATCGTTCACTTAACCACTTCGGTACGGCGCTCACCAGCCGCGAAACCTTGCCCACTGCCGGCACTCACAGTCTAACACACTCAAACACTATAGTTTGTGCTGTGCGTTGATGACGGATCCGTTTTGCTCTTGTGTGATGAGGAAAGCTTTAGAGCACTGAAAGCTTGTTTTACTTTACAGGCAGCTTTAGGAAAATAACTATAATAACTCCTACTAAGGACTTGTTAAAAGGTCACAGATTCGTAGTAACTTATTAGCTGAATGTACACACTGCAACTGCCGAGATAAAAGCTGTAAAAGTAAAAGCTTTTGGCTGTCGGCTAAAGTCGACGCTCGGCTGTGCGCCTTCATATCACGGCTGTCGGCTAAAGTCAACACTCGTACTGAAGTGGTTAAGGTGTGAGTCAAACATCAGACCTTCACATCACACCGTGGGGTTCTACGAATTGATGCTGCGCCTCTTGTTTGCTGTCAGCCAAAAGCGAATTATTTGACTTCCCCTTACATGTGCTCCATACCCGCAAGGTGTAGCCGAGAGCTGTGCTCATCTCGTGTCCCTTGGGAGGGTTGAAAGGTTTAAAGGCAGAGGCCCATTCACAGCTGGCGTGAGCATGTCCATCCATGGCCTGTGAGGTGACCCGTCTGGCCCAGGGTCACACTGCTGAGCTCGGTGGGGATTGCAGCACTGGCCATCAGACTCACATCTGTGCTGCTTGGCCACACTGGCACTTTGCAAATCCGTGGATTTGAACCCAGATCCCTGCTCTTCCCACAGACATCACTGCCTTTCTGGAGGTTGGGTGGTTTTGGGATGGCAGACACAGGTCCCCACAGCATGCCAGGGGGGACGCAGCCAGCCAGAGCTCAGCAAGTTCTTCTTGGCAGGGGTGCCAGGTGCCAGGAGGCAGCCAGGAGCTGGTGCAGCTCTGGAACGACATCCACTACCGCCTGGCCATGAAGAGGCTGGGCGTGGCTGCGCTGACCCCGGTGCAGAAGTTCCGCTGCAGGAAGAGGTACCCACTGGCATTTATCTGTGTTTACTCCGTAGGGTTCCTGAGGACTGGGTGCACTCTCCAAACCCCAAAGGGGCTGAGGTAAAGGAGAGGCAAGGAGATTCAGGCAGGAAACATCAAATGAAACGGTGATAGTCACTGCAGAATCAACTTAATGTGACTGCAGGGTTTGTCATGCCTGTGCTGTGCTCCCTACTGAGCCGCACTCTCCATCTGCCACATCCGTCAGGTGGTGGCTGCAAACGGACGGCCACATTCCAGGTGACTGACACTGAGGCCGGCGGGTGGACGTCCTGTCTCCCCTCCCGATTCCCCCAGGGCCTGGCTGGACAAGGGGGCCTGTGGTCCAGGACAGTGGATGTGGAGGGCAGTTGGGAGCTGCTCAGCACCTGTGCCTCCGGTCATCCGGTCCCTGCACCTGGGCTCAGATGGCCACTCAGGGGCTTCAGGACCGTTTAGACAGATAAGGGCGAGAGTGTTGCAAGTGTTAGGTGAGTTATGTGAAAAGTGCTCAGAACAGTGCCTAGCACGTGATAGGCTCTAAAAAAGCGTTAATAATTATCAGCACTAAATAGATGTTACTACTGGCAATTATCATTAACGTCATCACCACTTATGGATGAGTAAACTGAGGCACAGAGAGGTTTCACACAAGAGAGATGTGAAGCCAGGACTCCAGCCCAAACCTCAGAGCCTTTATTCTTCCTCTCGAGTGCTCTCTACTGCTGGGTCAGGTGGGGGCCGCAGATCTTAAGGAAGACACTGCATGGAAAAGCAGACCCAGGGTGGGGAGCCAGGTCCTGAGAGGCCCGTGCAGGAGCATTTCCAGCAGGGGCATCCAGAGCCAGGTGGACTGAGGCACCCAGGAACACCGTGAGGGCCCACAGAGGGGCTCCTCTCCACGGCCTGCAGACGTGCAAGAAGCCCCGTGCAGTCGTGTGAACAGCGTGTGTTGGGTGTGCATTTCTGTGGGGAGAGATTGCAGTTTTCACAAAACAGAGGCAAATAGAGGCATCCCCTAGGAAGAGGCCCAGGGGACAGAGGGCCCTGAGCAGGGAACATAAGTTGGGAGGGGTCCTGTTCTGTTACTGCCTCCTCACTTTCCCCATCCAGGAACCCCCCACCCCCCTCGCTCTGCCCAGAGGGGCTGAAGAGCCGGAACTTCCCCAGAGAGGTTCGCCAGAAGCTGCACGACTTCGCTTCCGGGGTTAGCACCAACCCCACCAAGGCTGAGAGGGTAAGAATGGACGGCAGCCAGGGGCCCCGGGGACATGCCCCCAGGGTGCCTGTGGTCTCAGCCTCTCCCGAACTCCTCCAGACACGGAGCTCACTGATAGGCAGCCCTCCTGGCTGTCCTGCATGCCGCGTGAGGGCTCAGTCCTCTCATGCGAGATCACGACATTGTCCGTGTGTGGGCCTGCAGGTGCTCACTCAGTACCCGCTGGGTGCCGGGCCCCAGGACGACTGGTCGTGGACATCTGCAGGCTGACACGCTCTCCCACTGCACAGTGGGTCCGTGCCAGGCACGGGGTTTAGCTTCACAGGTCCTGCCCTCCGAGCGCGGGGTTGGGCCTATTGTCCGGTGGACTGAGCAGGTGGAGTCACCCAGGAGGACATGTGCCTGTGGCTGTGCAGACAGCCTGGCCGGGGCGCAAGCTGGCCTGGGGGGATGGGGCTCATCCCAGGAAGTCAGGGCCTGCATGTCCGGCTCACACTGACCACTCATGGCCTCCCGAGCTCAGGAGATGTTCCTCTGTCTAGTGCCCCAAGCACCATCACTGCGGTCAGTTAGGCTGGGCTCCCACCCCCTTTCTCGGTGGAAACGCATTGTCAGAGCCGCCTCCGTGCACCCGTGCCCAGTGAGTGGAAACACAGCTAGAAGTTTGGTGTTTTGGGGCAGGAGAACCTGGCTTTGGAGACGAGCTTGACCACTGAGCAGGTGTACAACTGGTTTGCCAATTACCGGCGGCGTCAAAGGGCCCTTACTGAGCACACGGAGCCAGCTCAGAAGGCCACAGCAGAAGACTCCAGTGCAAGAGAGAGGCGTCCTGACCCCCTGCAGCCCTCAGGAGACCCCCATGTTGACTCTGGGTTTGTGGCCAGGCCTCAGTGGTCAGGTGAGTGGCCTGAGGGCCCAGCCTGCTTGTGGTTGTGGGACTTATTTCTGACAAGGGCCAGGCCAAAGTAGGGTCACTCTTGTTACAGGGACAGCTGCCCCTCTACCCCCAGTCAGAGGGGAGTGAGGTCACTGAGGCTGAGGCCCGGGCGGGGCTGCGGCTGCCCTTGTGCACTTCCAGGCTACTTCGTGGCCAGGGTCAGGAGATGGGCTGGAGACCAGGCCATCCTTTGCTATAGGAAGGGGGTGGGTGAGTAGATTCGAGAAGTGAACCAAGCACAAGGATTTGGGGAGTCCTGGGTTGGTAATTATGGAGCATTTGCTCAGACCAAAGACAAGCCAAGGGACAAACAATACTGGGATGACCCAGTGGTGACACCTTTTCCAGCCAGCAGGGCAGCTCTTACCTGCTAGGAAGGAGGCTGGGACTCAGAGTCTCACTAAGCCTCCCTCCCATCTGATCTGCTTTCAGAGGGACATGAGGAAAATGGGCTCCCACAGTCTCCAGAGACCACCCAAGGGCCGTGGGAGCCACTGGCCTTGGGCCCGGACTTTTCCGGAGATGAGACAATCTCGAAGCCACTGGCTCCCAGGTACTGTCATCCTCATAGGCCATGGGATCATCTCACCTGTGTTGTTCCCCTCCCTCCTCAGGTGGAGACCAGGGTGTAGAGTGGGCGTGGGGATGCCAGGGCCCAGACCCTGGGACTCGGTAGACCCCAGGGCAGGGGAAGCCACCAGCAAGGAGCCCACATTGAGGACTGCAGTGGGGGTGGGGAGCAGGGAGCAGCTTCCTCTGACCTCACTGGCTCCCTGCAGCCTGACTCAACAGCTGAATTCATGTCTGTTTTGAAGAATGGGGGTAGAAGACTTAGAGGGAAAAACATGCAGACCTACCACGTAAAGACAGACCCAGCTGTCGTTGTGGTTTATTTCTAGTATTTTGTCTGTTTTGCATTTCACTGAGTTACTAATAGCCAGCACCTCTCGAGTTCCCACTGCGCACCTGTGCTGCTGGAGCATGCTCCCTGCACTCTGTGCTCCTGCGAGGAGGCACAGCTGATGTCAGGGTAAGGAAAGTGCATCTGGTTGGCCACGGCGCTGGGTCCACGCAGGCCCAGCCCAAAGCTTGTCTGACTGTCGCTCCACGAGCACTTCTCTGCCTCCTCCGTGTACCGTCAGGACATCGGCATCTCTCCTGACACCCCCTGTGCCTGGCTCATATCCAGGCTCGGCAGGACCCGGGTGTGTGACCCTAGGCAGGTACACATGACCGCTCACCTGTGAAACGGAGATGGTGATAGGACCCAACTCAGGGGTTGTTGAGAAGGTTAAGGGCAGATGGTTAACAGAATCCTAGGAATACCATTTGGGACATAGCGAGCATTTGTGGAATATTAACTCTTTAAATTATTATCCACTGCTGCTCAATACTCCTTTAGGATCAACTGTGAATTATTCATTCAACTATTAGGCTCTCACTAATCATTTTTAGGTTTCAGTACTGAAGAACAATACATCATTGAAGGTCACTGTAAATAAGCTGCTAATGTATTTTAGGTTTCCAGTAATAGTCTTTGTTAAGTGTCACCAGGAGCCAGGCCTATCGGAGCTCAGCCCGAGTCCTCGCAGCCCCAGGGAGAACTGCGAAGGCCGTGTGATTAGTAGTGTAGTGGCTGAGTTGACACAAGAACCCACATTCTCGAACTTGACTAGAGTCCCCTCCCAGGTGCCAATGCCCCAGCCTGAGGGAGCCTCTTCCCACCAAGGCATGGTGTTCACTGTGTCCCCAGGTCTCTGCAGGGTGGAGAGATGTACCAGGAGGGGCTCAGCCACAGTCCTGCAACCCTCCCCTCTATCTGCCGTGGCCCTGGCCTCTGCCCTCTGGCTGCTGGCAGCGACATGCTGGACCCCTCTCTGGCTGCCCCCGAATCGTGGCTGATGTCCCTTGCACTGGCATCCTCCAAGGAAGTTTCCTTCCAGACTGAACAGCTGGTCCACGGTCATGGGCTGGACTTCATGATGTGCCCTGCAGACACCGCTGTGGCTGTGTCCATTGCCACCCTTGGCAATCCCAGCCCTACAGGTGGGTCCGCTTTGGATAGTCCGTGAGTTTCTGCACCACGTGCTTTGACTACTTGGGTCTTTTCTGAGGGGGTGGGAGTGTGGGTAGGGCTAGGACTTTCTGCTCGACTCCATGGTGTTTGATTAGACCTGGAGCCAGTGCAGCCAGAAGTGAGATTCTTCCTGAAAACATCCCAGATTATTTCTCATTTATTTTATTTCCAAGAAATATCTATATATGCATATGACTGGAAAACAGGACAGTGAGGAAAGAGTTAAATAGAAAGGAAGCTGCAGTCCCCACACCAGAGCACCTAACTCACTGTCAGCACCTGGTGCAGCAGAGCAGGGCCGAGCTGCTCAGACTGCCCAGGGTTCTCCCCCCTTAGCCCATGGCGTAAATATCATTATTTTAGTTTCTTTCTTAGTTATCATTGTAGCTATAAGTACCTTTAAAGAATATATATTTGGATATATATTTTGTCCATCTGATACAACAGTGACTTCTCACCTTATAAGTAGGACATTGGTGCTGTGAATTTACCTATATTTCTTACTATCTCTATGGAGATACATATATATATGGAGAGACACATATCATCTTTTCTCTTCAGCTTTTTGTTTTCTTGGAGTTTCTAATTGCCTTTCTTTTTTTAACATTGCTTTTATCACATGCTCTACATCTGTGGCACTCCATCCCCAGGGCCGTGGCTGGCACTGCTCCGTGGCCTGTTAGGAACCGGGCCACAGCAGGCGGTGAGCAGTGGTTCAGGCGAGTGAAGCTTCCTCTGCATTGACATATTTACAGCCACTCCCATCACCAGCATCACCGCCTGAGCTCCACCTCCACCCTCAATCCATGGAAAATTATCGTCCATGAAACCGGTCCCTGGTGCCAAAAAGGTTGGGGACCGCTGTGTTACATCTTCAGCAATTCCTCCTCAAAACTCGCTGCTAGGGCCCCTCCTTTTCCCGTTCCATCCAAGTGACATCTCTCTAGTCCTGGGGTGCAGCTGTGATCCCCAGAGCTCCCATAACTACTCTACTTCCCTGCATTTGCCGTAGTGCTTCCTGAATTGCAAGTTTTGTGCTTTCTTTGACTCCTTTGTTTTGTTAGCAAATTTCTTCAATTAACTTTGCAGGGTGCCTGCAAGATAAATTTTCTAAGTCCTTGCATGTCCTAAAAATGTCTTTTATCTGCCCTCACATTTGATTAACAGTTTGGCAGGGACAAAATTCTGAGTTGAGAATACTTTTTACCTTAGAAATTTGAAGACATTGTATCATTGTTTTTTTTTGTTTTTTTTGTTTTTTGCAGCATTCAGTATTATTAAGTCAGATGTCATTCTGATACTTATTCCTTTGCAGATAACCTATTTTTACTTTTGGGGGGCTTTTAGTTTTTTATTTTTTTTCTCCTTATCTTGGTGTTCTGAAATTTTACACTTATGGTCCTAGGTATGGGTCTTTTAATTCATCTTGATGTTAACCCTTCCACTTTAAAAAACAAAGTTTCCTTTAAGCTCTGGGCATTTCTTGTAATATCCTTTGATAATGTTGTTAATAACTTCCTTGGTAAGTTCCTCCCTCATTTTTTTCAGTTCTCTCTTTAGAGCACAAATGTTATTTGGATGTTGGAACTCAGGGACCAATCTTCTAAAGAACTTGCCTTTTATCTTATATTTTCCTTTTTACTGTATGTACTTTTGGGATATTTCTTAAATTCTGTCTTCCAGTTTTTTATTTTGACAGTTGTACATTTTAACAGAATTTCAAGCCTTCTTTACTGATCTCTGAATTTTTCTTTTTTAATAGATCGTTACTTTCTATGGATACAATATCTTATACTTCTCTGATGATCCAAATTAGAACTTTTTAAAAATATGCTTTGTTTTCTGAAGGGTGGGCTATGGGGACTGTGGATTCTGGACCTTCCTGGAATTGACAAGGACGTGGGGCCAGAAAGAGGACAGCACCTGGTGCCTTTCTCTGGAGGTGACTTGTCAGTTTGATCATGTTGGTCTTTTATTTATTGCTGTCCATTTTTTTTCTGTTGGAGGCTCACATTTGCCTGTCTGTCATTACCAGTGAGACTAGAGTGGGGACAGTCACGGGCTGACTTCACACTGGGACCAGGGGAGCCGGTCATCAAGCCTAGGGGCCAGCACATGTCAGGGGCAATACGCTCTGGGACTCGGCAAGCTTCTTTCCTTGTTCTGTCTGTAGAAACCCCTGCCTTCGGGTTCCCTGCTGCTGCCTGGGCACCAGGAAGCTATCCCTCTCTTTAAGTTCCTTGGGGACCTCAGCCCCTGCCCTGCACCCAGCTCCCTGTCAGAGGCCCCACTGCCATGGAGCTGCACTTGCATCCTGGCTCTGCACCACCGTGCACATTGTGCTTGTGGCTTTCACTTCTCTTTCTCTCATAGAGAGAAGATACAACCCATTGCTGTCTTATGTTTGAACCAGAATGTCCAAATTAGCACTCAAACTTTATTTCTTCTGCCTCAGAGTGTCCTTATGATTCTACACGAAAGAGGAAATAGAAAGCAGAGACTGAGCCATACACCGAACGGTCAAGAAGGCCCCTTTCACCCAGGAAGGTCCTGGGCAGCTGGCCACCGGGTCAGGTGGTCCTCTGGTGGTCAGGAGGGAGGGCATTGTGAGCCGGCCCCCAGGCCTGTCGTTCTCTGTCTGAGATCAGGGCCATCTTAATACTAGCTTTACAGCCTTGTCGACTCACGGCAGAAAAGAACTTGCCTTCTCAAGTCACTTTCCCCCCTAATGTATGTCAGCCCAGAACTGACCACATCCACAGTAACTTGTCTTTGAATGTGAGAGATATTCTGAGATACTCCATGGAACCCTTTGAGCAGAGAAAAAGTCAAAGGGCAAGGTAAGGTAGTGACAGCCTACACTTCAGTGACATTCTGGTGGAACCTGAGGTGAGAGGTAGGAATGGCAACTGCCAAGGGCTGAACCTGCCGTGACCCGGCCACAGGAGAAGACGGAGGCTGCGTGGCACGTCCTCCCACCTGCGGGAGGCAGCTCACTGCAGACTCACTTCCCGTCTCTGGTGCTAGGGGCGTGCAGGGTCCAGAATGACAAAGCAGACTTTGACGTCAGTGGAATTCAACTTTGTTTTGGTCTCTGGAAGCCTGGAATGGCTGTTAAGATTGAGGTTTGCGATGGTTTCTTCCTCAGACAGGGAGGCTGAGGCCCAGGGTCACAAGTTTGGTTCACAGGGCTCTGGATGCTGCATCCACCTCCCTGCTTTGAGGTCTTGGTTGTGCCACACGTGGGCTGTGCTCCCTCCTGCCAGTGGTGGTGTAATTTCATTACATGCAGGATTTGCTGACCGGCCCAGCAGCATTCCCCAGAGCACACACCTGGAGGAGAGTCCAGGTACAAGCAGGGGACAGGCAGAGCCTCAGGCTGGCAGCTTCCTGGTGACACAGCCCCCACTGCAGGCTCCGGGATTCATCCTCACCCAGAGGTAAGCCCCCAAGGGCCACAGACCAGGCAGTGCTTTCTGCATGCTGGGAGATGGGGTAATGCCCAGTGTACAGACTTGCCATCTTGGACTGTGCTGGTTGAGTTCTTTCCTTACGGGTTTCTGAAAACTATAACAATCCCCCCTCCCGCCAGCCTGCATCTAACAAAAATCGGGTAGTTTTTCCCTCAAACAAAAGAGGACCCCAAAACATCAGAGCAGATGTAGGAATACTGTTCTCTGGATGTGCTCAGGACTCACCTCTTCCCGAGATTACCCTGGGCCCCAGCAGCCTCTTTCTGGCATTTTATTTTCCCCAGACAAAAGCTTTCAGTTTCTGAGCAGCATCAAGATCCTGATTTTATATTCCAAACTGATGTTTTAAAAGCACTTGGGAAGGGTCTTGAACAGCCTAGATGAGTGTCGATGCTGTAGGCTTTCAGAACAGAGAAAAGGTGATGAAGGCCTCGGGCCAGCACAGCAGGCAGGACCTGCAGAGACAGGGACAGAGGAGTGATCAGGGTGGTATGGAGTCCTCTGGTGGAGAGGGAGTCACCACCCCCAATCCCCTTCCAGTGGACACCCCGTCCTACCTACGTTAGGGGCTGCCAGGAGCAGAGCAGGCCCCCGGGGTACATAGTCTCCCTCATCTGAGAGCTGAGACCAGGTTGACTCAAGGCATGTGCCCAGCAAGGGCAAAATTATGGGGGGACATGCAATAAAAGGGGGAAATAGCCCCCAAATCACATGCTCTGAAACAGCCAGATTGTGAAAAAAATTCCACACCACACAGATGGACTCCTTTTTTCATTTGTGGCCTGGAGCTGAGATCAGGTAGGCGCTGCCACACCCGTGTCCCTGTGGCTCACGTGGCCTCTCCACATGGCCGTCTCAACCCTTCCTCTCAATCCTCCAACTCTGATGCCTCTTGAGGACCTTGATTCCTTCTATAAAGACAGCTTCATCAAGGTGTGGCTGGCACACAGCAAACTACACGTGTTCAGACAGAACAGCCAGCAGTTTTCTCAGTGTGACTTTTGCATCCACCCCGAGGCCATGGCTGTGACGAAGGCCGTGAACCTGCCCTCTACCCTCCCTTACCTGCCACTACCTGGCCACTCCTGGGACCACAGATCTGCTTCTGTCTCGAAAGATTAGCTGCATTTCATAGAATTGGATGTAAATACAGTCATGCAGTATGCACTTTGGGCTTTTGTTTTGTCCTAGTCTGGCTTCTTTCGCTCACTGTAACTACTTCCCTGTTGTTGGGGTATCGATACTTTATTCCTACTTGGAGAATCACCCTATTGATGAGGTATCGATAGTTCAGTTGTTTTTACTGCTGGGCCATATTCCAAGTTGTGGCTGTACTAGTTTGTTTATCTGCTCTCCTGTGGATGGGCATTTGGGTGTTCCTGGTTTGGGTCAACTAAACGGCTGCTGTGAACATCCTGTGCACGTGTAGCCTGCACAGTTGCCCTGGATTCTCGCGGTGCATCCCATGGTAGGCAGGTGTCAGCCTTGTGTAGGAATCGCCACTGCTGTCCAGTGACCGTGCCTGCCCATGCCATGCTCTCCCTGATTTGGTCCTAATGGTCTCGTGTCTTCTCACCCCAGGCCTGTTCCTTCTTCACGATCTCTTTCACATTTCTGCTCACCGGCTCCTTCTCCGTGAGCCTGCCTGATGCCCTCCCTAGGGCTGCCCTCTGTGACCCCACTAAATATGTAACAAATTCCCCCAATACTCTGTGTGTGAGGGCCCTGCAGGGAGAGTCTGTTCATGAGCAGAACCAAGCACCAAGAATGGCTTCTGATGGGTAGGAAGACAACCAGGTAGGTCTTGTCACCCAGTGTCCCCAAGACAGACCTGTCCTGACATCATCCCTTTTCTAGCCCTCCAGAGCTGGCCACAGCCCCATCCACCTTCACTGGCCCTGTGTCTGCCATGGAGCTGAGCCAGCCTCTGCCCTCCAGCCAGGTGAGGCCTTCCTACAAGCACCATGTTTCCTTCTTTACCCCTGGATCCACAGCTCATGGCGTGGAGGAGGGCTCAGCTAGTGCCCTTGATTGAATAAACAGAGCAGAGCTGAACAGGGACAGGGATGACTCGTGGCTGAGCATTAGTGGACCAGAAGCTGGGATGGGGGTGCTATAGGCAGCATTCCTTCCAGGGTCCAAAGTGGGAGGGTTTGTACAGGGTCGGGAGGAGCCCAGGCGGGAAGGAGCCGGGCAGAGGCTGCCTCTGTGTGTGACACTGTGTTGGTCTTCCAGGTGCAGTGGTCTGACAGCCAGGACTCCTGCGATGCCTTCTGGGGAGCCAGGATGCTCCTTGAGTTTTCAGGGGGCAGCCTGGGCTGAGCTGTCCCTCGGGTCAGGCCAGCAGCCCGGAGGAGCAGATGTGGCTTATCTGGCCTTCAACACAGAGCTTTATCCTGAACAAAACACGGAGGTCCGGAGTACCCCGAGGGGTTCTGCTGAGAAGCATTGAGAGATTCCTAGCCCCCTGCCGCTTGTAGTTTTGTTGGCAGCTCCTTGTAGTGGAAAGGGCATTTGAGAATTGTTCGTGAGATTGGAAGCCGGAGACGGGTCACAGCTCCTGGGCAAGTTTGTGCAGCAAAGGCCTTCCTGCAGAGAAGAGGGTGCTCCACTGCTGGCCGCCTTCCCGCCCTCCCACGCACAAGGCCAGACGGCTCTACCCGGTTAACTCTGGGAGGGGGTCGTGGGAAGTGTCCCGACATTTCTGTCAGGTGGGCTTCTCCCTGGAGTACTGGGAGGCAAGCCTGGTTGGGGACGGCCCAGGCAGGGGGAACAGGGTGGCTTTTCCCTCAAGTTGTAATTCATTGTGTTTGGGAAACAAATGTTGTTTTCAATAAAAGTTTAATATTTTGGATTCCCCTCCTTTACTCACTTAACTGTCTGTCCATGTCAAAGTATAGAGGTTAACAGCCTTGGGTAGCATTTTGTGATGGGTGACACATTAATCCACTCGTCAGCACTCTGTCGGACCTTGGGACAGTTTCTAATGTGTCTGTTTCATAAGCAGCAGTCGGATGGGCATCCCTGTCCTCTTCCCTCCGCCCTTTACCTGGCTGTCTCCTCAGGATAAATTCCTGGAAGCTGAACTTCTTGGTGAGTTGTGGTAGCACTAGGGGTGGACTGGGGATTCTGGGGTGTCTGTGACTGGCCCTGTGTGGGCAGGGCTGGGGTCAGCAGCCCTTGACCCAGAAGAACCAGACCCTGGCCCTCCCCTCAGGAGTTCCGAAGCTGGCCTGTGAGACACAGGCAGAGACCTTCCTTCCTGTAGGCTCAGGCCACAGCTGGGGGGCCCAGGGTTGGCGGCAGGGGAAGCAATGGCACAGCCTCAGGGTCCTGCATCTGGAGGCCATCGCACTGCTCACCTGTGGCCTGGTGTGTCCCTGAAAATTCGAGGGCCAGGAGGAGAAGAAGGGCGCTGGGACCAGCCTCCTGGGGGCTCTGAACTCCGAGGACATGCTGCTAGTAGGGTGTGCGGAGTGCAGGGGACAGCCACCGGCCTACCTGGCACAGGAGCACCAGGGCCCCCCACCACCACCACCAGGCCAGCTCCACCAGACTCAGAGGGCAGCAGCAGCGACTACTGTGCCTTGGGCTACTGCAAGGGATGCCACGCCTCAGCCCTTCCAGGAAACTCACAGAGCCCTGGGCCCATCCCAGCCTTGGCCTGTGCCCTTTCCTGCTACTAGCAGGACCCAGAGACCCAGCAAGGAGCCTGGGCGACAGCTGGTCACAGTCAGAAGCACAGGCTGCATGAGGACCCCCAGTGCATTGCACTCCCTCCTGGCCTTGGCAAGCAGGGGGCCCAGCCCTGAAATTTCTAGAAGCCTGACTCGTCCAGCTGCATCCTGTCCATCTTGAAAATGGACTATAGTCTCTGGAGCTGACCTTGGATTTGGTGATGAATTTTTAGATACAATACCAAAAACCATCCTATGAAAGAAAAAAATGGATAATGCAGACTATTGAAATGTCTACTCTGAAAGATCCTGTTGAGAAAACAAAAACATAAGGCACAGGTTGAGAGAAAATACTTGATAAACAAATGTGAAAAAGGACTTGCATGCAAAATACACAAAGAAACTAAGACTCAACAAAAAGACAACTAAATTTAAAATGGATAAAGAAGCCAGGTATGGTGGCTGCACCTATAGTCCCGGCTACTCAGGAGGCCGAGGCAGGAGGATTGCTTGAGCCCAAGAGTTTGAGGCTGCAATGTGCTAAGATCATGCCACTGCACTCCAGCCTGGATGACAGAGTGAGAGCCTGTCTCTTCAATAAAGGGAGTAGCTAAAGATCTGAATAAACCTATTCCAAACCAAGATAATGAAATTAATTTATATTCTTAATAGTCATCCTGGGTATTAAATTCCATCAAGGGATTTATCTGCACATATTGAGATACTAATGTGGCTTTTCTATTATCTGGTAGTGTGGTTACATTAAAAGATTTCCTAATATTAAATCTTCCAAACACACTACTGTGTTTCAATTAGCAGCAGTTTCAGCCGCATTTAACAGAACCAACTCTCTTCCCACCCAAAAAAGGAAAAATGGCTTAAACAAGATAGTTCATTTCTCTTTTGTGTAAGATACAGATGTAGGTAGTCTAAGGCTGGTCTTCAGAGAGACAAGTCACTCTGCTCTATTTCTAGCAGATGGGCTAAATCCTCAAGATGAATTTAGGGTCTAAGACAACTGCTGAATCTTCAAACATCATGTTTGATGTAGATGAGAAAGAGAAAAGGTTAATAGGCATAATGGGGCTTTCCACAGTTACCTGCTTCCTTTTTAAGGGACCTTCCCATTAGACTTTCTCAACAACATCTATTTCCATTAGTCAGAAATTATTAGCATGGTCACAATTTGCTACAAAGACAGGGGATAAATGTAGCTTTTTGAGTGGGTGCATTACCATTATAAATAACACAGTGATTCTGTTGGTAATGGACAAGAGACATTAGGATCACCACTAGTCTGCTAAACCTAATTGTATCATGACTTTTTGTCAGCTATAGTTTGCTATAATTCCATTTAAAATTTTAAAATCTATGTTCACAAATATGGTTTGAAAGTTAATTTTTTCTCACAAATGTCTATTTCATGGGAAAGTTGTAAAATGTTGGGGTTATCTTTCCTTACAACTAAGACTATTCCTGAAAAGTCTCTGGAATCTTTCTTTTCTGAGACTGGGATAGGAACAGAGGGATGAGGTTATATATATATATATATATATATATATAACTTCATGATTAGCCAGTGATTCATTTTCTGTTCATCAATTTTGTTTATTGCCTGTAGATCAACTAATTTCTAAGTTTCATTTATGTGGTAATTTTCACTTAGGAATATTAAGGCCTAATCCAGCATTATTCTTTCCCACAGTATTTGAGTGCTATTGTCAGTATTATGTAAACATTTCTGGCTTCTCCTGAGCATGGTTTCATGTGGACTTTCATCAAACAAAACAAACTAAACGCTAACTAACCCTGGGTAGTAGTAAACTGAAACTTTCTCTTGTGAGTTTATTTGGTCTTCCTCAGTACATTCATGAAAAAGTACACTTTAACAATATTTCCCAGATTTAGGGAATATACTTTAGCAAATATCTGCAATTCTTTGATTATGCAAGCTTTCTCTTCCCTTCTGTGAATCAACTTTCTTCACCCCAGGTATCTTCAGATTGGATTCTGTATAATGAGTGGAACACAATATAAATTAGGCATTCTGAAATTATTAAATCTTTCCCATTCAAGGTAGAAACAGTTTCTTTGGTTAAGATATGGGGTTCTCTACTAGAGTACAAAGTGGAGGTTGTTTCAGAAACATTTGTTGTGCTGAATTCTCGTATTCCTCTAAGAAGCCCAAATCTAACTGTTAGGGTCCCACTCTTTCAAGATTAATGCCCATTTACATGAGAAATTTGATGAAGTTGCGAAGAAAACATACTTTGTGAGTAAGTAACTGGGAGAATGACTTTTCACCACTCTAATACTTTAGCTACATGTAAATATTTCAGCAGTATCACTTTAAGTCCACTGTCTTGATACCCTTCCTTCAATTGAGATTTTGAGCTCATTATTTTCCATGCTATCCAGGGCCATCAGAAGCATTCAACACTTCACCACAATCCAGAATTCTTACTATGTTTGAAATTTTTCAATAGCAACGTCTCCATTTTCACAGAGCCTCAGTGAGGATATGACAACAATTAGTTTCATTAATTCTTATCATGGGACTAGTTTCTGCCATGGAATATGAATGGAGACTTCAAAGGTTTCAATCTTGTCTTGGGAAACAACCATTTCCAAATATCCATATATCCTTGCAAGCTTCTGACTATACCTACCACTCTAGCACCCATTTCTGAAGCAGTCTGAGTTACTAAGCTGTAAACAATAGAAACACATCAAACACACAATGTATTAAAAAGATAACAAGTAGCTCAAATTAAAAGACAAGATAGGTAGTTTAAGAAAATAACAGTAACTAAAGTTATTCTGGAATATCTCTATAGAAATAACTAGTTAATAATCACATCAAGATATAACCATAGAATAAAAGCTCGGTTTGTTTTCTGCACTTTGGAAATCCATTAAAATTGTAAAATTTCACATGTCTCAGCCATACTTAGTGATCATGCCAAGTCCTTGGCAGGGCATCTTGAATGATGGTTCTATTGTGGCTTCATAGACTGTGAGGGTATATTTCTCTGAAAGGAAATCAAGACATTCTAACCAGTGAAGATAGAACAGATTCCAGGGTATGCAAACAAATGAAATATATACCATATTGGTTCCTATAACTAAAAAGGTAGCTGCAAGGACTGTTTACACAGCGTAGAAAATAACAGGAGAAAATGTCTGTAGTGTTGAAATGTATTCTTAATAAGCCATATTATTCTAGTAACAAGTTGCATTTGGTAAGAAGAAACAATGTTGGTATTCATAGAAATCACTGGCATTGTATCTACTAATTTGTCTCACATATGGCATTTACAAGTAAAATGTCAAAATATGCAAAATACATAGTAGGTGGTGTATATATAAGAAGATATCTAAATACCCTTGTAGGCCTTAGGATGAATTCCTTTTTGTTAATCTAATTATTAAATCTATCTACATACTAAAATAATCTTTACTTTCTATAAACATTTACAGTTGAGCATTTTCTCCAATATTTTCATAAACTTGGAACAACTACAACATAATTTCCTGAAATAATTTCTATAAAACATTTCTCCAAATTAAAATAATAGGCGTTTTTGAAATGAACCCTGATATATGATGAGGCAAACATTCCTGCTGAGGCTTAACCTTATTTGACACATAATAGATTTTCCTTCCTATATTACTATTTCTCTGCTAGGGGTTTGTCATTTTTAGATGAAAACTTCCCTTATAGCATGATTCCTAAGAGATATGAAC
This sequence comes from Cheirogaleus medius, assembly GCA_008086735.1. Taxonomy (NCBI): domain Eukaryota; kingdom Metazoa; phylum Chordata; class Mammalia; order Primates; family Cheirogaleidae; genus Cheirogaleus; species Cheirogaleus medius. The sequence continues at coordinate 393,565 of VBSM01002136.1, read as the reverse complement.
TTCTGATACCTAAAATGTCTGTAGTTTTGATAATTCTGCCATTCGCTGGTTCTGTAATTTCTCTCTTTAAAATGCTGTTTAACAAATTATGAATTTCAAAGGAGTCTATTCTATTTCCATTTGCTCCATGAACTTTCCTCTTTGTGAATGTTACCATATATTAATGATTTTCCAACATCTATTTCATTTCTATGGTTCTTCACCTGTATAAACTGTTTAAAAGGGTATGAGTTGCTGCTGAAAATTTTCAAAGGGTTTGCTAAATTCACAGGATTCCCATGTACATTTTATAATATCTTTTTGCATGTAAAGAACAGCTTTCTGTGGATACCTTTACCTATGCTGTGTATTCACAAAGTTTCTGTTTGCTATGAGTTTTCTAGAGGATAAGACATTTCCATTGACAGAGTTCCTCTTCCATATGATTTTGTTGGTAACTTCTGGGAATTAACTTTTGAGAGAAGAGTTTCACACATTTAACTCATCAACATGCTTATCATCTACATGAGTTCTCTGATGCATAATGAGCTGTGACTTCCAACAAAAGGCTTTCCCACAATCCGGACATTTACAAGGTTTCTCTCCTGTATGTGTCCTCTGATGTGCACTGAGAATTGATTTCTGAGAGAAGGTTTTTCCACATTCATTACATCCATAGGGTTTCTCTCCTGAATGAGTTCTGTGGTGTACAATGAGCTGAGATTTCCTAATGAAGGCTTTTCCACACTCACTGCATTCATAGGGTTTCTCCCTTGTGTGTATTCTTTGGTGTACAATGAGCCGTAATTTCCCACCGAAGGATTTCTCACACTGACCACATTTATAAAGATTTTCCCCTGCATGAGTTCGCTCATGTACAATGAGTAGTGACTTCCAAATGAAAGTTTTCCCACATTCATTACATTCATATGGTTTCTCTCCTGAATGGGTTCTCATGTGTATTATGAGGTATGACTTGCTGCTAAAGGCTTTCCCACATTCACTGCACCTGTAAGGTTTTTCCCCAGCATGAGTTCGCTGATGTGAAATAAGCTGATCTTTCCTGTTAAAAGCTTTCCCACACTCACTGCACTCATAGGGATTTTCACCTGTGTGAATTCTCTGATGTACAATGAGTTGTGAATTGAAACTAAAGGATTTTCCACATTCACTGCATTCATGTGGTTTCTCTCCTGTATGAGTTCTTATATGTATAATAAGGTATGATTTGCTCCTGAAAGCCTTCCCACACTCACTGCATTCATACGGTTTTACTCCTGTATGACTTCTCTGGTGTACAATCAGCTGTGACTTCAAACTAAAGGCTTTTTCACACTGATTGCATCCATAAGGTTTTACTCCAGTGTGAACGCCCTGATGTACAATGAGCTGTGACTTGAATGTAAAGGCTTTTCCACATTCACTACAACCATAGGGTTTCTCTCCTGTATGAGTTCGCTGATGTACAATAAGGTTTGATTTTGTATTAAAGGCTTTCTGACAGTCACTACATTCAAAGGGTTTCTCTCCTGTATGAGTTCTCTGGTGTGTAATAAGCTGTGACTTTAAACCAAAACCTTTTCCACAGTCACTGCACTCATAGGGCTTCTCTCCTGCATGAGTTCTCTGGTGTGAAATGAGCTGGTATTTCCGACTGAAGGTTTTCCCACATTCGTGGCACTTATATGGGCTCTCTCCTGTGTGAATCCTCTGATGTATAATGAGTTGTGAATTAAAACTGAAGGCTTTGCCACAATCACTGCATTCATGAAGTTTCTCTCCGGTGTGTGTCCTCATATGTATAATGAGGTATGACTTGCTTCGGAAGGCTTTGTCACATTCATTGCATACATAAGGTTTCATTCCTGTGTGACTTCTTTGATGTACAATGAGCTGTGACTTCAAACTAAATGCCTTCCCACATTGAATGCACCCATAGGGCTTTACTCCTGTGTGAGTACCCTGATGTACAATAAGTTGTGATTTGAACGTAAAGGCTTTGCCACATTCACTGCAACCATAGGGTTTTTCCCCTGTATGGGTTCTCTGGTGTACCATAAGGTTTGACTTTGTATTAAAGGCTTTCTGACATTCACTGCATTCATATGGTTTCTCTCCTGTATGAATTCTTTCATGTATAATGAGCTGCGATTTCAAACCAAAAGTTTTACCACATTCATTACAACCATAGGGTTTATGTCCTGAATGAATTCTCTGGTGTGAAACAAGCTGGTCTTTCCTACTGAAGAATTTCCCACATTCACAGCATTGATAGGGATTTTTACCTGTGTGAATTCTCTGATGTATAACAAGTTGTGAATTGAAATTGAATGTTTTCCCACATTCACTGCATTCATGAGGTTTCTCTCCTGTATGAATTCTTTGATGTACCATGAGGTATGATTTATTGCTGTAGTCTTTCCCACATTCACTGCATTCATAGAGTTTCTTTTCTGAATGAGTTCGCTGATGCACTATAAGGTATGACTCACTGTTGAAGGCTTTCTCACAGTAACTACACTCAAAAGGTTTTTCTCCCATATATGTTTTTTGGCACATAAGTTGTGACTTCTTATTGACAGCTTTTTCAGATTCATTACTTTCACAGTGTTTTATTCCAATAACAGTTTGCTCGTGTTTAGAATGGAGGAATGATTCCCGATGTACATGAAATGTATTAGGATTTTTTCCAGCATAATTACTAGTAAAATCTGTATCATATTTCAAACTCTTTCCATGTATGCCACATGTATGAGGTTTCTTCCTTGAGGAAACATAATTTGTACCAAGAAAACATAGTTTTCCAAGTGCAGTGCATTCACAGCTTTTTGCTATACTTCCCAGATTGCGTTGGTTTTCCAGATGCCATTTGATGGGATCATCAATTTCCCAGACTTTATCTAGAAATGAAAATAATAAGTCATATGTTATAAATAATTACATGAGGCCAGGTACAGTGGTCATGCCTGTAATCCCAGTAGTTTGGGAGGCAAAAGTGGAAGGACTGCTTGAGCCAGGAGTTCAAAACCAGCCTGGGCAATATAGCAAGACCAAACCTCTAGAAAGAAAATTTAAAAATTTGCCAGGCATGGTTGCACACACCTGTAGTGCCAGCTACTCAGGAGGTTGAAGTGAGAGAATTACTTGAGGCTAGGAATTTGAGGTTACAGTGAGCTATGATTGGGCTACTGTACTCCAGCCTGGGCAACAGAGACCCTGTATCTAGTAAATAAGTAGATAAAAACACGATCTTGGTATAGCATAAAAGTGCCTTAAAATGCCTTATCATGAGATTTCTCTTTTAGTTTCATGTAACAGATCTCAATAAAAATAAAACCACAAATGTAAATATACCCAAACTACTGGGCACTGTAGAAAACAAAGCAAAACTAAAATTGAAAATAAGCATAGTAAAGTGAGATTGTTTGAATATAAAAGTTTTACATAATGGATAAAGAAGGCAAAACAGGCACACAGAACAATAGGCACAATATAAAGAGGTTATAAGGGATCTCTGAACATTAGATTCATTTGTCAAATAATTATCAAACCCCTATTATGTGCCAAACTCTTTGCTAACCTACAGAAAAAAGACAGAGAACACTGTAGATTAGTTTCCAATCTTCTTGAGAATAACATTTCACTGAATACCTGGACAAATAGATCAAAATAGACTCACAGGGAACATCATCATAAAGTTTCAGAACACTTGGGACAAGAAGTAGCTCCTAAAAGCTTCCAGAGGAACAAAAAACCCAAAAGCTTCTTATAATGGGCCAAAAATTAGAATGGCAGCAGACTTATCATTAGAAACACTAAAGGATATAAAATGGAGCAATGACAAGTAAAGTAAAAACAATTTCAGATGCACAAGTCTCCACATTTATATCACATGCAGCCTTTCACAGGAAGTTCCTAGGGAAAGTGTTCCAACAAAACAAACCAAGAACCCCGAAGACAATCACAGCATCAACAAAAATAAACAAACAGGACCTGATCAAATTAAAAAGCTTCTTTCTGCACAGCCAAAGAAACTGTCAAGAGAGCAAACAGACAATCCACAGAATGGGAGAAAATTTTCGCAAGCTACACATCCGATAAAGGGCTGATAACTAGAATCTATTTAGAACTCAGGAAAATCAGTAAGGAAAAATAAAACAACCCTATCAAAAAGTGAGCAAAGGACATGAACAGAAGCTTTCCAAAAGAAGACAGAATAATGGCCAACAAACATATAAAAAAATGCTCAACCTCTCTAATCATCAGGGAAATGCAAATCAAAACCACAATGAGATATCACTTATCTCCAGTGAGAATGGCCCTTATTAACAAATGAATGTTGGCGTGGATGCGGAGAGAGAGGAACACTCCTACATTGCTGGTGGGACTGCAAACTAGTTCAACCTCTGTGGAAAGCAATATGGAGATACCTTAAAGCAATACAAGTGGATCTACCATTTGATCCAGCAATCCCATTACTGGGCATCTACCCAAAAGAACAAAAGTCACTATGAAAAAGACACCTGCACTCGAATGTTTATAGCAGCACAATTCACAATTGCAAAGATGTGGAAATAACCAAAGTGCTCATCAATACATGAGTGGATTAATAAAATATGGTATATGTATACCATGGAGTACTATTCAGCTTTAAGAAACAATGGTGATATAGCACCTCTTGTATTTTCCTGATAGAGCTGGAACCCATTCTATTAAGTGAAGTACCCCAAGAATGGAAAAATAAGCACCACATGTACTCACCAGCAAATTGGTATTAACTGATCAACACCTACGTGGACATATAGGAATAACATTTATTGGGTGTCAAGCAGGTGGGGGGAGGGGATGGATATATACATACATAATGAGTACGATGCGCACCAACTGGAGGATGGACATGCTTGAAGCTCTGACTGGAGGGAGCAGGAGGGGGAACAAGGGCAATATACATAACCTTAACATCTGTACCCCCATAATATGCTGAAAAATAAATAAATAAATAACAAAACAACAACAAAAAAAAAACCCCAACAAACCAAGAGAAGAGATGAAAGAGGATACAAAAAAGAAAACCAAAGAGGAGATCCCAGGATACAAATTGTACAGCAGGCATTGAGAAAAACTAGGCACCACTGCAGCAAGTCAGAAAGAGTTGGGAGTGATATCACTGGGAAAATGAAATGCATAGAAATAATGATTTGGTTGAGTATACCAAGCAAGCAAGAACACTTAGACATCAAAAGGAGTCTGAGCTTAAATTAAAGATAAACACATTAATGAAACAGAAAAAATAAAAGAGGCAAATAAAACAACTACAGAAAAATAAAAATTTATAAGCAAAAATTAATCATTGTGTACCTGCATGATTTACCTGGAAACAGAAATTACATAGTCATAATAATGTAAAAACTGAAGACTCATCTAACCAAAAATGAAATTACTGTATTAGCATGATGGAGGCATGGGGAGAGACAGTGTGTGTATGGTGGGAAGGTATGGAGGAAGCAGGATGAGAGAGAATTAAATCACTCTTCTATACTGACTAATATTAGGGGGAAAAGCCAAGGTGCAGTAGAATAATCTGGTTATTTAGAAATATGGATGCAAACACTATAGGAAAGAGTTAAAAGAGATGAAAGTAGTTGTCTCTGGCAAGAACAGAAAACAGAGAGGACATAGGATAAGCAGACCATTGTTTTAACATAAAAACAAAAGTCAAAGATGCAAAGTAGATAGGAAATAAGACACAGGATCAAGTCCTTAGACACAACAGCAAATATCTGGAGGTTGAATAGAAGAGAGAACGAGTAGAGTCAATTTAGATGCCCCAAAGTAACATGCTCATCAGGGTAATGAACAGAAAAGGACATTAAGATAACAAAGGAGCAGCCGGGCGCGGTGGCTCACGCCTGTAATCCTAGCACTCTGGGAGGCTGAGGCGGGCGGATCGCTCAAGGTCAGGAGTTCAAAACCAGCCTGAGCGAGACCCCGTCTCTACTAAAAAATAGAAAGAAATTAATTGACCAACTAAAAATATACACAGAAAAAATTAGCCGGGCATGATGGCGCATGCCTGTAGTCCCAGCTACTAGGGAGGCTGAGGCAGTAGGATCGCTTGAGCCCAGGAGTTTGAGGTTGCTGTGAGCTAGGCTGACGCCACAGCACTCACTCTAGCCTGGGCAACAGAGTGAGACTCTGTCTCAAAAAAAAAAAAAAAAAAAAAAGATAACAAAGGAGCAAGTCAGGTTTGGAGATAGACCAGGGAATCTTAACACCTCATTCAAAGTTTCCTGTGAAAAAATAGGCAAGTTGTTTTCCTACCTATCAAATCTCATCTGTCTCATTCATTTTGTACACAACCACCAAATTTTATCTCCCCAGACATCAATTCCCAACTGGTACAGAATCTTCCTTGGGATACATCGAGAAATGAATATGGGCACTTTGGCTATCACAGTGGCTTGGGAAGGAGTATTACTGGTTATAACATGGTCCTATAGTCAAAAATGTCTCTATCAAAAATAAAATAGGCCAGTGAGTAATTACTCTTTGCCCTAGAATCAGAGTTGCTCCTATGTTTGGCTATCAGTATTATCCCCATAGACTTTCAGAGTTCATGGACACTGAAGCTGTTCTAACCATCAAATCCTATACTTTATCCTTCTGATTCTTCTATTGCTGGTACCACACCCATTCTTATCTTTGCTTGGATCTCACATCAAATCATCATTTGATTTCCCAGGAAATCTAATACATCTTCTGTTGAGCAGCCTCTTTGTATTATAGTAACAATAGTAAAAGTAAGATTATGGGTGGTAACTAAAAATTCAGGAAATGAGGAAAAGATACTAAACCCAGTAACCAGAACACAGGAATTCTTAAGCTTAAAGGTTACTTAAACATGATTTAAGACTATATTAAACATAATTACTGGCTGGAGTCCAAAGGTAATCGCTGGGAACCCCAATGTGCACCAAGAAAATTGAGATTCTGATGCTAAAGAAAAGCATTTTCCCAAATAACCATGTTGAGTTTAACCACAAAAGATGACAAAGAAGGAAATTATGCTCAGAGAGCAGAAACAAACACTCACCAGGAAGCTTACTTCGCTGCCATGGAAAGATGTCCTGGCAAAGCCTACCTGACCAGGGTTTCAATATAGTGTAAAACAGTGTCTACTATGCGGTGTTCACTGCTGTGGTCCTCTGGGACAAGGGACCATGTACTTCCCTCTATCCTTCTACATCCGGATGGCTATATACAGATAGATCATTAATTATAGCTCTCCAGAATATAAAGAACTACTACCAGGTCTGAATAGGAACAGGATCCTAGACTTTCATTAATGTAGGAAAAGAACAAAAATATGGGTTACAGTATATATTTGCCTGGGAAGAGGGGTATGATGGGTGCTGCCTGGACAAGCAAGGAGGTACAGGCAGACAGTGCTCCCTATGCAGAGTTCTTCTGCTCTTTTCTTGGCTGGCAGAAACCTAATTTTTTTCCACCCCCATCCTTAAGGAGATGTGCTTCAGTCAGGGAAGTGAGGACCCATCCCTATCCCCGTCACCACTCCCAGAAGGTCAAACACAATTTATCGGAGCTGACAGTGACAGTCCCACTTCCCTTGCCAGAGACTTCTTTAGACAGGGGCATATGATAAAAATCTAGCTGGTTAGACGTGATAAATCTGCTGGGGGCATCCTGTAATGGGTCTTACTGCTTGATAGAATCGTATGGGAAAAACAGCCCTTCTTATTATTCCAACAGCCACTGGTATGTCTGCATGTGTCAGCTAGAACTGCAACAGCCACCTGATGACCATTAGGGGAGGTAACCTGGGGAAAATGCTGACATACCTAGATGAGCCCTTGATGATTTAGTGAGTCAATCACTTAGTTGACCCTGGAGTTGCCCCACTTTAGGATTGATCAAAAATTGCAGCTAAAATAATCCTAGTAACATAAGGACTGTCTCAGGTGCTCAGGGAAACATATCTGACAATAACATCCAAGATGAATTAGAATAAAGAGTAAAACAAAGAAATTTGGCTAATCAGTAGAACAATCCACACATGAAATAATATTTGCCTCATTTTGGCTGGGAATTAAGAAGATGAAGGGTTTAAAAGACCTCTTTTTAAAGGACTAAAACACTGACAGACTGTACCAAGACCAGAAAGAGGAAACTGCATAGAAGGAAGATTCAAAGTTACTCCCTAGTGCCAGGAAAAAGAACCAGAAACAGCAGAACAAACAAACTACTAAAAGAAAGGGGAGAAGAAAGGTATGTGGCTATGGAGCACTGGAAGACATGATTCTGGTTTCTGAAAATGATGCCACAAAGCGGCACACAGAAGATGCCAGTGGATCAATCAAAACCAGGACTAGGGCAGATGCAGTGGCTCATACCTGTAATCCCAGCACTTTGGGAAGCCGAGGTAGGAGGACTGCGTGAGTCCAGGAGTTTGAGACTAGCCTGGCCAACATGACATAATCTCATCCCTAAAAAACAAAACAAAACCAGGACCAAAGGGCAGATGAGAGATCAATGTGGCTATTGATTATGAGTAGAGGAACAAAAGAGTTTAAATCTTCAGAATGGAAGTTGCTGCTGTTTGAATATATCCCCTCCAAAATGCATACTGAAACTTAATCTCCATTGTGGTGATTTTAAGAGGTGGGCCTTTTAGAAAGTGATTAAGTCAGGTCCTTATGACCAGTGCCTTCTAAAAGGGCTGGAGGGAACCATCTTAGGCCCTTTGTGCCCCTCTTTCTGTCCCACAGCATTCCTACCCTCAGGAAGATGCAGCAACGAGACACAATCTGTGACTCAGAAAGCAGACCCGACCAGACAGCAAACCTGTCAGCACCTCAGTCTTGGACTTCCCAGCCTCTAGAACTGTGAGAAACAAATTTCTGTTCTTTATATATTTCCCAATCTGTGGTATTTTGTTATAGTAGCACAAATGACATAAAACAGAAGTCCTTTACAGTTAGAATATATGAGGAAAATGAAGAAAATAAAAAAGACTCCTTTGGACTCAGAAGAGCAAGAGAAGCCCAGCAGAAAGTGAGAGGAACAAGTATTTGGTCCTACAGCGTGAGAATAGGGTCAACAGGGGTGATTGAAGTCAAGGGTTGGGGTGAAGGCTTCAGGCAGGATCACGGACATTATCGAATATTAAGGCAAGTGCTCCTAAGGGACAGAGTGAGGACAGTGAAGCTTTATTTAGCATGGGGAAACATGGAAGGGGCAGAATCTACCAATGGCTGGGTAGATTCTGGGTAGATTTTTAAATTATATTTAAAAATATAATTTAAAACAAATAGAAGTAGAAGAGGCATAAAAGTTACATCAAGTGAGGTGAAAGCAGAAAAGCTTGCTTAAATGCATAATGAAATGAGTCTCTTACCAAGAAACAGTAAGAAGGAAAATGAGGATGCCAACAAGGAGATTAAGAGTGCAGGGTTATAACTGAGACAAGAGGAGCATATCACATCAGAATTCACACCAATTCTAAATAAGGAGGAAAGTATCTAAATATCTGCATCATTTACCTGGATGGCCCTGACTTGGGATTTGGGCATGCACCATCCACAGTTCTTCTCCTCGTTCCAACTCGAAGACAATATTAGGTTTGGTGTGTTGATACCCTGTGAACAGAAAATCACAGAGAACCTGGAACTAAACTGCTTGGGATTCATGGATTCTGAAGAATGGAGAAGATCTGGATTATAGGTGGCATGAAATGCTGCCCTTTTTCACAGCAAAGTAAAGACCACTCAATTAGCATACTCTGATATCAATTGGTGTCTAAGAAAATCTGGCCTTTAAACATAAGCCCCAAATCATTAACTATTTTCAGAAGTCCCCTCAGGTTTCAGCAACCAATGAGGGGAAGTCTGGAGATTGTGCACACTGCTCCTCAGGGGGCAGCACTTACCTAGGGACACCAGGTTGCTGTAGTTCTCCAGCATCACACTCCTGTACAGGTGCTTCTGAGCTGGGTCCAGCAGCCGCCACTCCTCCAAGGTAAAATCCACAAACACATCCATGAATGACAATGGTCCCTGAAATAGAATACCCCATCCAATCTCAAGTTATTTTACTAGGTTTGTGGAAAACAACAGACTACTTAGGGCATCTTTTATTTACATTCAACTTTGTGAGAAAAACAAAAATCATGTTGAACACATCCATTGATGTGCATTAACTCAGTCATCCTCTCATTCAAGATATGAGAACTGGGATACTCTCTATTTTTCTTTTTAATTTAATTTAATTTTTTTAAGAGACAGGGTCTTGCTCTGTTATCCATGCTGGATTGCAGTGGTGGGACCATAGCTTACTGCAGCCTTAAACTCCTGGCTCAAGTGATTCTCCTGCCTGGCTAATTTTTTTAGAGACAGAGTCTTGCTATGCTTCCCAAGCTAGTCTCAAACTGCTGGCCTCAAGTGATCCTCCTGCCTCAGCCTCCTGAATAGCTGGGATTATAGGCATGAGCCACTGTGCCTAGCATGGGATAGCCTCTCTTTCAAGTTTTAAGCTATCCTAGGAACCATCTTGTACAGGGCTCCCCAGACATGGGCCCTTCAGTGCTAAAGGCAAGACTGTCACAGGCAAACAGGTTCGGCTGGTCACACTACATCTGCAGCACAGTTACTGACCTCTAGGTTCCAGGTATTAAACTAAGTGCAAGTGGTATAAAAATGAATGAAATACAGTCCTGACCTCAAGAAGCATTCCGCATTGCAGAGGGAAGAAAAGTTAAACATGCAAATGAAATTGGAAGTCACAGAAGCTAGGATAAAAGAATACAAAGCGCACAAAGGAAGAAGTAAGCAATGCTATCTGACAGTGTCATGTGGAGTTTGTGAAAGGGAACTACAGAAGTGACCAACATAAGAAAAGACAAGTTAAAACTTGGTGGACTAAAAAGGCAACTGCTGTAAGTAGCAGCCAGTTTGTGGGACTAAAGACCTGAACATGAAGATATACAAATGGCAAATGAACATATGAAGCATGTTCAACATCATGTGTCATTAGGGAATCGCAAATTAAGACAATGAGACACCACTACACACCTATCAGCATGGCTAAAATCCAAAAAACTGACACCACCAAATGTGGGAGAGGACGTGGGGCAACAGGAACTCTTGTTTGTTGCTGGTGGGAATGTAAAGTGGTATAGTTACAGTCACTTTGGAAAGAGTTTGGCAGTTTCTTACAAAGCTAAACATAATCTTACCATACAATCCAGCAATTATGCTCCTAGGTATTTACATAAATGAAATGAAAACTTATGTCCAGGCAAAAACAGAAATACAAATAACAGAAATGAAAGAGAGGTTATCACTATTGATCCCACAGACATGAAAAGGCTAACAACTCTTAAGTACATAGATTCGATAACTTAGATGAAATGGATATGCTCCTTGAAAGACACAAATTACCAAACTCATTCAAGAATAGATTATCTTAATAGATAATATCTTCATAATTAAGATAATTATCTTAATAGATAACTCTGTATCTATTAAAGAAATACAGAATTTATAGGTAAAGGTATACATCTTGAAAGAAAAAAATAAAACTTTTTTTGAAGATGACATGATTGCTTATGAAAAAAATCCCCAAGATTCTAAAAGAAAGTTCCCAGAACTAACAAGTGAGTATAGCAAGGTCACAGGATTATAAGGTTAACACACAAAAATTGGTTGTATGCCTATATAGCACCAATAATAATTAAAATTTGAAATTAAGAAACCAATTTTGTTTATAATAACAAAAACAAAGAATAAAGAAGTGTAAATCTAAAAACAAATGTGTAGGATCTGTATACATAAAACTATAAACAATGATTTCTAAAAATCAAAGACAATCTAAATAATGGGGAGATACCCTATGTTCAGGATTGGAAAACTCCATATTGTTCAGATATAAATTCTCCTCAATTTGATATACAGATTCAATGCAATTCCAATCAAAATCACAACAAGCTTTTTAGTAGCTATCTATAATATTTCTATAATGTATATGGAAAGATAAAGAAATTATTTAATAGAATAGCCAAAACAACTCTGAAGAAAAACAAAGGTGGAGAAATCTCATAGCCAATACTATAAAATCAAGATAGTGTGGTACTGGAGAAAGATTAGACACATAGATCAATGGACAGAACAGATAACCTAGAAAAAGAACCACATGTTGTCTCCTAAGTTTTTACAAAGGAAAATTCAATGGAGAAAGGACAGTTTTTCAACAAATGGTACTGAAATACTTGTAAATCTATAGACGCAAAAAAGAGAAATCTGACATATACCCCATATTATATACAAAAATTCAAAATGAATCATATACTTAAGTGTGAAAACTAAAGCTATGAAAGTTCTAGAGAAACAATGACAAAATTTGTGTACTTTGGTTTGGGCTATGATATTTTAGGTATGACATCAAAAGCACAATCCATTTTTAAAAATTAAAATTGGGAAAATGGACTTAATCAAAATTAAAATATTTTATTCTGTGAAAGATGGTGCTATGAGAACAAAAAGACAAGCCAGAAACAGGAAACAAATATTTACAAATCATTTTTTTAAACAAAAAGACTTCAATCCAGAATATGTAAAGAATTCTTAAAACTCAAAGACAAGAAAACAACCCAATTAAAAAATGGACAAAAGATCTGAACAGACATTTCACCAAAGATATACAAAGAGCAAAAACACATGAGAAGATGCTCAATAACACTAACCATTAGAGAAATGCAATTAAAACCATATTGAAATATTAATATATACCTATTAAGATGACAAAAAAAAAACAAACAAACAAGTACTAGCAAAGATACAGAGCAATAAGAACTCTCATTCATTGCTGGTAGTAATGCAAAATGGTAGAGCAACTTTGGAAGACAGTTTCTTATAAAGTTAAACATAGTCTTACCATATAGCAATCATCTTACAGGTATTCACTCAATTGATTTGAAAACATGTCTGCACGAAAACCTACATACAAATGTTGATAGTATTCATACTTGCCCAAAACTAGAAGCAACTGGATACCAAGACTTACTATAAATAAAAATAGTGTAATATTGCCATAAGGATGGAAAATAGGCTAATGGAACAGAATAAGGAGTTACAAAACCAAACCATATATGAACACCTGACACATGAGAAAGGTGGCGCTGCTCACACCAAACATAAAACCCAATCTCAAATGTACCGTAAATCTAAATGTGAAAGGTAAAGTAATGAATTAACAAAGGAAATTATCTTTATGAGCTTAGGATAAGAAAAAAGTTCTTTAATTAGACATAAAAATCATTAGCAATAAAAGAAAAAAATTTATAAACCAGAGTCAGTAAAAGTTAGAATATCTGTTCATTAAAAGTAAGCACTGACAGAGTAAAAAGGAAAGCCAAAAAAAAAAAAAAGAAGAAGAAATAAAACCCCAAACTGTAAACAAATATTGAACATCAGTTAATGCTACACATACTGAAGTATTTAGAGAGAGGAGTGCTGATGTCTAAAATAATTTATGAAATACTCCAAAGATAAGAACAGATGTACAGAGGATTAGAAAGATGGATATTGTGATAAACCAAGTACAGTAAAATGTCAACAATAAATTCTAGGTGAGGGATATACAGATGTTCACCAGTAAAATCCTTTCAACTTTGCCCTGTGTTTGAAAATTTTCATAACAAAATGTTGGCAGTAAAAGCACCCCAGGTAAAAATTTGAATATGGATTTCCTATCAAGTTTGTTTTGAACTTTACTGTGCATGAATCACTGAAACTTTTTGAAATGAAGACTCTGATGTTAACAGGGCTGGTATGAAGTCTGATATTCTGCTTTTCTAATAAGTTTCTAGAACAATACATATTTTGTAAATACACATTAGAAAAATAATACACATAAAACACAACATAATTTTTGGGAGTTGGGGAAAGAGATGGAAATTGAGTATGAATTAGGGAATATATAAACACATGTAGACAGAGAACTTATATGAACCAATGATAAAAAGGCCATAAACTGAGCCCTTTGACCTAAGGATCCCTATCCCTCTCCCCACCAAAAAAAAAAAAAAAAAAAAGTAATAAAGAAAAGTGGAAATAAATGAATAAGAAACTCACCCAGGACTTGGTGGTTTTCAGCTGCTCCTGGGAAATAAACAGCCACTCTAGGACTTGCTCTGTCCAGTGACTCTTCTGCCTCTGCTGGGATGCTCCAGGGAGAGATCTATGGTCAGGGGTCCCTTGGCCAGGGATGGATTCCTGAACTTGGAGCTTTCTGATCCTATCACATGAGCTGTCTTGTTCCTGGAGAGGTGGGACCTGTGGACTCAAGAGCAAACTCACTTTAGCGAGCATGTTTCCTCTGGGCCTCAACCTCTTAGGCTGGTGAATCACACTTAAATGGAGGCTGGGCTGGGTGTTCTGTCAAGTACGCTCAGGGCTGCTGCTGTGAGAAGAAATGCACGAGAGGAACCTCGCACAGTGATGACAGTTCCACCCACAGATTCTGCATGGGCCCCCAAGACCCCTGAAAGTACAACGACCACACCTGAGATTCACTCAATTTTTAAACAATTTCTGGGCAGCTACTTAAATGAGAACCTGATGCTAAATGCTAAGGAGTAAACAACTCAAAGTTTTAAGTAGGTATACGTCAGTATGAGATTTTGAATGAAACAGCATTTCTTCTCCTCTTGCCATTTAGATGTCTGTGAACAAGTCACTTGACCTCTCTCACTGAGTCTTACTTTTTGTTGTTAAAGCACTGAAAGCAGGATGAGGTGAGGGTTGTAGGATTGTTTTTTAATCTCCCCAAAACTCCTGATGAAAACAAAAGAGACCTACCAGAACAGTAAAAGACAAAACCATGATATCTATATAAACAAAAACAAAAACAAACTAGTGACAGGGTCACAGCATATGGGCAGGTGTGACTCAACTACAAGGGCAGCAGGTATGGCACAGGGCAGTGCCAGCAGAGGAAGTGGTGGGAAATGAGGGCAGATTCTGACAAGCCACATCGCTGCAGGATCTCACAAGTCACTGATAAATGTCTATCCCCAACAGAAGAGCGCCCTCCCCTGGTGGGATCTGAGCAAGCAAGTCTTACAACATGTAACACTGAATTCCTCTCAGGTTCAGAGCTGCAGGTGACCATAAAAACAAATTCCTCAAGTCACTAAGTGACCTAACAGTACTGTGGCCATTTAAAGCCATGAAAATATGAGAAATAATGGGCAAACTGTCCCTTCCAGAAATACAGAACCTCACTTTCAGGGAAAGCTGCTAGAAAAATCTACCATATTGATCAGCACAAGAAAAGAGAAAAAATACTCAGGCAGTGGGGGGGGGGGGAGGTGGCTCACAGTGAGGAGGACAGGAGAGAGAAGGACCAGATAGAGAGAAGGAAGGATCTATTAGTAAGAGCGAGGGGAGAGAGAAGGTTTAGACAGTAAGTGGGAAGGATACAGAGGAAACTTATTCCAGAAATTATTTAACAACAAAATAAAACATGTAAATGTGAGAGAAACACATTAGAAAATAAGGTATGTTGAACCCCAGGAATCACCGGATTAGAAGCAGAAAAAAAGGCTTCCTGACAAGACTTAGTACCGAGAGTCAAGTCATGTTTTAGGCCCTTCATGACCACAGAGGTAGGAATCTCAAAGAGTAAAGCAAGAGAAAGATATCCTGGCTCATCACAGCCCTCAAACAAGGACTTCTTGCCCCAAAAAGAATGGCTTCTTCAAAGGCCAGGAAACCCATCTTACTTAAACTGGAAAAACAAAACAAACAAAAAACCCACACACACATTATTATTATGGGGGAAAAGGAACCAAATGAGGCTCTGACAGACAATGAAAACATATCCCAAATATCTGGTGCCACACATGCACACACACACACACACATACACACACACACAAACTATAACCTCATATTCCAAAATGAACTAAAAGAAATCAGGAAAACAAAACTTTGAAAGGACAGATATATCAAAAACAAAAAGCCTAGAAAGATGAGTAGAAAACTGGAAAATGTGAAGTGAGAAATATTAGAACTAAGAAATGAATTAGAAAAAAAATCCAGAAATGAAGACTAATTAGAAGAAACATAAAAAAACCCACCACAGGACCTAGAGGATAGCACAGGTGAAAAGTGAAGAAAGCCTAAATATAATAAGAAAGAAAGAATTTGAAAGAAAGAGAAAGAATCAATGAAATTACTTATGAAAATGTTGTTCACAGAGGCATTTTTATATCCCAAATAGCTACGACTAGAAAAATGGGTGAATAAATACTATCCATCCACACACTGAAAGATCATATAGCCAACGAGAGAGAGAGAGAGAGAGAGAGAGAGAGAGAGAGGGAGGGAGGGAGGGAGGGAGGGAGGGAGGGAGGACAATCTCTATGTACCAATACTGAATGATCAATATACACTCTTGGTAATATAATGGCAGGGTTAGGAATAGTGTATACAGAAAGCTAGCGTCTGTGTAAAAACAGATGGGGAAAGTATCTGTATGTGTATATATGTATGTGTCTGTCATATAAATGGGAACATATAATATCTAGTCTTTTGTGTCTGGCTTCTTTCACTTAGCATAATGTTTCTAAGGGTTATTCTTGTTAACAGCATGTATCAATAGTTTGTTCCTTTTATTGCTGAGTAGTATTCCACTTTGTGTATACTTTCACCAGTTAATGGACATTCAGATTATTCCCTAGAGAACAACTGCTGACCTCTCAGAGCCTTTTCCATTTACACTAGGTAAAGTCTACCCACTTCGCCTCGGGCATAGTGAGGTATTTTACTGGACCTGCTTTTGTCACTTTCATCTGGTCCTGGGGCCAAGGACAAATCCTTTTGTGGTTAATGGTAATTACTATTGGGGCCCAGAATCCTAGAGTCTGTCTCTTGAGAAATTCTCAAACTACGTGCAGAGGCAATAGAGTACACTGGTCAGGGAACTGGGTGTAGGGCCAGACCACCTGGGTTCAAGTCCTGGCTCTGCACTGACCAGGGGTGCCACCCAGGTTTCTGACTCCCCTCTGGGTCTCAGTATCCTCACTCATCAAAGGAGAATAATAGTGTCACCACTTGGGGCTACTGTGAGGTTTTAAGGTGTTAATACCTAATAAAAGATTTAGTACAGAACCTCACACATAGTAGACACTGAGCATTAACATTTAGTTGAAATGGCAAAAAACAAAAAACAGGAATACTTAAAGAAAATAAACCCTCTAAAAGATGACAATCAACAAGATGAAAAGAATATGCTGAGTCTTAGAAAAGAGGACTCTACCTTCAAACATCTCTCCACTTTGTCCATGTCTCCATTTCTCTGCCCTGAACAAAATGCCCACCACTTCTTGTCTCACTGGAATCATCTCACTGGACTCCCCTTTCCCGCCTTTTCCTGTGTCTACTCTAGTTCACTACAGCCTGTTCTCTACTCAGCAGTCACAGGGTCTTTGAACAGCCCAAGCAGGTCACGCTGCTCCCTTTCTCAACACCCACGAATGGCTTCCTAGCCTGATCTGGCCTCTGGCCACCTGTGTTCATCTGCCCTCTCCCTCGCTGACTACCCCAGCCACACAGGCCTTCCTTCCATGTTACAAAGGCACCAACATTTGTCTCATGGTATTGGCTCTGGCTGTTTCTACCCTGCTTGCTCTTCTAGCTGCTCTTCCCCAGGCTGGCTTGCTCTTGTCACTGACCTTGGCTGAAACGTCACCTCCTCAGTGGGGACCTTTCCTAAGCACCCAATCTGAAGTAGCTACCACTCATTCTTTCCCATTAACTAACTTTAATTCTGTGTATAACACAACTCTGATGTTTTGTTTTTACTTATGAATAGTTTCTTCATCATTTATTTGTTATCTGTCTCCCTCCCAAGACCATGGATTCCATCAGTCTTGCTAACCATCACAAGCCTGGGACCTGCAAGGTCTGACACATAATAGGCGCTCAATAAACATTTGGACAATGAATAAACAGACATTTCAAAAGCCAAGGGGTACATTATGTATCTATTAGGGTGCTCTTTATCTTGAGAGGATGTATACTGTAGTATTAAGAACTGAGTTTGGAGTCTGACTGCCTTGGGTTTTTTGTTTTGTTTTGTTATTTATTTATTTATTTTTAATTTATTATTTTTTTTTTTTGGAGACAGAGTCTCACTCTGTTGCCTGGGCTAGAGTGCTGTGGCATCAGCCTAGCTCACAGCAACCTCCAACTCCTGGGCTCAAGTGATCCTTCTGCCTCAGCCTCCCGAGTAGCTGGGACTATAGGCATGTGCCACCATGCTCGGCTAATTTTTCTATATATTTTTAGTTGGCCAATTAATTTCTTTCTATTTTTAGTAGAGATGGGGTCTCACTCTTGCTCAGCCTGGTTTCGAACTCCTGACCTTGAGCGATCCACCCACCTCGGCCTCCCAGAGTGCTAGGATTACAGGCGTGAGCCACCACACCCGGCCCTTGCCTTGGTTTTAATTCTGTCTTCTGCTACTTATGTGCTGTGTGATACTGGGAAATCACTTTACCTCTCTTTGTCATGATTTCCTCATCTGTAAATGAGGCTAACATTAGTACCTTCCTCATGAGGCTGCTGTGAGGATTACAGTTAGTACCCATGAAGTGCTTAGACCTGTAGCTGCAACATAGTAAACACTACATAAATCTTACCTAGTATTATTGAAGTTTTAAAGCTCTCTTTGTATTAGTCTTCTACATTTTTCAGGTTGGTTGTAATTTTATCTTTTATACTGTCATTATAAACAGAGCAATTTCTTTTATTATATTTTCTAAATAGATACTATTTATAAATAGAACACTTATTGATTTTTAGACTGATTTTCTACTAGGGTACCTTTTTTTTCATTTGGCCACACTAAATCAGTATAACCCAATTCAGACCTTTCTCTTGAGACACATGCCTACCCACCTGTCCACTAGCAACCTCCACCTGGAGGGTCCAATCCATATGAAACTGAAATCTCCCACCCCCCGCCTCAATCACAATTCTGATCATCTTCTCTTGCTCAGGGAATGATGCCTCCCCCAACTCAGGCCTACAGAGCAGAACGCCAGCACTCATCCCTGGCTCTTCCAACTCCCTTTATTACCACTAACACCCAACTAGTTACCAAATCTGGCTGCTTCTGCCTCTTTACCTCTAGTTTCTGAAAACCACCAGTTTACTTAAACTCTTATCTTCTCTTGCCTGCTGCAGACTGTCCAATCCAAAAATCCTTTGTGAAAACACTTCAATAATTCTCAAATAAATCTCAAAGTCCTCTATGATCTTCTGCCTACAGCTCTGGCCTCCTTTCTTAACATACACCTCTACCATCATCATTAAACTCCAAAAGTCTACGTTCCAGGAACACTACAGCACTCAAAGCTTAACTTACTAGGTCATTTCAAGCCTCTCAAATTTTCACATGTTGCTTCTTTTTCCTAGGCTGATTTTCAAGCTCTTGTTCACCTCATTCATCTTTCGGTTTAAAAATTTCCAAATCTCTGAAGCACTTCTTGGGGGTGTCCTTACTTCTAAAACTGATGCTCTACTTACTCTCTGTCTCCCATGTCCTTCCACGGTCGGCTCCCAAAGTACCTATTAATTGGCCACTGTGCTTTTCTTATCCACCATTCCCATCAGACCACTGCTCTTCCAATGAAGGGTTAATGAACAACCCAAATTTGCACTCTCAGAACCTTTCCCGGGGTCCAGCAAACAAAAAACAATAAACAAACCTGTTGAATAAGTGAATCAATAAGAACGTAATTTCCAAAATGAAACTCAAAGATCTGAGACATAGAAGACACTCACTAAATATAGGTTAAACAAACTGAAAGATGATTACCCTTGTCAACTCAAAATTCACGGTATAAAGTTCGCGGAAAAGTGACTGAAGCAAGGAGGAAATGAAAAGTCTGATGACGGGAGGCCTTTCTGGAAAGTCTAGCACCCCCTAAAGAAGTCCAGTTGCTTGGAATAGCGGTGGGGTGAGAGAACTCAAGCTTAGGCCCCGGGGGAGACGGAGTGCGGACACGTCGCGTTCAGGGAGGCTTTTCAAGAACGAAAGGAAGCTACTCACCCAGATGGACGCTGTCCGCACCCTGGTGGCCATCCCCCGGTCAGTTCTGCGAGCCTCGCCGGAGGTGGCAGGACGCGAGCGGCGCTAGAAGAGAACGCACCGTGAAGGAAGCGGTCTCCCCGCAGGGCCCGCCCCGGAGGGAGGTCCGCGCCGGCCGGGAGCCGAGACCCCTGCCACGGCCGCACGGTCCCGTCTCCGGCCCCCACCACCCACAGGGTCGAGCCAGGCGACCGCCCGGGTCTGGAGCAGGAAAGGGTGAAGCCAGACTAGTTCGGTCCCGTCCCGCCGCCTTGAACGGGAGGGAGTCGGCGCCTCGGGCTCCTCCAGCCCCCGAACGGGCAGCAGGGGACCCCGCCCGCCTCCACAGCCAGCAGGGCTCGCGCCAGGCCGGCTCCGTCCTCGCCCTCCCTACGCAGTGCCCGGCCCAGGTGCTTTGGCAACGGCCCTCGGGCCAGACGAGGTCGGCCCGGGGCAGACTCGGTGACAGGGTGATGGCGAAACGTAATGAACTGCGCCGCCGCCGACACGAGTCTCCGGCACTGGCGCCGGGCGATGGCGGCCGTTACCGACGCGAAGGGATTGCGTCTTCGCGGCCCGAGGGCGGAAAACCACAACTCCCAGAAGGCTCTGCGCGGAGTTGCTCCTGCGCCCGGCGGGCTCCTGCTGAGGCCGCCGGGACTGCGCGCCGCACCTGGAAACGAAAACGGTTTAGTGAGAAGTGGCATCGTCTTACGTGGTTTTGAAAATCTTTTCAATGTCTGGTTTAATAAAAAATAGCTGGATTCTCATATTTGCTTCCGTATTCAATCTCCTGCATATGTTGTTTTTGTGGAAGTGTTTAAAGATGGTGCAAGCTGACCAAGTGGTAGTTTTTTTTTTCAGGGAACAATCTGAGACACTGTAGATGAACTTTTCCTACTCTATTACATTAAAATCCATTGGTCTACCTTGCACGTTGAATGGATTCTTTCATCATGCATGATTTCATATCATCATGCATTGGCCATTTGGAAAATATTGGTTCACTGAGTTATGCATATCTTCCAAATGTTGACACATTTCATTATGCAAAAAATCATATTCATTAATGTCATCATTGGGAAGCTGTGAAGTTCACAGTGGGAGATACAAGTTTTCCAAAGTTCTATTTTTCACTTGAAAATTCTATTTTTATATTGGCAAAAAAGATAACTGTCATTTCTTTTCCCAGAAATGACAAGCTCATTTGGTTGTTTTTTGAGAAACTGCCTACCAAAGTCTCTCAGTCCTTCTTTAATGCAAAGTTCAGCTCCTAATTCATATAATCACAGGAGTACTTTTTCTTGAGACAACTATGTACCTTCGGTAAACAGCACAGAATATTCATTGCACAGATATTAAAAAGATATGTACTCAAGAGTCGAGTTTTAATAAAATTATTTTTTACTGCTTTATCAAAGACATCTTGAAGTTAGATTGGCCTCATTAAAAAAAAAACTATGAATGTGTAGTGATGAAGAATACAATCAATGGCTACTAACAAGTACAGCTGGGTTCCATTACCCTGAAGCATACGGAAGTGCCAACGGTTGTACCTACCATTGTTTTTGGACCAGCAGTGCAAATGTCAACACAGCAAATAACATATTAAATTAGGAATTTCAGTCTCCACTGTAAAATTCTTTCAACACTTCTGTAAGTTTGAAATTGTTTATAATAAAACGTTAGGGGAAAAGTCATTGCAGAAAAGATAACATTTTCAATAAATTGCACGGGAACAACGATGTGGCTATACAATAATATAAAAAAGATTGCTGTATCATAATATATTTAGAATAAGTCCCAGGTAGATTAAGTACTAAATGTGAAAAGTAAGGCTTTAAAAGTTTTAGACTGAAATATAGACTTAGCATCCTTTGCCCACTGATTTGTTAAACAATCTCTGTTATATAGTAAGTTCCCATTTTATGTTAGTTTTCTATCCTGCTATAACAAATGACCACAAATTCAGTAGCTTAAAATAACACAAATTTATTATCTCACAGTTTTGGATATCAGAAGTTCAACATGGGTCTTACTGGCCTAAAATCAAGATGTTGGCAGGGCTGCATTCTTTTCTGGAGGCCCCTGCCTTTTTTCTTACATTTTCCAGCTTCTAGAGGTCACCTGCATTTCTTAGCTCATAGCCCCCTTCCTCCATCTTTAAAACCAGCAACAGAGAGTTTAGTCCTTCTCAAATTGTATCACTCTGGCCTCCTCTTCTGCCTTTTTTTACACTTTTTTTTTTCATTTTACACTTTTTTTTCCTTTTTACAGAGGTAATCAACTTAAATCCTTCTTCCACTTTTAAGGAAATTTGTGATTACATTGGGCTTATTTGAATGATCCAGGACAATCTTTCTATTTTAGAAAAATGTGTTGCTGACTAGAAAACTTAATTTCCCTTTGCCATGTAAGATAATATATCCACACGTTACAGGGATTAGGATGTGGACATCTTTCAGGATCCATTATTCTGCCTACCATATGTATATGTGTATTTGTTTCTAGTCTCTTTATTTTTTATTTTATTTTTGAGACGGTTTCTGTCTCCCAGCTAGAATGCAGTGGCATCATCATAGCTCACTGCAACCTCAAACTCCGGGGCTCAAGTCATCCTCCTGCCTCAGCCTCCCTAGGAGCTGGGACTATAGCCGTGCGCCACTGTACCTGGCTTCTTTTCTCTATTTTTAGTAGAGATGGGTCTGGCTCTGAGCCCAAGTGATCCTCTCACTTAAGCCTCCGAGTGCTAGGATTACAGGTGTGAGCCACCACACCCAGCCTAATCTCTTTATTTTGTTCAATTGATATTTGTCTACAATGGGGTCAACAAAATTTTTCCATAAGAAGCCAGCATATTGGTTTGCTAGAGCTGCTATAATGAAGTACCACAGACTGGGTGACTTAACACACAGACTGCCACACTAGAAAAACAAAATTTTTCCTTGAGGCCATGGTATTTTATTATGAAAATAAATAAAAATTTCAAAAACAAAATGATTCTAACTTAATGAAAAATTTGTTACTTTTTATTGCTTCCTGTGCGTGAGTTATATGCAACTTGAAAAATAGTTCTCATGGCTCTCAAGGTGAAGAGATGTATGAATTACGTATGCTTCACAAGGCCCCAGGCTCAACACTAGCATGCATTAAATACAATGCACATGGCAGTTAATGTGATAAACAACAGAAATTTATTTTCTCACAGTTCTGGAGTATAGAAGTCCAAGATCAAGATGTCAGCACAGTTGGTTTCTTCTAAGGTCTCCCTCCTTGGCTTGTCGAATCAATATATTACAAAATTCATTACAATTTTAAAAATCATTTCATCACTTTGATGTGAGACATAATTTCTATATTTGATATATGTTAAATATGAAGATAAATTTCAAATACTAGACTGGACAGGTGGTTAGTTTCACAACATTAGTCATAAAAGGTAAAGGAAGACCATCATTTGTGAACTAATTGTGTGTGGGTGTGTTCATATTTTGATTCGGAGATCAGATTCAATTTTGAATGTGGACTGATGCTTAACTATTAGTAAATGGGTTGAAACAGATACTCTCATAAAATTTACAGTCGTGATGTAAATTGGTACTATTTGGGGGGGGCGCAAGTTGGCAATTTTTGTCGAGACTTAAACTGTTCATAGCCTTTCATATGTACAATTTTTTGTCAGCCCCAGAAATTGAATTTTTATTTGTGAAAAATAGATGAAATTTGATTTCTTTTAGAAAAACATATTTAAACAAGCTTAAACCTCCAGAGCAGTTGCACATACAATACAAAGAATTTTTTTTAAGAACCATTCAAGTGCACCACCACACCCAGCTAATTTTTTTGCATCTATATTCATAAGGGATATTGGACTGTAGTTTTCTTTTTTTGTCAAGTCCTTTCCTAGCTTCGGTATCAAGGTGATGTTGGTTTCATAAAACATGTTAGGGAGGATTTCTTCCTTCACGATGTTATGGAATAATTTCTGCAGGACAGGCACCAGTTCTTTGGGCATTATCTTTTTTGATCTCTACCACAAACTTGCTAGTTATTTTTGCAATGAGGCGGCACCGCTTACAAGCTATGTGAATTTAGGCAAGTAACTTAAAATTTCCAAACCCCAATTCCCTTAACTATAGAATGGGTGATAATGTTAATTTCCTCATAGGGTTGATAAAATTATGAAACTACCTAATTAAAGGGCTTAGCACATTGGCTATGGAGATGAGTTATGAAAATCACCAATTACCACTACTACCACTACTAGCATTCAGTTGAAGCTGCAGATTTTCTCTTCTTTCCCAGCAATTCCTGGTTTTCTAAAGATTTTTTGTTTGTTTGAGACAAGGTCTCACTCTGCTGCATGGGCTACAGTACAGTAGCATCATCATTATTCACTGCAGCCTCAAAATCCTCAGCTCAAGTGATCCTCCCATCTCAGCCTCCTGAGTGGCTGGAACTACAGGTGCATGCCACCATGCCCCACCAATTTTTTTGTTTGTTTTGTAGAGACAGGGTCTCACTATTGTCCAGGCTAGACTTCAACTCCTGGCCTCAAGTGATCCTCCTAGCTTGGCCTCCCAAAGTGCTGGGATTACAGGTGTGAGCCACTTGCACCTGGCCCTGAACATTTTTAAAAATTCAACTTTATTGAAGTAAAAGTTTATACACAACAAATAGGATCCATTAAAAGTATACAGTTTGATGAGCTTGATAAATGACTGCGGTCATGGAACCATCACCACAATCAAGATACAGATCATCCCAAATGGTTCCCTGATGGTCTCTTTACAGTTAATTACACTCCCATCCCCCAGCCAACTACTGATTTATCTGCTCCCTGTCATTATAGATTACATTTTCTGGAATTGTATAAATGGTGTCACATAGGGTGTATTCTTTTGTGTCTGACTTTTACTTAGACTGTTTTGGGATTTATCTAAACTGTTGGTTATATCATTAATTTGTTATATTTTATTGCTCAGCATTCCAATATATGAATATACTACAATTTGCTAATCGATTCACAAATCTATTGTGTTTATTATATATGTGTTTGTTCCAGCTTTGGGTTACTAAGAATAATGCCGAACATTCATGTACATGTTTTTACATGGAAATATGTTTTCAATTCTCTTCAGTTTGTACCTAAGAGTGGAACTGATGCGTCATATGTAACTCTGTTTAACATTTTGAGGGCTTATTAAAACTGTTTTTGAAAGTGGCTGCACCATTTTATAACCCCACCAGCAATGTATAAGTTCTAATTTCTCCAAGCCTCACTAACATTATGTCTTATTTTTCTTAGCCATTACTATGAAGTGCTATTTCCTTGTGGTTTTGATTTGCATTTCTCTAATGACTAATGATCTTCACTATCTTTTCATGTGTTTACTGCCCATTCTTCTGTGAAGCACCTGTAAAAATCCTTCTAAATATCTTTTGCACATTTTTATTAGGATGTCTCCTTACTCTTAAGTTACAAGGGTTCTTTATGTTCTGGATACAAGTGCTTGTCAGCCACATGTATTATGAATATATGCTCCCAGTCTGTGGGTTCTTTTTTTTTTTTTT
>VBSM01002136.1:351735-367758 GCA_008086735.1 Cheirogaleus medius | reverse complement strand
TTTTTAGTAGAGACGGGGTCTCACTCTTGCTGAGGCTGGTTTTGAACTCCTGACTTCGAGGGATCCGCCCGCCTTGACCTCCCAGAGTGCTAGGATTACAGGCGTGAGCCACCGCGCCCGGCCAGTCTGTGGTTCTTAATGGTGTATTATTTTTAAGCTGAAGTTTTGAATTTTGGTGAAGTCCAATTTATCAGTTTTATTTTATAAGTTATGCTTTTTGTGCTATAAGAAATCTTTGCCTACCCCAGGGTCATAAGCATTTTCTCTTGTTTTAGATATTTTAAAGTTTTAGATTTTGCATTTAGGTCTATAATGCATTTTCTGTTACTTTTTGTTTGTAACATGAAGGGAAGTTCTTTTTTCCCCATATAAATACCTAGCTGCTACATACAACAACATTCGATGAAAACACCTTTTCCACATTGAATTGTTTGAGCACTTTTGTCAAATTTATTTATTTTTTTTAGACAGAGTCTCACTTCTGTTGCCCAGGCTAGAGTGCCGTGGCGTCAGCTTAGCTCACAGCAGCCTCAAACTCCCAGGCTCAAGCGATCCTCCTGCCTCAGCCTCCCGAGTAGCTGGGACTACAGGCATGCGCCACCATGCCTGGCTAATTTTTTCTATGTATTTTTAGTTGGCCAATTAATTTCTTTCTATTTGTAGTAGAGACAGGGTCTCACTCTTGCTCAGGCTGGTCTCGAACTCCTGACCTTGAGCGATCCTCCCGCCTCAGCCTCCCAGAGTGCTAGGATTACAGGCATGAGAAACCACGCCCGGCCTCTTTTGTCAAATTTAACTAATAACATATGTGTAAGACAATTGTTGGACTCTATCATGTTTTATCTACATATATATCTATCGTCATTCCAATACCACAGTCTTTATTAGTGTAGTTATTTAGAAAGTGTTGAAATTAGGTAATATAAGGCCTTCAACTGTGTTCTTTAAAACATTTTGCCTTAGTTATTCTAGGTCCTTTCAAGGTTCATATAAATTTTACCCAGCCTGAGCAAAAGCGAGACCCCATGTCTACTAAAAAAATAGAAAGAAATCACCTGGACAACTAAAAATATATATAGAAAAAATTAGCCAGGCATAGTGGCGCATACCTGTAGTCCCAGCTACTTGGAGGCTGAGACAGAAGGATTGCTTGAACCCAGGAGTTTGAGGTTGCTGTGAGCTAGGCTGATGCCATGGCACTCTAGCCCAGGCAACAGAGAGAGACTCTGTCTCAAAAAAAAAAAAAAAAAAATTGCATATAAATTTTTGATTAGTATGTCAATTTCCACACAAATACCTCTGAATCTAAAAATCACTTTGGGGAGAACTGCCATCTTGACAATACTGAGTTTTCCCATACTTGACCATGGCACAGTTCTCCATTTATTATGTGGTTATTGTGTATTCCTTACTATGTGTTCTTTAATTTCTTTCAGCAATGCTCTACAGTTTTCATGGTACAGATCTTGCACATTATTAAATTTATCTAATATTTCAAATTTTAGTACAATACATTTAGTATTGTAAGTGTAACTGTATTTCTGGATTCATTTCCTAATCATTCACTGCTAGTACATAGAAATGAAATTGGTTTTTGTATATTAATTTTGTATCCTGTGACCTTGCTAAATTCCCTTATTAAGGTTCTAGTAGCTTATTTGTAGATATGAGCTTTTGAGTAGAAAAAAAATTCTACCACTGAAGACATTGTTTTTCTAATTCTAAAAGTAATATATACTCTTTGATGAGACTTTGTCAAGAATTGTAAAGTACAAAACACTAGAAAAGCAAACTCCAATTTTCCCAATATGTAGGTTAACTGCTAGTAATCTTTTGACAAATTTCCTTACAATTTTGAGCAATATTCACTTCTTTTTACAATGCAATTATTTCTATATATCTGAGATTGCTTCATATAGATAATTATTTATCATACTTTTGTATAAGACATAACAGCATCAACATTTTTCCTATGTTATCAAACTTTCTGTCCACTTAATTTTAATGTCTGTATAATATTCCATTACAGGGTAATGCCATAAACGACTATTATACTATTGTATATTTTTATTTTGCAAATTGTGCACTATTATAAGCAATGTTTCAGTGATTATCCACAGATATAAATGTCTCTAAACATTACAGGTTAGGTCCTTAGGGTGTTAAGAGTAATATTATTAATAACTCACATAGATAGCACATACTACGTGTGTATGCTTCATACATATCATGTCACTTGATCCACACAACCATCCTCTGAGGTAGAAATTGGTAGTATCATCACTATACAATTGAGGAAGTTGAGCCACAGGTTATCTGAAATTTTTGAGAGGCCCAATTAAGAGCTATTCTCCCATAAAGAACCAGTACTATAATGAAAACCATTTCTGTAGGTGTCTTAGATGTTTGCATGGTGTATAAGCACCAAGAGGAGCAATAGGAAATGAAAAACCGAGGACCACATTATGGGTCTGACTTCACAGAAAGCGTGACACCTAAGCCAACTCACTTCATCTCAGCTGTACTATGATGAGTACAAGTAAGATGCTCTCATGTTCCTTGTAGTTCTCAAGCCTCATGATTCTAATCATCATTTCTAGATTTTTCCTCAGAGAGATATCAAGATCTGTCTGCTTGGTCTCAACAATATTCATTTATCATTCAACTATCAATCATTGAGCATCTAACGTATATGATAGAAAATGGCAAATCATGCTCAGTCTGTACACACAAGAGATCAACTTATAGAATAAAACATAAAATTAAAGCAGATCCTCTTCCTAAATCTTTTTAGGGTTATGGACTTACCAGAGAATCTGAAGATTGGGATCCTCTCCCTAGAAAGTAAAACCTTTGTACAAACAAAACAAATTTGCATACAATATTAAAAGTTGTTTATTGACCCTCAGAAATGAAACCACATATCCAATATTTGTCAGTGATTGTTCCAGGCTGATAAGTTCTGACTTAGGCAAAAGTTAAAAATATGTATGATTGGACGAGAAGTGAGAGAACTCAATGAGTTTTTATATGCACATAAGCAGATTTAAATTAAATAATAGACACTAGGTGGGGCAATAACATTAACAATCACAGCTAATAATTACAGAGGAGTTAATATATGTCAGGCACTATCCTAAGCTGTTTATGTTTACTCAGTTAATACTCACCACAATCCTATGAGGTACTATTATTTCTCATTTACAGAGGAGAATATCTGTAACTTAAGCACAGAGAAGCTAAGCAGCATGCCTAAGATCACTTAGCTGGTAGGATTTCAACCTGGGTAGTCCAGCTCAAGTCTATGCTCTTAACCACTAAGTTTTCTTTATAAAGATAAAAGGCTACCTTGAGAAAGAGGGTGTCTTTGAGCAGTGCTGTTTGTCTCATGAGGACACTTGGTCTAAACAGTCCCTGGATACCTGTTCCCACTAAAATAGAGAGCCCCAGCCCCACCCGCCAGTGTGTCCAAATGCCCAGTGTTTCCCTAAGTCCCAACATCCAGAGAATTACTGGTTTTAAATTCTCAGGAGCATTTAACAGCGTATCTTAAAAAGTGAAACTTGGTGACCCAAAACAACTTAGAAACAATAAAAAAGTTTCCTAGCAAGTGGTTCTGAACCTTCCTTGATGGTAGAAGAGAAAAACTAGATATTCTTTTTTAGTATTTAGAAATGTCTTAAAATAAATATTACAGCAACACTAAATAAACTATAAAACTCATTCATAATCCCACTATCTAACAAATAAACCTGTTCATTTATCTATAAATACTTTCAATTGTTGCCCACATGCAAATATATTTTAAAATGGGTATTAATAGTAGTGTAAGTGTATTGTTCTTTAATTTCTTTACATTTTCCTTGCTGTTAACCAAAATGTTGTTTATACCAGACACATAAAACATACTAAACACTACTAAGTATCGCAGAAGAGAGGCACAATCAAGTAAACAATGACATACTAATTCATCAGAATATTATTTTCCACAACTCTCCCTACAGTGGCATACTCATTTACCTTTCAGAAGAAAGTAACGAAACTGGATTATCTCTCAACAACTCACCTATTTAATGTTTCCTTCTCAGATTCTAGCATTTAAGAATTGGTCAAGAATGCTCATAGGCCAATTACTTTTGTAGGAATTTGTGGAAAGAAGACAATCTGTTGCATTTGTGTGTTCAAATAAAATTTGTGAGGTTTTTTTTTACCCCTCCAGGATGAATTCTCTAGTGTGCAGTATGATAGTAAAAATGATTGAAAGCATTTCCAGATAGACTCCATTTGTACAGCTTATTCCCGGTTCTCTAAAGCAAAATAAATGTTTTGCTCTTTATGATGAATTTTCCATACTCTTTATATTAATACTAGTAAGTGTTTTCTCTAATATGATTTGTTTGGTATCTAATAAGGTTAGAGCTATTAACAAGTGCTGCCCCACACTGATTACATGTTAAGAACTGCTCTCCAGTGTGAGCTATTTGATGGACTATAAATGGAGAGCTCTGGTTGAAGATAATACCACATTGATTACATTTATAGGTCTCTTCTCCAATATGAATTCTTTGATGCTTAATGAGGTCATTCTTACGGATGAAGGCTTTCCCGCACTGACAACATTCATATGGTTTCTCTCCAGTATGTATTCTCTGATGCACAATGAGGGCAGAACTCTGACTGAAGGATTTTCCACAATCATGACACTCATATGGTTTCTCTCCAGTGTGGGTTCTTTGATGTGAGTAAAGGTGAGAGCTTCGACTAAAGCATTTTCCACAATCTTTACACTCAAAAGGTTTCAGTCCAGTGTGAATTCTATGATGCACAACAAGATGAGATCTCTGGCTGTAAGACTTCCCACATTCATTACATTCATAGGGCCTCACTCTAACATGAGTTCTCTGATGCAGAATGAGATGTGTGCTCTGCCTGAAAGATTTCCCACACTCAGGACACCCATAGGGCTTCTCTCCAGTGTGCGTTCTCTGGTGCCTAATAAGCCTAGAACTATGAACAAAAGATTTCCCACACTGACTGCATGTGTACAGTTTGTCCCCCGTATGAGTTCTCTGATGGGTAACGAGGTGAGAAAACCAGCTGAAGGATTTTCCACATTCTTTACATTCATAGGGTTCCTCACCAGTATGAGTCTTTTGATGTCCAATGAGGTGAGAACTCCGGCTAAAAGATTTTCCACATTCTTTACATTCATAGGGTTTCTCCCCAGTATGAATAAGCTGGTGCCTCGTAAGATTAGAGCGCCAGCTGAAGAATTTCCCACATTCCTTACATTCATAGGGTTTCTCCCTATGCATGCCCTTTGATACACCAAAAGATGTACCATGAGCAAGAGAGTTACCATTATCAGGGCATCGGTAGGATTTATTTCCTGTGTGAGTTCTTCCAAATTGAATAAGGTGAATGTTTTGACAGAAGGTTTGACCACGTTCATCACTGTTGCTTGCACAGCTTTCCTGATGACCACTAAGAACTAAATTATGTTTTAAACGTTTAGCATGTGCGTCACGTTTGTGGAGATACTCCCTCAGCACTAGCTGAGCCGGAAGAAGACAAGCTCCCTCATATTTACCACTTTCACAGACTCTCTCCTGAGTAAGTAATTTCTTTTGGGTGAATGCCACTTGCCTCAAATGTCTCTCCTGGTTTTCCTGATATTTGTCCAACTGGTCTTCACATTTCCAGACTTCTTCTAATGATAAATACCAGAGATCATTGTTTGCCATTCCTTCCTTTTTAATGTCATAGGGTTGCTTATCTTTAGCCATGCTCTTACTGGAAACTGATGATTTAATTTCAACCGCAGTCTCCAAATCTGAAAGAAATGAAACTCTGTATAACTAAAGAAAAGCATTAAGGTGAGAATGGTGGGATGTATGAAAAGATAAAGTATGTGAGACATGTGTGGATTACTTTTGAACATGATTTTATAAACTTGACAAAGAATGAGAAAAGAAAGGCTGGAGCAGTGAACAGTAAATGCACTGGGCTCTACCATATTTAAAAGGAGCAAGAAGAGTGAGGAGGAGCATAGAACAGAGCCTGACATATGAGATCAGGGTGTTCAGTGGTGAAGGTATCAATAAGAAAAATCCCACATAAAGGACTACACCCCCACTTTCTAATCCAAATACTAACAATATAAGTTCCTAACCTGCCTACTTAGTACCAAGACTTTCCCCTAACAAACATTCTTCACATGACTCCCAATTTAATATTCTGAAACCATGAATACAGCCATATGTCAGACAGTGCCTTTCATCCACATCACTGAAGCACTAAAGAATAATGCCCAGAGGACTGACATAGCAGAATCCTCAGAAAGACTACGTGACAAGGCGGAAGAGCAGCTGCACAAAAGTTACCCAGATGCAGGTTCTAGGCTAAGCTTTACACCACTACTAATGGTAAATTTTAACAAGCTTCTAAATTTTTAAAAACTCATTTTACTTATCTGTAATGCAAGGATGATAACATTAAGATTATCGTAAGTATCACATAAAGTATGAGCCTATTACAGTCTCAAGCACATGTACGATCAAAGCAATACTATTTATAATAATCATCATTATTCCCATTTTCTCTTATGATTCCTTTGTTCTGAGACATCAAGACTTAACAACTAATGGGACTAACACTACACAATACTAACTTAGAACCCTGAACCTTACCCATATTCTCCTGGACTTTCTGTCTCCTACCTGTATGTATTACTGCAAATTATTTACCCTGCTTAAGAGCTACATGTGTTTCTGAATGTCTTTCAGATTTCAGATAAATGTTTGATCCTGAACATAATAAATACACTATTTCCATAATACCACTTCTTACGTAAGTGGGATGATATTCCAGTCCTACCCAGTGTTACTATGGGTTGAATTCTGTCCCCCTTCCAAAGAAGATATGTTGAAATTCTAACCCCTAGTATCTCAGAATGTGACCTGACTGGAAACAGGGTCACTGCAGATGTAATTAGTGAAGATGGGGTTAGTACTGGAGTAGGCTAAACCCCTACTTCTACATGAATGGCATCCTTATAAAAAGAGTAGAACAGAGAGGAGAACACCATGTGAAGATGGAAACCAAGGCTGGAGTGATGTAGCCACAAGGCAATGAACATCTGGGGTTACCAGAAGCTGGAAGAGACAAGGGAAGATCCTCTCCTAGAAGCGCGGCATGGCCCCACTAACCTCTTCATTTTGGACATTTAGACTCCAAATCTGTGAGACAATACACTTCTGTTGTTTTGAGCCACCCAATTTGTGATACTTTGCTATTGTCAGCCCTAGGAAATTAATATACCTGGTAAATAATCCCTATGCCAGGCAACCTCACTGACTTCTTTACAAAATCCCACCATCACTGGTCCTACTTTTCATTCACAACTTTGTTAGTTCCTAGTTTCTTCCCAAGCTTGATGATTTTCAATAGAAAACACACCATCCTGTCCCCCTCCCATCAGAAAATCCTATGAAGTTTTTCAAACTACAAATGACAACTGAAACATTCTAAGATGAAAATGTGTGTGGGGAGAGGCTGAGCACTAATGGAAAACAACTCTGGAGGGGCGTGTTTGAGCATAAGACTACAGTGCTTTCTTTTATTAACATCGTAAAACTCTTCCATGACATAACCACACAAGTAAGTTATTGTCAAACTCAGCAGCCATTAATCAACTTATCCAAATTTTTAAAGCCATCACTCGTTATACTTTCTCTTTTGATAACAAAGTTCATGGCTTTGTAGATTCCCTAAAACTCCATGTGGTTAATTAAGCAAGCAACAGTGCAGAGGTGTGATCATAGCTCACTGCAGCCTCATAATCCTGAGCTCAAGGGATCATCCTGCCTCAGTCTCCCAAGTATGTGGGACTACAGGTGTGTGCCACCATGCTCAGATAATTTTTCTAATTTTTGTAGAGACAGGGCCTTGCTATATTGCCCAGGCTGGTCTCAAACTCCTGGCCTCAAGTGATCCTGCCACCTTGGCCCTCCAAAGTGGTAGTATTTCTTTTGACAACAAATTCTCAATAAAAATCTAAACTGCTGGATCTAGTAATGATAGTCTGCTATTTTTGGATACTTGTCAGTAGACATCCAGGAAAGCCTGCTGAATGAATGAACACATAAATAAAAAAAAGAAAGAAGGTAAGAAAGAAAAGAAAATAGAACAATCATTCCTCCCATAGCCCCAAATCAGTTAATTGATCAAGTTTTTTAATTAAAAAAAAATTCTTTTTAGACAGTATCTTGCTCTGTCACCCAAGCTGGAGTGTAGTGGTGTGATCATAGCTCAATGCAGCCTCAAACTACTGGGTTCAAGTGATGCTCCCACCTCCTGAGTAGCTGGGACTACAGGTATGGGCCATGGTACCCAGCCAATCAAGTTTTTAACAGTGTACTGAAAGAACTGGATTGAGACAGGATTTTGAGATAATCACCTACTACTCAAGCATAAACAACAATTTATAATAATATTTCAAAGTAGAGACGTAAACTAAGTAGAAGCTCAGAAAAGGAAGGGACCTGTACCTCATGAGGAGCCATAAAAGGCTGCATAGAGAAAAAACATGAGGCTAACCCTACAGGACAAGTAAGACTCAGACAGATTTTATTTACACTCAAAGCCTGAGATGCAGGGAAATGCCAGTATGTGTACATTAGGTATCAGAGAAACAGAAAAGATGCAGGTCATTGACTAGATTGCACTGGGCTTGGGAAGCTATGTCTCACAAGAGAATACATGGTGCACCTCAGCTGTTCTACACAACGAGCAGTAGTGACATCTAAGATCACTGAGGGGGCAGCAGTCAGAGAATTGAGCTTAGAAACAAAGGTTGAGGAAGAGATCACTTATAGAGAATAAATGAGCGGGAATGTGAAAGATAACTTTCTATTTTTTAACCTAGAAGGCATAGATATACATAAGGAAGTTGGGAAAAGGAACTATGCTTGGAAGTTGCATAATGATTTGAATTTTAGAGATACTAATAAAATGAAATAGGAATAAAGTAAAAAAAAAAACACTAGAGTACAGTCGGAAAAACAGGTGTTCTTGAGAGCAGCAATTCTGGAAAGGAAGGAGAGCGCTGAGACAGCAGGAATTCAGGAGCCTCTTGCAGCAGTGGCAGAAAACACCCTCTCAGGTGGGAGGGAGGTGGTGAGAGACCCCCCCTGCGGAGTTTACACAGAGAAGAACTGAGTTGTGGAAAGGGACCACATGAAAAGGAAAAGAAAGGCAAAGATGCAAGAAATGATTCTGTGGAAAATGAGAACACGGGGTTGCTAGAGTTAGTGTTAACAGTCAGGAAGGCCACACGAGCGAGGGCTGAAACCAAGCATGTTAACAGAGAGATGTAATGAAGCAGTAAGACCCCTCTGTCTCTGAATGCAAAGGTAAGTGTGACAGGAATGTATAAAGAAGTCTGGCAGTGGGGAAACAGGAGGTAGATAAACTCAGTCTTCCTCTCAGAAACAAGGATCTGTAAGGAGGACCACTGACCACTATCTCCAGAGGTTCTAGCCCCACACAGCTCATCTGGGTTACTGCCTACGACGACCCTTGTCTGGTCCTCACCTGGATGGGTCTCTTGGTGAATCCCTCTCTCTGCCAGCCAGGGCTCTT
Organism: Cheirogaleus medius; assembly: GCA_008086735.1. Lineage (NCBI taxonomy): Eukaryota > Metazoa > Chordata > Mammalia > Primates > Cheirogaleidae > Cheirogaleus > Cheirogaleus medius. Next base: position 358,116 of record VBSM01002136.1, on the reverse strand, counting down.
CCCCTTTCTCCAACCGAAGGACCACATCTGGCTTAGGAAGCTGATGCCCTGTTCACAGTGAAAGATACGGAACTGCGTGAGAGTTGGGGAAGCTCCAGGGTAGACACAAAGCAACATGTCAGATTCGACCTAACCCCCAAACCCCTTCCAGGAGATAGGGGGATTCTGAAGAGTTGACGGTGTGAGGATGCAGAGGCAGCAAAAGAAATATGCATTTTAAAAATTCAATATATTAAAACAAGTTTCCCACAAAAGCAGTGTAACAACACTGTTTTATACCCCAAAGAAATTAGGTCCCTGAACCCCGAGCCCACACTCTGATACATGCTTCAAGACTCTGTACATGTTGATCAATGAGGTGATCAAAATGAATGAACCAAAACCACCACAGTGAGTATAACTTCAAACACAGTTAGTCTTACCCAAGGAAAGGAGGTTCTTATAGTTTTCCAACATCACATCTTTGTACATGATCTGCTGAGCAGTGTCCAGCAGCTTCCACTCCTCCCTGGTGAAGCCCACAAGTACATCCTCAAAAGTCACCAGTGTCTACAACATCAAACACATTTGCATTGAGCCTAATGCATATCTTTGCTCTCCCTTTCTGATTCCTAACATGAAGAGAAATTCAGCTGATAGCACTAGGGTGGGAAAAGAGGACAGACCAGAATGTATTCTAGGAGTGACCAGTATTTATTTTGAGGGACTCCAGTCAAGTCTTAAAATAGCTATCAGGTACCTACTGTCTGAAAACAAGTTCCATTTTGTGCTTTAAGAAACTATCAGAAGAATTTTTATTTAAATCAAGTATATTTTAAACAGCTATAGCAGGGAGAATCAGACACCAAAAGTTAACCCATGTTTATAGTATGTGAAATGAACCTAACTCCTGGCAGGAAAAGAAGGGAAAAAAATTACTGAGTTTAAGTACACCTTAATGCTTAAGAAACTTACCTTCCTAACCATGTTTTATGACCTAAAATAATTACCCAAAACACTTTTCCTAAACTTTGGTAGGTATCGATAAAATGGAGAAATCAGGGAATTATATTTTAGTAGCAGCAAAACAATTTGACAAAGAATAAGAAATACACATGCAAGGCCTTTATCAGCCACATCAAAAAGAACTCCTGACTGTATGTATTTAAAATCCTATTTGACCAACTGAGGGTCTCTTATCAAAGACCATGAAGGTCAGAAGACAATGGAAAGCTAGGTGCAGTGGCAAGTGCCTGAAGTCCTACCTCCTAGGAAAGCTGAGGTGAGAGAACTGCTTGAGCCCAGAAGTTCGAGACTGACCTGGGCAACACAGTGATGACGAGACTTCATCTCTTAAAAAAAAAAAAAAGATGACAACAGTGGAATAATGTTTGTTTGTTTTTAAAAGCTGAAAGAAAAGAACTGTCAAGCTAGAATTTCTAGATCCAGTGAAAATATCTTTCAGAAATGATGCAAAAGAAGACATTCTCAAATAAAATAAAACCAACAAAATTTGTTGCCAGAAGATCTATTCTAAAAGATGTGCTGAAGGAAGTTCTTCAGACAGAAGGAAAATAATACCAGAGAGAAACCTGAAATCTCAGGAATGAAGGATGAATGACAAAAATGATAGATATCTGGGTAAATATAATAGGTTAATTTTCTTCTCTTGAATTCTTCAAAAATATATAGGACAGGCCAGGCGTGGCAGCTCATGCCTGTAATCCCAGAAAACTGGAAGGCCGAGGCAGAAGGATCACTTGAGACCACAAATTTGCAACCATCCTGGGCAATACAGTGAGATCCCAACTACACCAAAAAAAAAAAAAGTGTGGTGGTGCATACCTGTGGTCCTAGGTTCTCAGGAGGCTTAGGCTGAAGGACTGCTTAAGCCCAGGATTTTTGAGTCTGCTATGATCATCCTACAGCACCCCAGCCTGGATGACAAAGTGAGATGCCATCTCTAAAATACATACATACACACACACACACGTGCACATATATATACACACATATACATATATACACACACATACACAGATACGACAGTTGAAAGCAAAACTGCAACATTTTCTTTTTATTTACACACACACACCTTTAACATAAAGAGAGGAAAGTAAAGGGACCCATATGTTGTAAGCCTTCTAGATTTTACTTTCAGTAATAAAAATTAACTCATAAGTATACTGTATTTATTTATTTATTTATTTATTTTTTTTTGAGACTCTGTCTTACTCTGTTGCCCGGGCTAGAGTGCCGTGGCGTCAGCCTAGCTCACAGCAACCTCCAACTCCTGGGCTCAAGCGATCCTCCTGCCTCAGCCTCCCGAGTAGCTGGGACTACAGGCATGCGCCACCATGCCCGGCTAATTTTTTTTCTATATATATATTTTAGCTGACCAATTAATTTCTTTCTATTTATAGTAGAGACAGGGTCTCACTCTTGCTCAGGCTGGTTTTGAACTCCTGAGCTCAAAGGATCCACCCGCCTCGGCCTCCCAGAGTGCTAGGATTACAGGTGTGAACCACCACGCCCGGCCATAAGTATACCATAAAAGATTGGATATGTAAATTCAAATCCATATAGCAACCATTTAAAAAATAGAAAAATGTGTAACCAAGTAGCCAAGATACAAATGAAATATTAAAAAATATTCGAATAATCCAAATAAAGGCAGTAAAGTGAGGAGGGAAAGATATACAGAAAACATGTAATAAAATGACACACTTAAGTCCAATCATATCTATAATAATATTAAAGATAAATGGTATAAACATAACCATTAAAAAAGAGATTGCCAAATTGTATTAAAAAAAAAACAAAAACAAACCAAAAGCCTCAACTATTTGCTACCTAAAAGAAAATCACATTGAATTGAACAACCTAGAGGTGTTAAAAGTAAAAGAATAGAAATAGATATACCATGGAAACACTAATCATATGAAAGCTACAGTATCTATATTAGTATCAGACAACATAGACTTCAGAACAAAGGATATTACCAGAAATAAAGTAGGATATTACACAATGATAAACAGGTCAATCTGAAAAAAAAAAAATCCTAAATAGATTGAAATATAAAACACATATCTATAAAACTTCTATGGAAAAATACAGGAAAAAAATCTCTGTAATCTTGGGTTATTCAAAGGGTTCTTAGCAATAACATCAAAAGCATGATCCACAAAAGAACAAATTGATAAAGTGGACTTCATCAAAATTAAAAACCTCTCTTTCTCTTCAAATGACATTGCTAAGAGAATGAAAAGACAAGCCACAGACTGGGAGATAATATTTGCAAATCATATTATCTAACAAAGGACTTGTATGCATAATGTAAGAACTCTCAAAACTCAACAGTAAGGAAACAGACTAGTTGAAAACTAAGCAAAAGACTAGGAAAATACTTGCATGTTTTTCATAAACTTGAATATACTCTAGCCATCATTCTCTTGGCTAAATATCTAAGAGTATGAAAATTTATGTTCAAACAAAAAACCTATAAGCAAATATATAAACCTGATAAAGGGCTTTATTTATAATTGCCAAAAACTAGAAGAAACCCAAATGTCCCTCAACAAGGAATGCATGAACAAAGTGTAGTACATCCACACAATGGAATCTACTCAGCAATGAAAAGGAACAAACCAATAATTCATGCAAAAACCGATGATCTAAAATACATTATGATATATGAAAGAAGCTAGAGACTACATACTATATGATTCCATTTTGATGACACTGTGGAAAGGCAAAATAAATAGATTCGTGGCTGCCAGGGGTTGAGGGAGAGGAGGAGTAGGCACTGATCACAAAGGGGTAGCACACGGAATTTGGGGGTGTTGGGTCTGCTCTGTATCTTGATTGAAGTAAGGGCTATTCTATCAACTACATGCATTTGTCAAAAATCACAGAACTGTACATCAAAAGGAGAGAATTTTACTGTATTATAAATTTAAAAATAAATACAAATGTTTAAAAAGGAATGCTCTGTGAAATTTGTATGGTAGCTATCTTCTTTCATTCCCTCCAGATACCCGCTCCACCCTGCTGTTTCCAGGGAGAGTAAGCTGCCCAGACTGTATCAACATGTCCCCTTGCCCTCTGCCTTTGCAATTTATTTCACCAATTGAGGTCACCAGCTGGATACAGCAATAAAGTTACCCCGATGTGGTGGTAGGGTACATCCTTTCAATGGATGGTAACAGCCTCTACGAACCACTGGTCTGGTTTCCAGAACCCGTGCCTGTTCTTGCCCCTTCAGGCCTGGAGGTGATGACACCCTTCCCCACTTCACTCTCACTCCTCAATTTCAAGTGTGCCCATGGTTTTCCACTAGTCCTTGACTCATTCATTGTTGTTAATTATTTCTAAGAAACTTGCCTATTTTTAACTTAACTGGCCATCTGATTTCTGGCCTGGTGCTTTTAGCATTCCCATAAGCAATACACTGAATCTTCACTGGAAACACAGAAACAAAGCAAGTCCTGTGGATGCCACTGAAAGAAAAGGCGTGTGAGATGGCAGCCAAGAACTAGATTTGAAATCAGGCAGACCTGGGCTTGAACTTGGATACTTTAAATTCTGGGCTGGATAATGCTTGTTTGATTTATTTAACTTCACCAAGAGTTAGTTCTCTTAGCTATAACATACTATCTGCCTCATTGTATTATATACACTAGCACAGTTTAGTGTTATTTTAGAAGGTATATAGCCCAAGTATACTTTGAATAACCATAATAGTACTTTTGTGTGGTTCTCCCTCTTTGCTGGAAATAAGCACTATTCTGACTTGTGCTATGTATTTGTTGTTTCTTTTTAATATTTTTACCTCAGATGAATATAGCTGTAAAAGAATATGTTGCTAGCAGAGAAAGATTTCTGAATTTTCTGATTAGCAAGAGTTGATCTTGTATTAGACTCTAGTTCATTACAGATATAGCAATGTGGAGCTGTGCCCTCCAGACCAGGGAACCTCAGCTCCAGTCTCACTCTGCTTCCCCAGATAACCTGTCTGGACCTGCATGAAGGACGCTCCGGAGGAAGAAGCTGAATAGGCACAAGAGCCAGTCTCTCACCCTGGATGCTCCCAGGCCACTCTGCTCCCAGAGGTTCCATTCTCCTCAGAGCTCTTTGTGCCTTGGTTGCAGTTACCCTTTGATAACTACATAACTTGTCCCTGAGCTCCTCCAAAAAGGAGCTCCCAGAGGAGGAATTAACACAGCCAGCACCACACCCAGGACATTCAGGGGCCAGAGAATCCCTAGAGAGGCATCAACATTCTCAGTTCTCTCATCATCTTTGAGGGAAGAAATTTGATGTCACTTCACTTCACTCCCACCCACATTACTATTAAACTTATGTTGTGTTTCTTTTGTATTAAAGGAAATAAAACCATAACTAAAAATAAAGTGAACAAACCATGTAGTCCTCATCTCCTGGAGGACAGTGTCTAAGATACAATTTCTGAAGTTCCAGGGCAAGGACTTCAGAACTTAGACAAAAAGGAATTCCCAGCTGAAAAACAAAAAAGAAAGCAGCCCAGCATACCTGGGACCAGGTAGTTAGCGACTCGGCTTCCATGCTGTCCTTGTTCTTGATGGTACCTTCTTGAGTACCAGGAGAGTACTGAGGAGGCAAAGCTGAGGAAAAGAAAGAAACATAAGGGAAGTTTGCTATGACTGGGAGGCTCCCTAAATTGTCAGCCTAAACTCCCTCATACCACCTGGGTATGACACAAATACCCACTACAGAGAGGAACATCAGAGATATTCCAAAAGAAACTCCCCAAGATTAGGAAGAAAAGAGCTACATAAATTTCATTTTTACCCCTTAATCTCTGGGGTTCCATGGTACATTTCATTTAGAGTTGAAGAGTTCTACCTATCACTACAAATCCTCTTTTTTGAGGAAACCATTAACAATATAAAACTTAACCTGATCTAATAATCTCATTTACAGATAAGCAAACAAGTGTTTTCTCCAACTGGTTGCAAAAGAAAAGTCAGTGATTTGAAGCACAAGAAAAATGTGATGCACCGTTACTGGCTTAGAGGTGGAAGGTGCAGCATGATGTGGAAGGAGGCAGACCCCAGCACCAAAGTGCACCCTCTGACAGCCGGCAAGGAAACGTGCAGCCATGAAGAACTGAACACTGCCAAGAAAACAAGGGAGCTTCAAAGTAATTTTTTCCCCAGAGTCTCCAGGTGAGAATTCAGTGCAGCTGACACCTTGATTTCAGCCTTTGGATACTGAGCAGAGAACCCAGCCATGCATGTGAGACTTCTGTCCTACACAACTGTGAGCTATAAAATCAGTGCTGTTTGAAGCTGCTCAGTTTGTGGTAATTTGCTACATAGCAAGAGGAAACTAACACAGTCAACTGCCTTTTTTTTTTTTTTT
>VBSM01002136.1:322205-351657 GCA_008086735.1 Cheirogaleus medius | reverse complement strand
TGCCCAGCTCATTTTTTCCATATATTTTTAGTTGGCCAATTAATTTCTTTCTATATTTTGGTAGAGACAGGGTCTCGCTCTTGCTCAGGCTGGTCTCGAACTCCTGATCTTGAGTGATCCTCCCGCCTTGGCCTCCCAGAGTGCTAGGATTACAGGCGTGAGCCACCACATCCGGCCCAATTGCCTTTTAAAGATAATTTAAATATTAAGGAAAAATACTACATATTTACCTATGCTGTTATCATTGCCAGTGCTGTGCATTCCTTTGTGTAGATCCAGATTTCCATTTGGTTTCATTTCCTTTCTCCCCAAAGGATATTCTTTAACATTTCTTGTAATGGGGGTGATAAATTCTTTCAGCTTTTTTATGTCTAACAATGTCTCTATTGGGTTTTATTTTTTAATAGTGTTACTGAGATATAACTCACATACCATACAATTCACCCATTAAAATTGCATAATATAGTGGTCTGAGATACATAATTTTTAAAATTGTGATAAACAAAATTTGCCATTTAACCATTTCTAAAAGTATACAACTCAGTGGCATTATTTACATTCACAATGTTATGCAACCATTAACATTATCTAATTTCAAAACTATGTCATCACTCCAAACACAAACTCTGTAACCAGTAAGCAATAACTCCTCATTCCTCCCTCCTGTCTCTATAACCCTTAATCTACTTAATTTGCCTATTCTAGATATTTCATGTAAGTGGAATCATACAATATTTGTCCTTATGTCTGGCTTATTTCACCTAGCATATGGGGTTTTCAAGGTTGATCCATGTTGTAACATGTATCAGAACTTCATTCCTTTCTAGTGACTGAGTAACATTCCATTGTGTGTACCTATCACTTCTTGTTTATCCATTTGTCTGTTGATGGACAGCAGGGTTGTTTCCATCTTTTGGCTATTGTGAATAATGCTGCAATGAACACTGGCATACAAGTATCTGTCAAGTCCCTGCATCCCATTCCTTTGGATATACACCTAGGAGTGAAATAGCTGGATCACAGCGCCCCCCGCCCCAGACAGAGTCTCGCTCTGTTGCTCCCTGGGCTAGAGTGCCTTGGTGTCAGCCTAGCTCACAGCAACCTCAAACTCCTGGGCTTAAGCAATCCTTCTGCCTCAGCCTCCCCAGTAGCTGGTACTACAGGCAAGTGCCACCATGCCAGGCTAATTTTTTTCTATATATGTCTAGCTATCCAGCTAATTTCTTTCTATTTTTAGTAGAGATAAGGTCTTACTCTTGCAGGCTGGTCTTGAATTCCTGACCTCGAGCAATCCTCCCGCCTCGGCCTCCCAGAGTGCTAGGATGACAGGAGTGAGCCACCGCGCCTGGCCGTTATGGTTTTATGTTTAGCTTTCTGAGGAACCACCAAACTGTTTTCCACAGTGGCTTCATCATTTTTACATTTACAGTAGCAATGTACATTGGTTCCAATTTCTCCATATCCCTGTCAAACACTTGTTCAGTTTAAAAAATTATAGCCATCCTAGTAAAGGTGAGGCGGTATCACCACTGTGGTTTTGATTTATATTTTCAGATCACATCAAGAAATAGAAATCTATCCTGCCCCTTCTGCCACAAAGCTAGCAGTAGACCTATTTCATCAATGAAAGCAGCATATAGCCATGAAAAGAATACAGTAGTGTGTATTTTTAAAACCAGTGTGACCACGTTGGATTTCTCCAGGAACCTAAGACGTTTACAATTAAGAAATTTCCTATGCTAACAGAGAAGAACATGGTCATTTCAACAAATGCTAGAAAGGGCATATGCAAAATTTTAATCATCTAGTCCCAGTTGGAAAAAAATGCTAAGAATATTAAAAACCTCATTTTGTATTGCTCCGAATATCTGACTCAAACTCACCACCACCGCCCCCACCGCGTTCGATAACTCCGATCACTGTGGTGGTTCTTGACAAGAACGTTTGCTATTAAGGCTAGGACGTGAATCCCACTACCGCATGTAGGGAACAGATTCATGCAAGGGGTAAAAATCGCCGTTAAGACAAAATTATTTATTGATGAAATTACCGTTTGCCTAGAATAACGAAGTTAATACACTGCACTATTACTAAAAGGATCGATATGTGTCTGACCACGAACCAAATACACAAAATTGAGCCGTTTCGTATATACCTGCAATAAGCAACTAGAAGGTTCGGTGGGAGAAAGTGATCCCGTCACAAAGGCAGCAACAACAGCAAAATCAACGCGGCAGCCCGACTGGGCTTGCAAGCACCCCGCAGCGCAGCCGCAGCCGCCACAGCCGGACGCGCGGGACACCCCGCCTCGCCGCGGGCTCCTCCCGGCCTGACGTCACGGACGCGCCCGGCCCCTCGCACACGCCGCGCCCCTCCCCGCCGCCCGCGCTCACGGAGGCACGTACGCTCACGGACGCGCCCGCCCGCGGCCTGTTACACACGCGCCCCGGCACCTCGCGCACGCGCCGCGCCCCACCGCCCTGGCTAACGTACAAGTCCCGCGTCCGGTCCTTTACGCACGTCCCCGGCCCCGCCCCACATGCCCTGCGTCCCCACGCTCGCAAACGGCGCACTCGCTGCGCCCCGCCCCTGGCCCGTTACGCACGCCACTCTCCCGACCACTTTCGCTCACGCGGCGCCCGGCCCCTGCCGCTCGCGTGCGCACACAAGCCCCGCCTCCGCTCCACTGAGCATGCGCCCCGGCCCTTCGCTCTCAGGCCACGCCCCGCCTCCTCATCCATACACCTGGCCCGTCACTCATGCGCACGCGTCTCGTCCCAGCCAGCCACGCCCTGGCACCCGGGCCCTGGCGCGCTAGCGGCTTTTGCCCGGGTGACCGGCCCACTCCCCAGTGGCCGCTTCGCCGCTGGCACCGCGGACTCCGCGCTGAGACCCGCGGCCGCGACGCGAAGCACGGGTTCAGTCCGCGGGGCGGGCGGGGCGGCGCGGGGCCTCCTGGGAAATGTAGTCCGACCCGCTGCTCACAGGCCGCGGCCGCGGGAGGCGGAAGCCCGAGGCCGGTGAGCGCGCGGGACGCGGGAAGTTCCTCGCGTGCCGGGAGGGCCCTGCCTTCCACGGAGCCCGGGAAGCGGGGCTGGAAGCGGAAGGCCTGCCCACTCGTGCGGGGGCGGTGCCGGCCGAGCCGGCTGCAGGACGAGGCTGAGCAGGGCGGGCCGGGCAACCCGTTTCTCTTCTTTGTGCGAACGAGGGGGCACAGCCGTCCTGCAAATGCTTTTCACTTTATGCAGCAGCTTTTCCTGATGCTGTTTTGACTTCCTAATGATTTAATGAGTTAAATAAGTCATAGTTATGCTTTTAAACTATTCTTGCATTCCTGGTTAAACCCTGCTTGAATGTGATGAGATACAATAAATTATCATAGATAAAAATATGGACTTTGAGGAGAGAGATTAAATTGGAGATAATCAAATGAACATTTGTTTCAAAGTCACATGTGTACCTTTGACAACTCCAATAAAATTCCTTAGTAAGATGGCAGCCAAATCATCAGTCCTAATGACTATATGTAAGGTTATTCTGATAAACACCAAGATATAGAACAAATAAATTTACTTAAAGCAATTGTGTTTAACAGGGAAATTATTTTTCAATCCCAAAATTTTAACTAAAAAAGTAAGAAATTATGTATGAAATTTCATTGACCAACCATGCACTTTTGACTTGGTCTCTTTGTCTTTAACTTCTATTTTCTTTTACATAATGCATGCTTGATCCACCCAGGCCTGAGAAGTGGTCTGCAGGAGAAGCCGGTACAAATAAGCAGGATAGCACTTTTAAAAAGGGGCCAAGGATGAATATATTGCATGTCAATACAAATCCTAGTAAAGATTTTAAGCTGGTTAAGCCTTGCTGAGAAGTGGGGGGAGGTTCTATAATTTTTTTCACCTTGCACCCAGTGGAGCCCTTTTTCTCTCATCTATTTCCTGAACCTGCCTTTTTGGCTAAAGGGAAGACTGCTGGTGGAATGCATGCCTCCCATGATTGGATTGGAGAAACATCCTGATCTCTCTGTTTTGCAGGTTTATGTCACTTTCAAATTGACAAGATGGCAGTCATTGACCCCTCCCCAACATGGGCTCTGCTTGCATAGGACTCTGCTTGTTTCTGTGTGAGAAATACTGAAGATGAAAAGATGGCTGCTGGATTTCCAACAATCTGGTTGCAAGAACCAGTGACCTTTAGCGATGTGGCTGTGGACTTCACCCAGGAGGAATGGTTGATGCTGGACTCTGCTCAGAGAAGTCTGTACAGAGATGTGATGTTGGAAAACTATAGAAATCTCACATCAGTGGATTATCAATTATGCAGACTTGCTGTGATCTCCCCATTGGATCAAGAAGCAGTAAGAACTATGAAAAGGAAAATTCCCCAAGGCATCTTTCAAGCCCAGAAGATTCTACTTAAAACCAAAGAATTAACTCCTAAGCAGAATATTTTTGGGGAGAAACCATCCAGTGCAGTGAAAATGATAAGATTCACAATGGATAACTTGTTCTACACATTAAGAGAAGACAAGGAATGCTATAAGATCAGAAAACAGCTCAAGATTCCAGAGGGATGTTTGAGGCAAGTGACATATACCCAAAAGAATGCAGTGTCTCAGGAGATATTCTATAACTATCATGAATTAGAGGAAAACTCTAAACTCAGATCTAAACTTATTTTTTCACAGAGAGTTTCCACCAATAAACATTCCCAAAAATGTTACTCAGAGATTGAATGTTTGAAATATAATTTAATCTTAAACAATTTTGAGAAAAAATCTGTAAGTGAGAAGCTCTGTGAAAGTCATGAATGTGATAGAGCTCTATGGCATCTTGAGAGAACTGAGGCAGCACAAAAGGAATACACATGCTCCAAGGATAGTATGCACTTCAAACATAATATGTTTCCTATATATAACAATTTTCATATGGCAGAGAATTCCTATACATTTAATAAGAATGAAACCTTTTGTCATTCATCCCTTAAGCAGCAAGGGCCAGCTCATAATGGAGAGAAGCATTATGAATGTAATCAATGTGGGAAAGCCTTCAAAAGGATTTCTAATTTAATTTTGCATAGGAAAAGTCACATGAGTGAGAAACAATTTGAATGTAAGCAATGTGGGAAAGTGTTCAATGATTCCTCAACGTTAAGGAGACATGTAAGAACTCACACTGGAGAGAAACCATATGAATGCAATCAATGTAGAAAAGCATTCAGTCAAAAAACATCCCTTAAGGCTCACGTGAGAACTCACACCGGAGAGAAACCTTATGAATGTAGTCAGTGTGGAAAATCCTTTGGCACAAGCTCTTACCTTATAGTGCACAAGAGAATACACACTGGAGAAAAACTCTATGGATGCAGTGACTGTGGAAAAGCCTTTAACACAAGCTCTCACCTTAAGGTTCACAAGAAAATACACACAGGAGAGAATCTTTATGAATGCAATGACTGTGGGAAAGTTTTCAGTGGTCAGTCATCCCTTAGAATGCATGTGAGAACACACACTGGAGAGAAACCCTATGAATGTGAAAAATGTAGGAAAGCCTTCAGTGTTTCCTCTTCCCTAAGAAGACATGCGAGAATTCACACCGGAGAAAAACCCTATGAATGTATTCAATGTGGAAAAGCCTTCAGTCAGAGCTCTTCACTTATTATGCACAAGAAAATTCATACTGGGAAAGAAACCCTGTAAATGTTTTGAATGTGGAATTGCCTTTCTCATTGTCTTAAGGTGGAGCCCAAGCTCATTATTTCAGTCTTTGTTCTCTAAGACAAGCATTTAAGGCTATAAATGGCCCTCAAAACAGCTCTTTAGCTATATAATCCTCTTTGTTGTATGTTTGTTTCAGAATATTTGAACTATATGATGCTGTTTGATGTTTCTTAAGAGCTACTTTCTGGCCCCTTGTGGCAAACATTGCTAGTTGCTAACCTTTATATTTCCTCCTTCTCCTTTATTAATAGAACTTCAGTTTTGCTTCTTTGTATCCAATTACAAAACTCCTTATCTCAGCCTCCTTGTAGCCAAGAGATAACATTTCCCCTGTTCCTGGCTGATAAAATACAGACATATGATTATAGGTTTCGTGGTAAGATTATCTGCTAAGAGAAAGGTGGATGAAATACTAGCCAGAGATTTTAGTGAAGGTATTACATGTGTGAGAGTCCTCCCATGTTATCAGTAGGGCCTTCAGTGAAGAAGACAGCAAGTAGCAAAGTCTAAGTGAATTAGGAGGAGACTCCATTTGAATAGAACATAGTAGCCAGGAAGAGACAGAGAAGGTGGTATAACTAGATGGTGTGAGCCCAAACAAGGTGTGGCCTTTACAAGGCTGCAGTGATTATACACAATATTAAGGAATAAAGAGGACATTGTTCCTATTTTCCAACCTATAGATATGTGGCATATATGGGAGTAAGCTCCTCTTTGATGTGATTGTTGTCAAGTTTTTTTTCTTCCCAGGAGACAGCCAAGTTTAAGTTAATGCAAGGAAATGAACAGAATGTTAACAGAAGTAGTTTAGGATATTAAGGGAGTTTCTTCATCACTCAGGGGAATCTCAGGAAGTTACCATGGAAAACAGTTTCCAGAAAGACAGGAGTTTAGGTTTTGTAGATGTGGCATAAGGAATACGGAAGATTGTAACAACAATATTGATAGAGAAAATAAGATGAGATCTGGAGAATGGGTTGAGACTTTGAGCCATGACTACTGAAAACAAAATTTAGAGTAAGGATAGATTAAATCCCATCAGTCTCTAAGAAGTTGATGGATAATTAGATCTAATAGGATTTATATGTAGCTTGGAATGGAAAGTCTGCAATCACACTGGAAAGCCAAGTACTCCTTTTCTTTTTAGTTGTTAGCAGCCCTGGTGCAGTAGCAGTCAGCAGTTTAAAAATGATCCCAAATGCATCTGGTCCTTGAGTGTGGAGATCATCTTAAGTGGTACTCAGCAATGGGTTGTACTTTGCTTGGTTGCAAAGCTAATCTTGGCCAAATGATCTTGGTACAGGTTGGAAATTTGAAAATGTGAAATTTAGAATGCTCCAAAGTCCCAAACTTTTTGTGCATCAACCTGATGCTCAAAGGAAATGCTCATAGGACATTTTGGATTTGGGGTTTTTGGATTTGGTATGCTCAACTGGTAAGTATAATGCAAATATTCCAAAATATGAAATGTGAAACACCATTTTGGATAAGGGATACTCAACCTGTACACCAGCAGCTAGACTCAGGCATGGTCTAGGCAATAAAATCAGCATATCTGACTTTATTGCAACAGCCTCATAGCAGGATTCCCTGGGCTTGAATGTTACTTTGTTCCAGCATGTATTCTATGCTACTGCCACAGGTATCCTTCTATTGTTTCTTAAACTTTGTTGGTGGTTTTTAATTATACAACTAATACATATGGGGAAAATGTAAACAACCTATGCCCTACACAGGAGAAGGGAAAGCCTTTCCTCCTCAGATCCTAGTGCTTTAGAAATTTAATTTTGAAGATGAGTGTGCATTCTGTCGGACTTTATGTACATATAAACATGTTTTCCTTCTGTAAAAATTGAATCATACCTTTCATTCTATAGCTTTTTAAATGTATCTATCTTTCCATGTAAATGCACATAGTTCTATTTCATTCTTAATAGCTTAGTGTTTGATTATATGGCTGTACCATAATGTATTTAATCTATTTTGCCTCTAGAATTTTAAAAATATTTATTTATTTGTTTGTATATTTATTTATTTTCAGAGACAGGGTCTTGCTTTGTCACCCAGGCTGGAGTGCAGTGGCACAATCATAGCTCACTACAGCCTTGAACTCCTAGGCTCAAGTGATCCTCCCACTTCACCCTCCTAAGTAGCTAGGACTACAGGTGTACACCACCATGCCAGACTTTTTTTTTTTTTAATTTTGCAGAGACAGCATTTATCTGTGTTACTCAGGCTGGTCTCAAACACATGGCCTCAAGCAGTCCTTCCACCTCAGCCTCCCAAAGTGCTGGGATTACAGGCATGAGCCACTTTGCCCAGCCTGCCTCCAGATTTTTTATAACAACAAACAATACTGCAACGAACAATATTTATTTATCTTGCTTTCCTATAAACTGTTCTCTACACTGCTCCCAGAGTGATCCATCTAAAGTGCTAATCTGATCATATAACATTTCACTTTTAAATCTCCCACTGGCTTTTTCCTCCTTTAAGATAAAATCTTTTCACAAGACCTTGCTCGAACTCATAACTATTTTTTCAGGCCTCATCTCTTTTGATTCCCTTCATCTTTTCACTCTCTCTCTACTTTAACTTGGCCTGTTCATCCTTTAGGTATTGTATCCTTTGTCTGCTTTAACAATATTTGTCACATTTTCACATTATTACCTATTTAGTTGTATATCTTTCCCGCTAAACTGTAAGCTCTGGTAAGGTGACAACTTTGTCTAAATCGTTCACTGTTTTACTCCTACTGCTTGGCCCAAAGTAGGTGTTCAATTAAACATTTAAGGTTTTTCAACAAATTTTGTGCCTTTTCTTTTACTTAATAGTCTAGTAGAAATTTAATTTAAAGTAAGAGTTAGGTTTTTAAGAGATTGTTAAAATAAAAATTGCATGGAATCAATATTTTTTTCTAACTACTGGAGTTACACTTAGCATATCACAATGTTCCACATAAAGTAATACAGAAACTAAGACTGCTTAGAGAACAACAGTTTAATGTTTATCCATATTCTTTCCCTCTTCCAGTCCCTCTCCTCTCTTCCCTCACCCCATTCACCTCCCCATTTAAGCTCATATAGTTTATTTTTTATATGGTCAGTGTTCAGATGTTGCTCCATTGTACATTCTAATATTAAAAGGAATGAACTGGTGAGTATGCAATGTATTTCCTTTAGGCTACTTGTGGAAGTATAAATGAATACAAACTTTCTTAGGACAGTTAAGCAGTATGTGTCCAAAGCTGGCCTATCCTTAACCTTTCACCTTGCAATTTTTTCTGAGCTTTTATAAAAGGACTCTTCATATAACCATGTATAAGTAAGAATACTCATCTCAGTTTCATGCTGTAGTGAAAAACTAGAAAATTCTAAATTCCCAATAACAGGTTTGTTTAAAAATTTTTTATATGTCCATAAAACGGAATATCACTCATTAATATGTGATTCTGCATTGATTGATGTGGAGATATATTTACTATATTGTGAATTTTAAATGCAGTTACAAAATATTAGAGTATGACCATGTTTTTGTTCAAATGCATATTATAAATATGTATGTGTGTGCACGCATGTACACATTGAAAATATTCTGGAAGGATATACACCAGAGTGTTTTATCAGTGGTTATTTCTGAGTCATAATTTTTTCTTTTACTTGTCTTTTATTAAGTGTTCTAGTTTGTGTAGGGAACAGAGGTAAGTTGTCTATTAAAAAAATAAACTATCATTAACCTTAATATTTTTCAAAAGCATGCTTTTAATATATTCAAAGTTGTAAAGTAAATGGATTCGCTTAGGCTGTTGCTGGACATATAAATTCTATCCATTTTTCAAGAATAGATACATTTTTGCTTATTTTTTAAGCCACCTTTTGTGTCTCTTACCTTTGAAAAGCAAATTTTTTGAAAGTATTGCTAACGGGCATGGACTCTTTTTAGACTTCATCTAAATTGACTTCTAGGCAAAACTCAAAATATGAAGGAAACAAATAATGTTCTGTGATAAGAATGGGGGAACTATGTTAGAGAAGGAGGTAAGGAAAGTCTCCATAAGAAGATGACATTTAAACTGAAATGTGAAAGAAAGGAAGGAGTCATTCATGGCAGGGGGTTGGGGGGAGAGACAAAGAAACAGCTTTCTAAATAGAGAAAGAACAAAAGTCCTCGTTCAGAATTTGATATATTTGTGGAACAGAAAGTAAGTCCAGTAGCTGGAACACTGTTAGACAAAGGAGTAAGGAAAAGAGTATACAAAACCAGATTGGAAAGTAGGCAGGAGCCAGATCATAAAAAACCTTGCCAGCTATGGCATGAGTTTGTACTTCCATCTGAAGAGTTATGAGAAGCTATTCAAGGATTTTTCATGAGATTGAAGTTATTTGTTTAAAAAGATCACATTGGCTTCTGTATAAAAAATCTTAAGAGACTGAATAGTTTAGGAGGCTGTTGTTGATAGGTCATGTATGAAATTTGAATGACAAAAAACTATCATTTTCTTAACATATAGAATTCTTTTAAGACAAAAAACCAAAATGAGACATTTGTTTTATCATAAATAGGAAATTCACAGATTATTATATATCATGACTTAAACTCATCTACAATTTAAGAAATGCATATCAAACACATACAAAATTATACTCCCCACCGATCAGCGAAGTTTCACATTGATTCCGTCTTTTCTAAAATATTTTGATGCAATGTCCATTTTTCTACATAATATTGTCCTCTGTGATATTGAGACTATTAGTGATTCAGCATTTCTTAAGCACTTTTAAAATATCAGATAAATAATTTTTTACATTTTTTGATAACCTTTTCTGTGTCCTACCATATAAAGGCAGACTTTTTGAAAGTTTTGCTGAGGACTTGGACTTGTTCTTCCAAATCACTCATACCCAATCTTCAATCTGCTTTCTTTGCTCTGAAATTTCTTCCAACTCTTCAGAAATATTTAACCATTTTCCTGTCCTTAATTACACTGTTTGATGAATGATAGAAAATTCTTTTGGGCATATCTCAGCAGCAAAACTTAACCAGCTTCACGTACTTGTGGGCATCTTAACTCTCCCAAGGCATTTGATTGTTGCTTTCCAAGACAATATGGAAGTTTGCTCATTCTCCCACAATTAATATTTACTAATAGTGAATGTACCTGTTGCTCTATCCCCTTATCTTTCTGCATTCATAATTTTTTTGTTTCAATGCTGATGTGTAGTTTAATAATCTTTTGGGAGACTTGTAAAAATTTTCTTACTGAAGCATGATAATACATTGAGAAGAGTGTACAGCTTAATAAATTTCCCCCAAATAGAACACACCTATTTAACCAGCCTCCAGATAGAAAGCCAACTTAACACTTTTACCACTTTCCCAATGCTGCAAGAATAGTATACTCTCTTAACTCCATTTATCCCCCTCCTATCTTATACTGTTGTCATGCTTTTTTATTTTCATGTGTATTTTTAAAACTCTACCAGATGGGCCGGGCGAGGTGGCTCACGCCTGTAATCCTAGCGCTCTGGGAGGCTGAGGCAGGTGGATAGCTCAGGGTCAGGAGTTCGAAACCAGCCTGACCAAGAGCGAGACCCCGTCTCTACTAAAAAAATAGAAAGAAATTAATTGGCCAACTAAAAATATATAGAAAAAATTAGCCGGGCATGGTGGCGCATGCCTGTAGTCCCAGCTACTCGGGAGGCTGAGGCAGTAGGATCGCTTGAGCCCAGGAGATTGAGGTTGCTGTGAGCTAGGCTGACGCCACGGCACTCACTCTAGCCTGGGCAACAAAGTAAGACTCTGTCTCAAAAAAAAAACAAAAAAAAAAAACCTCTACCAGATGTTATAATTATCATTATGTAAAATCAATATTAATTTGTATCAGGATTGACAAACTTTCTGTAAAGGTCTAGATAGTTAATATTTTAGGCTTTGCAGGCTACATATGGTCTCTGTTGTATATTATTCTTCATCCTTTTTAAAGCAGCTCTTTAAAGATTTTGAAATCATTCTTAGCTCACAGGCCCTGATTTGGTCCATGGGCCATGATTACACAAAACCTGACTTGTATTTATCAACATATTTACCCCTCCAGTGTTCTCCATTCCATTCTGCATTTCCAAGCTTTCATCTAAGATCATTTCATACTGCCTGAAGAACTTATTTTTTCTTTTAGCATAGGCATGCTACCGTAAGTTCCCTCCATTTTTTGTTATTCTGAAACATCTTTATTTCTGAAGAATATTTTAGCTTTGTATGGAAATGTAGATTAGCAGTTTTTATAGTGTGCGTGTGTGTATATATATATATATATATATGCCCAACTGCAACGATTTTCCTCAAAGGGACCTGGTCCCTCCCTCAGTTGAGAAGCTTTTGGCCTATGAACTGGCTTCAATCTGGAAGCTGATTAGATATACATCCCCAATATAGTGATTTCAGTTATATTTCTGCCCAGCAAATGTAGAATTTCCCTACCATATATATTAAATAGCACCAGGGAAGGCTATCTATCTATTTTATCTTTTGGAACCCTGTGATCATTTAGCCTTTGTCACAGACCTATGTGGTTAAACTCTTGATTACTACTACCCCATCCCTCGAATTCTTGTGCTAATTCTACCCAACCTCTACCATGCTAAGATCCCATGATCTTTATTGAAATTGGGATCTGATCCTACTTTCATTATAGAACTTCCCAACAGCATCAATACCCTAGAGAGGGCAGGTACCACAGACTTCTCTGAGGATGGTTGTACATTCCTCACCAATATATCTTAATTCCTTTTTTTTTTTTTTTTTTTTTTGAGACAGAGTCTCACTCTGTCACCCAGGCTGGAGTGCAGTGGCATGGTCATAGCTCACTGCAGCTGCGAACTCCTGGGCTCAAGCAATTCTCCTGCCTCAGCCTCCCAAGTAGCTGGGACTACAGGTGCAAACCAGTACATGCAGCTATTCTTTATTTTTTATAGAGACTGGGTCTCACTATATTGCCCAGGCTGGTCTCAAACTCCTGGCCTCAAGGGATCTTCCCACCTTGGCCTCCGAAATTGCTGGAATTACAGGTAGGAGTAACCACACCCAACCTATTTCTTAATTTCCTTGAAGGGAGTGTCTTTTGGCCTTTCCCAGGCTAGAGGATGGCTGAGCACAATGCACATAATACAGCCATTCTGATATTCACATCTCTCTCTAAATAAATGTTCTTAACACTGGCAGCACCCACCAAAAGCTAGAGGGCAAAGATTTGATGTAGTCAGGGCTTGGCAAGCTCTTTTTCTATAAAGGTCATGATAGTAAGTTTTAGCCCGATGGCAATATGACAACATACTCAACTCTGCTGCTGTAGCAGATAAGCAGCCATAAACACTATGTCAATGAATACCTGGCCAATGGGCTGTAGATTGATGACCAGTGATATAGTTCAAACAGATGAAATCCCGTAGAGTACAGAGAAGAGTGGAGAGCAGACAGGGAGCAGAAAGTCAAAGATATACAGTATATTCTTAAAGAAATAAAATATCAACTTAAATCAATAATGAGTTTTTCATGTCCTAACATTGCTGAAAGCTCATGGTAACCTGACTTTCACCCTGAGACAGACCACTGTTACCTTAGGAAACCAAATAAGATACTAGATACATATGAAGGTACGCTTATCAGTGGTTGAGCCAGATTGTACACTATTTTAAGATAAGTCACCCACTCCTAAACAACTCTTATGGAAAACTGGAAAGCTTCAACGTGTATGTACAAAAATGGCATACCTGATGGCAGGTTTGAGGAAATACACTTTTGATAATGTATTTAATACTCTATTACATGTAAATAAGGCCTTTGATTGGAACTAAAAGTCTTCTATTAAATAAATTCCACCTCCTACAAAATGACTCATTAAATGATATTTATCTAATAACACCTTCTACAGATGTGCCCTCAATGCAGCCACATTAATGCTCAATAAAGTCACTCCTACTCATGTTCTGTATTTTTCTTTCTATAAAATAAAATTACTTACCTTCCTGATCAAAACAAACTCGCTCTGATCATATGAGCTTTGCCAGTTGGGCAGGTGATAATGCCAGAACAGTTTTAAATATGTGCTTTCCAAAGACCTGTTCTCACTGTACATGGAAGAAAAAAGGAAATCTACCTTGGCATTTTTTCTTTGAATGTATTTACACTTATTTCAGACCGTATAAATAATGGCTATGGTCAAATTGAAGGATAACTGAGTTAGCATAACCTTAAATCCAAACTCTATCTCAAAGTCAAAACCTTGATACCTAAAAATGCTTCTATAATTATGTTTCTATATTGTTTCTACAAAAGCACACTACTCTTCATTTTTTTTTTTTGAGACAGAGTGTCGCTCTGTTGCCCGGGCTAGAGTGCTGTGGCGTCAGCCTAGCTCACAGCAACCTCAAACTCCTGGGCTCAAGCGATCCTCCTGCCTCAGCCTCCCGAGTAGCTGGGACTACAGGCATGCGCCACCATGCCCGGCTAATTTTTTCTATATATTTTTAGTTGTCTGATTAATTTCTTTCTATTTTTGATAGAGACGGGGTCTTGCTCTCACTCAGACTGGTCTCGAACTCCTGTGCTCAAACAATCCTCCCACCTCAGCCTCCCAGAGTGCTAGGATTATAGGCGTGAGCCATCATGCTCCGCCTACTCTTCATTGTTGATGTTGATATTGTGGTAGTTACATTTTCAGAATTATATGCTGTGGAAAAAATCAGCAAATACAAGATTAATTTATTAAACATCAAAAGATTTATTCATAACTTTCTTTTCTGAATTCACTTAAAAAACAATTGCCCCTCCCCCAAAATAAGACCTCTTCCCACAGATTCCATCTAGCATGACTTCTCAGCTATCTAAGGTTTTGCTACATTCATTACAATGGTAGTTTCCCCCCAGTATAATTCTCTAATATAGGTTTGAAATAGTGTAGAAAGTCACCCTACATTCACTTATAGAACTGCTTTCCCTACTAAAAGAGTATTTAAAAATGTAATAAGTATTATATCATAAAGGCATTTCCCCAGTACTGTGTTTGTATCACTTTGCTTACATATGAATTTTCTGATGCCCAAAGTACATCTTTGCAAAGCTCATTCCTTACTCATGCATTCTGTCCTGGTTGAGCTGGCAGATGGCAGAATGAGGGCTGATCTCTGGCTTTCTCACATCTATTGTATAGGTGCTCTTTCCTCATAGGAATTTACAAATGTAGAGTAAGGGAATCCTATCAAATGAAGTCCTTTCAATATTACCAGATAAGAATCTTCTCAATTCTGATTCCATTTTCTATTACTGCAAAAAGAATGAGCAGCTACTAATGGCTTTCTCACATATTCCTGGGGGTTTTCTCCAGGATGTTGAATAAGGTATGGGCCACATTTCTTCACATTCATCACATTCATATAAGGCTTCTTTCTAAGAGTTCTCTGAAGGAAGGTAAGGCATTATGTTTTCTAATATCCCATACACTTTAAGTTTTCTCTATAGTGTCAATTCACTGGTGTTCAGCAAGGAATGAGTGAAAATTAAATGAATTTTCATATTCATAGGGGTTCTCTAGAGTATGTGTTCTCTGATGTTTAGCAAGGTTTGAGCTCCAGCTGAAGGATTTGTTGCAAACCTTACATACATAAGGTTTCTCCCCAGTGTGAGTTCTTTGATGTAGAATGAGGGAAAAGCTCCGACTGAAGGCTTTGTCACATTCAGCACATGCGTAGGGTTTCTCTCCAGTATGAATTTTCATATGTTGAATAAGTGACGCATGCCAAGTGAAAACTTTACCACATTCATCACATTCATAGAGCTTTTCTCCAGCATGAATTCTTTGATGTTTAGTAAGGAATGAGTAGCAACGGAAGGCTTTTCTACATTCATTACATTCATATGGGGTTTTGGTTGTATGGATGCTTTGATGTCGAGTAAGGTGTGAGAAACGACGAAATGCCTTCCCACATTCAATGCATTCATAAGGTTTCTCTCCAGTATGTGTAATCTGATGGCGAATGAGTTCTGAGCCACTGCTAAAGGCTTTCCCACATTTCCTACATATATATTGTTTCTTTCCTACGTGAATTCTCTGATGTCGAGTGAGGTTTGAGGCACGGCTAAATGCCTTTCCACACTCAGTACACTCATAAGGTTTCTCCCCAGTATGTGTTCTCTGGTGTTCAATGAGGAATGAAAGATAACTGAATGTTTTATTACAGTCCTTACACTCATGGGGTTTCTTTCCAGTATGAATCATCTGATGTTTCACAAGGTTTGAGATCTGGCTAAAGGTTTTGCCACATTCCTTACATACGTAGGGTTTCTCTCCAGTATGAGTTCTCTGATGTAACACAAGGGAAAAGCGCCGACTGAAAGATTTTCCACACTCATGGCATCCGTAGGGCCTCTCTACAGTATTGATACTCATATGCTGAGCCAAGGCTTCTTGATGAGAGACTGTCACTTGCCTAATACATCCCTGATTTCCTTGCAGCATGTCAGTGTCCTCCTTGCATTTCCACCCTCCTTTGAAACTGGAATACACAGGGCCTTGGCTTAGAATTCTTTCCATTATCAAATACTGGGATGAGTCATCATAAATAACATTTTTTGGAGAAAATGCTTTGATCTCATCATTTGACTGTGAAACTGAAAGATAACAAAAAACAAAGCAATTGTTTCCTTTTTTTTTTCTATACTGAGTAAAATAAAGCCATCCCTCCCTTAATGAGAAAATTAAGTAGAGAAAAAAATCTTATCAATTGCATGGCATTCATAGCTGTCATACATGACTGTGAAATCAAGAGTCATATTGATTTCAGAAGTATGCCCCAAAATTCAGAACAAATCAATAGAGATAGGGGTGAATTAAATAAGAAGATTAAACAGAAGTAAAGGAGATGGAAAAGTGGAACAAGCAGGAAGAAAAGTAATTGTGAAGTATAGGTTACTATCTGAAAATGGCAGTATCACAATGCAGCTAATAAACACACAGCAAGTGTCCTTCAAGTGCCACAAAGACGTCTGACTCTGTTCACTTGGTGCCTTTGGAACATATTACGATAATTTATTCTAAAAGGGAAAAAAAGGTTTCTCTGAAAACTGCTGTCTATGATCCTCACTAACTGCACCTTCTGAATTGTTATGAAGCTCATCTTTGGTACAACAGTACCTTCCCACCAAATGCCTTTGACAAACAGAAGTCCTGATTTTCTCCAGGGTGAATTTTAGAAACAGATTTCATCACTTTTAAATTGGAACAGCATTTCACAGTATGAAGTACTTTTTAAAAAACACATTCATGTCCTTATTCTTAGGAAATGAACACTTATGAATTTAGGCCTAAAAAACCATGAAGTATATACAACTTATTCTCAAATGTTCCAGAACAAAAAGTTCTATACCAAATGATAAGGCAAATTAGCAAAGGTGAATGTGGGTATAAGGCATGTGGGTATTCTTTGTACTATTCTTGCAACTTTTAAGTAATTTTAAAATCATTTACCAATAACATCTAAAAATGCATTTTTCTCTAAATACTTTGACATTTATTTTTTTAAGGGGGAAATGCCATCTGTTATTGTCACTCTGACCATAAGCTATTAAGGAGAAGTAAATAGACGTCATATTTCTTTAATACGTATCTCAGTAATGAATCAAGATGTATACCTATATGGTAGGTACACAAAAATACATGACAGATTAGGATTAAGGATGCAGTGAAATAGCTGTTCTGTTAAAATCATGATCTCAATAACAGGGAAATGTTAAATTCCTTTCCTGCCTCTTCTGTAAATTAATTTCATACCTACTGAGTATCTAGGGATATAAACTGAGTAATTCTCTTCAGGAGATCAGAATATAAATAGGGAGAAAGAGAACACAGGAAACATTAGTTAATGACATAAAACATAAGAAATTTTATTTTACTTTCTCTGGTCTTTTACTCTGGCCTTACATAAGACCAGAGACAAGATATAAAAACCCATTGCAACAGATTAAGAAAGGTTTCATCTAGAAATGCTTCACCAAACCAGCTTGTTGGGAACTGAAATACACCAAGTGAACCTGTACATTTAATCAGAGTAGAAAAAGCTGTTGGATAAATACAAAGTTATAGTTAGATAAGAGTTAAATTCTGATGTTCTGTTGCACAGTAGGGTGACTACAGTTAACAATAATGTATACTTCAAAATGGCTAGAAGAGAGGATGATTTTTTTTTTTTTTTGAGACAGAGTCTCACTCTGTTGCCCAGGCTAGAGTGCTGTGGTGTCAGCCTAACTCACAGCAACCTCAAACTCCTGAGCTCAAGCAATACTCCTGCCTCAGCCTCCCGAGTAATTGGGACTACAGGCATGCGCCACCATGCCCGGCTAATTTTTTTTCTCTCTATATATATATTTTTAGTTGGCCGACTAATTTCTATTTTAGTAGAGACGGGGTCTCACTCTTGCTCAGGCTGGTTTCGAACTCCTGACCTTGAGCGATCCACCTGCCTCGGCCTCGAAGAGAGGATTTTGAATGTTCTTACCACAAAGAAATGTTAAATGTCTGAGGTGACAGATTAGCTAATTACACGTTGTATATACATATTGAAACATCACATTGTACTCCATAAGTGTATATACTTATTAATTATGTCAATTAAAAATAAAATAAAACTTAAAAGCTGTTGGAGTTAACTACATAGATTTAGTTTAGTATTTGCCATATGGTTTTCCACAAAAATGAGAGCAAAAAACAATCAAGAATCCAAGTTAACATATAAAAGTAGAATGCTAATTATATATTCTTCCATTTCCCCCCCTCAAAGTCACCTCATGTCTTCCCATTACCTACTATACCTATACTCTTCTTGGTAGATGCCAGATGGATTTGATGAAACTTAGTACTTATATTTATTAAAAGCCTAGAAAGATATAAGGATTCATTCTTAATATAATAAAGGATTCTTTTGATAAGCCAGCAACTAATGTAAAAAAGAAAAATTTTTAGATGTATTCACTGTTCTTAGGGAAAAACACCAAATATCTTCTATCACCAGTGTTATTTAAGATCATCCAGGAAGTACTTAATATAGTATGAATATTGAAAAAAGGAAACTATGGAAAAAAGATTTTAAAAAATCATTACAGGGAGACTTCCAGTTTCCAATCTGACATGTAAAGAGCTTGGAAGTCACTACTCTGTCCCAAGAAGTGAAAAGCTAAACAAACTGAAAAATCAATAACTCTTCTAAGATCCCTCAGAGAAGTGCAGTCATAGGGCAAAACCACTGCCTCCAAAACTGGAGAGACAGGAAGATACAGAGAATCAAAACTCACCAAAGCAGAAATTGATGAGCAGAAACCTCTCAGGAGCCAGTGTTGCGATAGGAGAGCCTGAACTGTCACTGACAAATAGCTGAGGCTCAGTGCAGACAAGGCTGTAGTGCAAAACTCCAGTCATATAGGCCCCCCTAGGCTTTTGTGAGTTTTACCTCCAGGAGCTCTACCAGATCTTCACAGTGAATATCAAAGAAAAATCCCCTTGTACTTCTGGTGGAGGGGAAAGGAAAATAACCTTTTGAAATACACTAGAGCATTCTAATTCCTCTCAACAAGGCCTACCCTCAGGAGGAACTATTTTACCACAGCCTAACTTGTTGGGGTTTTAGCAGAGCCTGTCCTACCTTGGGAAAGGGAAATACCCAAATCCAGGCAGCTCGAGCCTCCACATAGGGATAAGGAATAAACCAACTCCAGCCCCATGTAGCCATGTTGTCCCAAGGTAGGGCCCACTCTTTTTTGTTTTCTAAGGTGGGAAAAAACTGAGAAGAACTGGTGAAATTTACATTCCAGGGGCACAGGCTCACCAAAAGACTGAGGCCTAATTTAGGATTATAAAATTCTTCCTCTCCTCTGACACCTTACCTCTACAGTACTAAATGCCTATTTACTGCAGTTCTTTTTACTCAGTACCTCATGCCTACCTTTCAACAAAAAATTATGAGGTATACTAAATGGCAAAAAAATGCTTGAAGAAACTGAACAAGCATCAGAACCTGAGTCAGATATGGCAGGAATATTGGCATTATCAATCCAGGAATTGTTAAAACTATGATTACTATGCTAGGAGCTTTAATGGAAAAGGTGGTGCAAGAGGAAATAGATAATATATGCAGCGAAACAGAAAGTCTAAGACTCAAAAATCCTATAAATAAAAAATACTTTAACAGAAATAAAGAATGCCTCTGATGGGCTCATCAGTAGTCTGTACAGATATCTCAATATAAACTTCTAAAACTGAAAAGCAAAGACAGAAACGATTTTTAAAAATAGAACAAGATACCCAAGAACTGTGGGACAACTACAAAAGGTATAATATATGAATAACAGGAATACCAGAAGAAAAAAAAGTGAAAAAGGAGCAGAAGCAATACTTGAAGTAATAATGACTGAAAATTTCCCTAAGTTAATGTCAGACACCAAATCACACATCTAGAAAGCTTAGAGAACACCAAGTAGGATAAATGCAAAAAAAAAAAAAATCACTACAATTAGGTATAACATATTCAAACTTCAGACAATAAAAGATAAAGAAATTTTGAAAGAAGTCAGAGGAAAAAAAAACCTTACCTATAAAGGAATAAAGCTAAGAATTACAGCATTCCTGTGGTTTTGCTTTTCACTCTTTCAATAAGTCCAAAAATATTAAAAATGTTAAATGGAAAATTCCAGAAATAAACAATTCATCTTTTAAATTGCATGCTGTTCTGAGTAGTATGATGATATTTTACACTGTTCCACTCCATCACACCCAGGACATGAATCCTTCTTTTTCCAGCATATCTATGCTTCTGGCCTTTTAGTCACTTAGTAGCTGTCACAGTTATCAGATCAACTGTTGTGGTATCATAGTGATTATGTTTAAGAGACACTTATTTTACTTAATAATGGCCTCAAAGCACAAGAGCAGTGATGCTGACAATTTGAATATGCCAAAGAAAAACCATAAAATGTTTCCTTTAAGTGAAGAGACGAAAATTCTCAATAAAGATAAAAAAAAATTGCATGCTGAGGCTGCTAA
This sequence comes from Cheirogaleus medius, assembly GCA_008086735.1. NCBI lineage: Eukaryota > Metazoa > Chordata > Mammalia > Primates > Cheirogaleidae > Cheirogaleus > Cheirogaleus medius. The sequence continues at coordinate 330,850 of VBSM01002136.1, read as the reverse complement.
GACTTATGGTAAGAATGAATCTTCTATTCATGTGAAGAAGAAAAAAAGCAATTCATGCTATAATAGTTTTGCTGTCCCACCTCAAACTACAAAAGTTACAGCCACAGTACATGGTCAGCATTTAGTTAAGATGGAAAAAACATTAAATTTGTGGGTCAAAGACAGAAACAGAAATGTGTTCTGATTGACAGCAATCAGATTCAGTACTATCTATGGTTTCAGGCATCTACTGGGAGTCTTGGAATATGTCCCCCACAGATAAGGGGGGGGGACTATTATACATCGGATCTCCATAGAAACCATGAAAGCAAGGAGAGTGGAGGTTGAGAGAAAAAAAACACCAACCCATAACTCTGTGCCCTGTGAGATTAACCTTCAAAGATGAAGGAGAAATGACTTTCTCAGAAAAAAAAACTAAAGGAATTTGTTGCCAGTAGACCTCCTTTGTAAGAAATCTTGAAAAGAAGTTCTTCAAAGGGATGTAAATTTATATAGGTCAGAAACATGGACCTACAAAGTGCATTAGAAACAAAGTGCATTAGAGAAGGAGTAAGTGAAAGTAAAATAAAATCTTTTATTCTTCTTATTGTCAATTGACCTAACAGATAACAGTTTATTCAAAATAATAACAATGTATTTGATGATTACAGCTTATATATAAGTAAAATGAATGATAACAATGATGCAAGAGACTGGAGGGAAGAATTAGAAATATTATAAGGTACTTGTACTACATATGAAGTGATATAGTATTTGAAAGGGGACTTGGATTAGCTGAATGCTAAGGCAAACTCTAGGGCAACTACTAAAAAAAGAAGTATAATCAATATGCTACAAAAGAAAAGAAAATCATAAAATATTCAATAAAAACCACAAAAGGCAGAAAAAGAGAAGAAGACACAAATAGAAACTAAGAATGGGCAATGAATAGAAAACAATAACAAATATTGTGGCTATTAACCCAAGTATATCAATAATCACTTTAAATGTCAACAGTCTAAACACAACTATTTAAGACAGACTGAGAGTGGATTAAAAAAAAACAAGCTCCAACTATATGCTGTCCACAAGAAATCCACTTTAAATATGACGATACATATAGATTAAAAGTAAATGAATGGAGAAAGGTATACATTAACACTTATCAAAAGAAAGTGGAAGTAGTTAAATTAATTTCAGATAGCGAACTTCAGAGCAAGGAATGTTATCAAGGATAAAGAAGGGCACTGCATAATGATAAATGGGTCAATATTCCAAGAAAACATAAAAATTCTTAATGTGCATATGCCTACCAATAGAGCATCAAAATATTATACATGAGGCAAAAACTGATAGAACTGCAAGGAGAAATAGGTGAGTCCACTATTAAAGTTGAAGACTTCAATTCTGCTCTATCAAAAATGGACATTCTTTCTCCATCCCACTGCTCCACTTGACCAGCCTTAAAAAAATAAATAAAAAATAAATTTAAAAAAATGGACAGATCTAGCAGGTAGAAAATCAATAAGAACATAGTTGAATTTATTAAGTACCATCAATTAACAGGATATAATTGACATCTTGGGACTACTTCATCCAACAACAGATTACATATTCTTCTCAAGCTCACATAGAACATTCACCAAGAAAGACCAAATTCTGGACCATAAAACACACCTTAACAAATTTAATAGAAAAGAAATCATATGCGTGGTCTCAGACCACAATGGAATGAAACTAGAAATCAATACTTAGAAAATCCCAAAATACTTGCCTATTGAACAATACACTTCTAAATAACACAAACAAGAAATGTCAAGAGAAATTTTAAAATATTTTGAACGAGATGAACAGGAAAACACAACTTATCAAAATTTGTGGGATGCAATGAAAGCAGTGCTTAGACACCAATTTATAGCATAGAATGCATACATTAGTAAACAAAGATTTAAAAACAATCATCTAGCTTCTATCTTGGGAAACTAAAAATGAGCAAATTAAATCCAAAGTAAGCAGAAGGAAAGATGTTTAAAAATTTGAGCAGAAAGCAAAATTGAAATTGAAAATAGATCATCAATAGGGAAAATCAACCAAAGCAAGCTCATTCTTTAAAAAGATCAATAAAGTTGATAAGCTAAGAAAAATGATGTCACACATTACTAATATCAGCAAAGAAAGGGAAGACACCACTACAGATCCCATGGACATTAAAAGGATAATAAAGGAATACTATTAACAATTCTATGCCCAAACATTTGATGACACAGATAAAATGGATCAATTCCTTGAAAGACACAAATCTCGAAAACTCACACAAGAAGAAATAGACAATCTGAATAGACCTAGGTCTAGTAAACAAATCACATGAGTAATTAATAACTTTCCAAAACAAAAAGCACCAGGCCCAGATGAGTTCACTGGTCTACCAACTATTTAATGAAGAAATGATACCAATTCTCTACAATCTCTTTCAGAAGATAGAAGGAAAGGGACTACTTCCTCATTCTAGGAGGCCAACATACTACAGGCCAGTATCTCTCATAAGCATAGATGTAAAAGTGCTCAACAAAATATTAGCAAATTGGATCCAAGAATGTATAAGAAGAATTATGTCCCACCACCAAGTGGAATTTAAACCAGGAATGCAGAGCTGCTAACTGTTCACACAGTGAGGGAAAGGACAGATATATCAATAAATGGTACCATGCAGAATGTATCAAAGTTGACTACTAATTCACATGACATACAAAAATAAATTTAAAATGAACCATGGATCTAAATGTGAATGGAAAAACAAGTAGGCTTTTTAAAGGAAGATGTTTTTATAACCTCTTAGTAGGAAAAGATTTCTTAAACAGGTCAAAAAAATAAATAAAAATAAAAAACCATAAAGGTGGCCAGGCGCGGTGGCTCACACCTGTGATCCTAGCACTCTGGGAGGCAAAGGCTCAAGGTCAGGAGTTCAAAACCAGCTGAGCAAGAGCGAGACCCCGTCTCTATTAAAAATAGGAAGAAATCAATTGGCCAACTAAAAATATATAGAAAAAATTAGCTGGGCATGGTGGCGCATGCCTGTAGTCCCAGCTACTCGGAAGGCTGAGGCAGAAGGATTGCTTGATCCCAGGATTTTGATTGCTGTGAGGAGCTAGGCTGATGCCACAGCACTCTAGCCTGGGCAACAAAGTGAGACTTTGTCTCAAGAAAAAAACCATAAAGGAAAATATTGATAAATCTGACTATACTAAAATTAAGAATTTCTGTTAATCAAAAGAGGCTATAAAGGGATAACATAAGCCACTTACGAGAGGTTTTGCAGTACATATAATAAAGGATTTATATCCAAAATATATAACTTCTACACATTAATAAGAAAAAGACAGACTCCAATAGATAAATGAGCAAAATCATTCAAGATGCACTTTGCAAATGGGGATGTCTAAATATTCAATAAACATGAAAAGGTGCTCAACCTCATCAGTTATTTGAAAAATGAAAATTTAAACCAAAAACTACCACTGCACACTCTTCTGATAGGTGAAAATTATGATGCCTAACAGGAACACACTTACTGTGTTTGTTAAAGTGTTAAGTCAGTAAAAGCTCTTTAGAAAACATTTTGGCATGAACTAATAACATGAAAGAGGTACATTATCTTTTTTTTTTTTTGAGACAGAGTCTCACTTTGTTGTCCAGGCTAGAGTGAGTGCCGTGGCGTCAGCCTAGCTCACAGCAACCTCAATCTCCTGGGCTCAAGCGATCCTACTGCCTCAGCCTCCCGAGTAGCTGGGACTACAGGCATGCGCCACCATGCCTGGCTAATTTTATTTTCTGTATATATTTTTAGTTGGTCAATTAATTTCTTTCTATTTTTAGTAGAGATGGGGTCTCGCTCAGGCTGGTTTTGAACTCCTGACCTTGAGCGATCCACCCGCCTCAGCCTCCCAGAGTGCTAGGATTACAGGTGCGAGCCACCACGCCCGGCTGGTACATTATCTTCTAATCCAACAATTCCAGTCCTATATATTGCACAGAGAAACCTGTGCCAATATGTACCAGAATACAGGTACAATAACAACATTGCTTGCAATATCTCTAAATTGCAAGCAACCTAAGAAGCCCTCAAGAGTAAACTGGATAAATTGTGGTATACTTAACTTGTACAATTAAACAAACTACTTGAGCAATATGCAAAATGAAAAAATATTTCAAAAAATTATTTTGAGAGAAGCAAATCACAATATGATAAATGTCCTATGAGTCCTTCTATATAAAAAAGTTCATAAACATACAAACCAAAACCATACTGAAATAGAGATGCAAACAGCTGATGCAACTATAAAGAAAACCAAGGAAGTTACCTTACCATAAAAGCAAAAGGATGATTACCTTTGCTGGGGGACTGGGATGGGCACATAGAAGGCTCTCAGGGGCCTGGCAGTGCTCTGTTTACTGACTACATGGGTGTCCATCTTCTAATAATTTGTTGAGCTGTACATTTAGGTTTATGTATTATTTTTGTCTGTGTGATATTTCACAATAAAAAGAATTTTCAAAATAAGATACTGGAAGAAATATATGAAAATTGCAAAACCTGTATTATTAAAGTAGTGGAATTAGAGGCAATTTTTCCATGTTTTCCTTTTTCCTCACTTCTCTTGTACCTGCTTTTATTGGTTTTATTTATTTATTTTTATTTAGAAAAGGACATTTTTCTTCTTTAACTCATACTTAAATGAAGTCTCCTTGCACTTGTTCCACCTCATGACTTCAGTCTACATCAGTACCTTCTTTCCAAATCCATCTCTACAACCTCCTGGGGGTCCCTGTAGCATTTGATATTAACTACCACCACTCTCCTTAAAGCTAGAGCTGTTTTCATGGCATGGGTCTCCTGTTCCCTCATCAGTCCTTCTGAGCTCCTGCTTCCTCAATGTAGACAAGCCTCCTTTTCTCTCAGTGGGACCACTCCTTAAAGGTCAGCGTATCTCCATCAGACATTTGCTTCCGTATCAACTACAGAACTTTTTTTTTCTTTAGAACTTTTCATACATACATATATTTAGGCTCCATAGATCTTCCATGTCAGAATCTTCTGCAAGGGTAGGCCATGGCCATATTTATTTTTAAAGAATATAGCCAGCAATTCCATTGTCAACTAAAGGTGAAGGTTTTCAGAGTACTTCTACTTCTCATTCAATCTTATGGCTTCAATTTTTGTTTAACGAAAGATTCCCACATCTACATCTGTAACCTGAATTTTCTTCTAAGATATATTCCAACAGTCTGTTGCACACTTTCACTTGGAAATATTATCCTCTACTCACACTTCTCAAACTAATTCATCATCTGTTCTGACCTTTTTCTTGTGTTTTATGTTTCTATTACTACTATACCTATCCAAATTATCTAGGCCTAAAACATCAACTAGAAATTCATTTTCTCTCACTGCTGAACTGCTAATTTGAGCATATCTAACACAAGATATTTATAGACACATCACTACAGCAAAAATCCCTTGTTATTAAACTTTTGTATGCCCTCTAGACTCTGTAGCACCTAAGAGAAAGTCTGACAAAATTAAAATTTCAGTAAATATTGTTAATACAATATGTAAATCAATGAATAAATCAATTAATCAAAGAGTAATGAATTAATCTTTCCAAGATGATTAAATAAAACAGCACTATAAAAAGTATATATACCTTTTATTTGGACAATAGAAACATATGCAAATTTGAAGAAAGGGAGGAAAACAAAAAGAAACAAATTTCAGAGACCAGACAGACCTAACAATGAAAAAAGAAAGAAAGACATACCTATCTGTGAGAAAGTGTAGAAAATGTAAGATGTGAATTGGGTTTGAAGTGGCCCTTTACAGAGTTGTGGGTAAGACTTATGTCCTCCACTTCTCTGGTATCTTAAGGAAAAAAATTTCAACCAGCATATGAAAAGAAAGTGCTACTGGTTTCTAATTGACTAACTGGGTGGTTTCAAAAAATTTCCCTACCAGCTTCTAACTCACTCACCTGAAAACAGATCTCTTCTCACATCCCCTCTCCCAAGCCAAGGCTCTTTCCCTTGCTCCAATAAGGAAACCACATCTGGCTTAGAAATGGAAAGACCTGCTTGTAGAAAATGAAACAAATTCAAAATCAGTCCTTGAATCCTAAGAAAAGAAGGGTCACGAAAAGAAATGTCAGATGTAAGTATGAAAAATGTCTAAAGATTAGATGCAGCTATAAGCCCCATCTTTAAAATTAATTTTTTTTTAAACTCCATACTTCCCTTGGGATTATTCAGCCAGATAATCAAGATTTAAAACAGCAATTATAAAGGTCAAATTCTGACTTGAGGGAGATGAGGAGGAATACTTACCTAGTGATACCAGATGGCCATAGTTCTCCAACATTACACATCTGTACAAATCTCTCTGAGCAGGCTGAAGCCATTTCCACTCCTCCTGGGAGAAGTCTATGGCCACATCTCTGAATGTCACTGACCCCTGAAATGGCAAACAGATATCTGCACAACTAGCACCCATGCACCCAAAAGCCCTTATCAAGAAGTGAAATGAGTCTCACTGTGGAGGAAGGACAATGTGTGTAAGTAGAGGCAATGAGAGTTTTCAGAATTCTGAGTAATCATTATATAACTAAAAGCCTAGTTTTCATATTTTGTCATACAACTGGAGAAAAGGAGAAAAATATAAATGATTTGTTCTGAGATAATTTACAGTTTTGTTCATGATAAAGGATTATACATGTGTACAACATGGATTTTTGGCTTTGGTTATAAAAATTCTTAAGATCTTACTTCATGAATAGTGATGACTATTCTTTCATGTTTAATAAGCAATGTATATTTTCCTTAATACCAGCCTATATTTTAATATAATTTGGTTAAAATTTCTTCATGGTAATAACCTGCTTCAGCACCTTTCAAAAGGGGCATGCATTCTCAAGTTTGTCAGTCATCCCCAATCATGAAGAAACAGCTGTGAAACTTAACGGTAATTTTAGCAATGTCATAGGACAAAGAGAATAAGCTATAAAATACATGGATCTCCCAAGAAGGGAATATAATACCTCCCAGGATGGAACCTAAAGCTCTTTCCCTTAGGTTTAAGGGGAATAACAAACAAGTCCTTGCTTTGCAGCCTGGTTTTATGTCACTTGAGTGACTGGCATAAACATTAATATAAGGCATGAAGGGGAATTTAAAAGATCCCAAACTAGTAGCAGCACCATATGTATGGCAGAGTTATATTTTACAGTTTTCAAGTTTAAAAAAAAAGTGATAAAAGACTGTTGACTAATAAAGGAAACTCCTTCCTACAGTAGACAGTGAGATCTGCGGCAGAGATGGAAATTGGATTTCCAAGCAAACCTCAACCCCTGGATTTGGAGATGAGTACGACAAAAGGCAGGACAAAGAAGTGGAGCTAAAAATGAGAGACTCATTTGGAATGGTCGGCCTTGTTATCCCTACCTCTGTGAAGCACAATTACCAGCCAAGCATTTAGCACTAATTAGAGTAAAAATAATCAGTGTTCCTTGCTAAAAGAATTTAATGTTATGTCTCAAAAGTGAGTGCGGAGATTTTCTTTTGCTCACTGCTGAATCCCCAAGACATAGGATGCGTCATGCGTTAGAATCACTTGGAGAGACTGTAAAAACACAGACTGCTAGGCCACAGACCCAAAGTTTCTGATTCGGAAGATCTGAGGCAGGGCTCAAGAATCTCCACACTGTGAAAACCACTGATATGGGTGCTGAAAATAAATGCTCAGTAAAAAGATAATGTTGAATAAACAAATGAAGGGAGGCTAGAGTGAGCAACATAAAGCAAAACACTCTTCGTTCTAACAACTGGAGAAAAGAGGAGGCAATGTAACAGCTGACACCCTACCCGCTCACCATAAAACGTAAGAAACGCCTAAAGAGGAGGAATGGGGATAGGGTCCTGGGGCTCTGTCAAGCACGTAGTTTCAGGAGAAAGAAAGTCTAAGTCTCCAAATCCTGAAAAATACGGTAAGAAAAGGGGAAACATCAGCATACCTGAGACATGGCTCACAGAGGGATCGCGGGGATCAAAAGTGTAAAACGGCAGACCTGGCAGGGGGAGAAAGGAGCCCTGAGCGAACAGGCCAGCTGGGCCGAGCCGAGTCAGGGGGCCCGCAGCTGGGGAGTCCCGTCATCTCCCGCTCCCCGGCCTCGCCACAGACAGGGGCCCAGAGTGCCCGGGCGCCTGCGAGACCGTTGCCTCGGGCCACAGCCTGGGCTCCGGGGACCGTAACCCTGACCGGCATCCCCCGCACGTCCTCGCTTATCCGTGGCCAGTGCAGGGGTGTTTCTGCTGTGCGTTTTGCGAAGCGTTTCCGGGCTCCGGAGGGGCTCCCGGTGCACAGGGCGGGCCCTTTACCTGCCTCCGGTCCTCCGTGGCCGGACTCCCGGCTCCGCCCCTGAGGACTCCGCTGCGGGCGTCGCTGGAACTGAGCCTTCCAGGACCTCAGGGACCGAACCCAACAGGCCGCTGGCCTCAGACAACTACACTTCCCAAAACCCACCGCGGCAGCCGTGCGCGTCAAAAGGGCGTTTCTTTTCTACTACGATTCCCAGAGTGCCCCGCGGCCGCGCCCACAGCGCCTAGACACGCCGAGCGCCGGT
>VBSM01002136.1:300753-320630 GCA_008086735.1 Cheirogaleus medius | reverse complement strand
AAAAAAAAAAAAAGAGCTCCCCCAGAGTCCTACACCAATAGCTTCCCAAATGTCATACAGAAAAGGGGATTTAAGCAGTGGAAGGGATGGACTATGTAGTCACACAGATGCATCACCTAGACCCCACCTAAAAGAGAGACCTGCTGCCCAATGGCAGAGAGAGCCATTAGCTCTCTCCAGCTGACAGCTTATTCCAAGTTGTCCTCAGCTGAAAAGAGCTGCTTAACCGTAGGCTATTACCTTAACAGGTCTGCTTGACTCTGGTGACTCAAAATGTAGGGTTATAAAGGCCTGACCATCTTGGCCTGATATGAAAAACTCTGATGACCAATACACACTCCAGAGCTCCCTGGCTCCCAAGCAGTGCAGTTTGGCTGTTCTGCTTGATTCTTTTCTATTTATTCTCCTATCATTTCATAGCTGTTGCTCCTCAATAAACATCTTGCCCCCCAAACTCCTTTTCAGTATCTGCTTCCAGAGAACCCAAATTATGACTGAGCCTGATGTCCCGTTAGTAGGAATATTTGGATTGTAAGTAACAAACACAACTTGAACACAGTTGAAGCAGACATGAGAATTTATTAGTAGGATACTAGGGGTATCTCACAGAATTCAACAATCAAGACACAAAAAGGGCAGAGGGTGGATCTGGACATCAAGAAGAACCAGGTACTGGAACACAATCAAGACTCTTGACATTGCTTTCATGATGGCTTCATTCTTCTCTCTCATTGCAGACTGTTTCAACGTGTGGTAGAAAACATAGCCACTGATAGCACCCATATTTGAATATTATAGCTTTAGCTTTTAAAATTATATGGACAAAAAAGATAATTGCAGCTTTCCAGAAGATTTATAATGGAAAAGATAAAACATGTAATGATATCATCACAGTGGGAAATACATGTATAGATTCATACAGGTTGAATGGGCATTAACAAGGAACAAGGATATTTCAGCTGCAACAGATTTGCAAAAGTTAAGAGATTATAGAAATCTCAAGGAACTGCAAGTTGTTCAAGGAGGCCAGAAAATAGTGCATAGGAGGAAAGATAAAACGATAGTGAAGTGATAGGCATGAGTTTGTATAAAAGTCCTTGATTACCTTGATGAGATTATTACACTTTAAGTCCACAATGAGCCCAAAATATTTCAATATGCAGTGTGTAATCAAAGTTGCATTTTAAAATAATCACTATGTGTAAGTGAAAATGGATTAAAAGAATGAAAGATGCAAAAAATATGCATGCAACTGCAAGGGTTATGGATAAGTTTATCAGCACTTAGCCCAGGGCTAGGTGCTGTATATCTGAAAGCTTATTACCATATTTGTAGACTAACAAACCCACTGAAATTGACAGCCTGGATGTATACTGCTGGAATGATCAAATGACTGAGAAGGTCCCAAGTATAGATTCTAAATGACCACTGCTTTATATTCTGCTATTTAATAAAGTTATCATTAGATAAATCTGGCATTCTGTGGGTGCATTTCATCTTGGGGTTTTAAAAGTGATGTTCCTGAAAGCAAAATATCAGGAATATATGGATCCATAGATAACTGTGTCAGAGCCCACAAAGAAAAACTGAACACAATACACTCCTGGTAAAGGCCTCAAAATTCACAGTCTGGACCTTCGAAAAAACAAGCAAACAAAAGAAAACCCCAAAACCCATTACTTAGTAAAAGAAATACATTATGAATTGTGCTTTGTAGAACAGTGAGCAATTCCAGGACAGTGGGAGAATACGGACAGTGAAAGAGGATAAGAAAGCTGATGTTTCCTCTATCTGGCCTCCTTTAGTAATGTCTGTCATTGTAACTTACTGTGCTGAACAAAATCATACATCCAGTCTAACTTTAAAACTGTCTTCTTGATGTGGGGGGTCTGTGGTAGGACTCAATGAGGGGAAATGTGGAGGCATGTTTTTCTGGTTTATCAAGGTAATTTCCAAAACAGACACTAAAAATCTCTAATTTCAGAACCAGAGCTCTTTCATGACACTTCAGGGCAATGGTAAGTTTCAGTGGGTACTACACAATACATCTGAGTCTCCACAGTAGATATTCTCATAAACAGACCTCTGTTGTCAGCATCAGCCCACTCTGTGGGTAACACCTGACTCTGAGAAAAGAATTTTTTTGCTCTTGGGGATTGAATCAATAGGCTAGTGCTGAAGTTCCATTATCTGAAGCAGGAATTATTAGGTTTCACGGCTTAATAGTTAATGGAATGGTCTAGAATAGGGGTGAGCAAAATTTGAAAATTTTTAGGCAAGACTTTTGAGAGCAATCCAAAACCTAATGAATCAATCTCTCGGAATAGGAAAGAGAATCATGATATACTGAAAAGAAAAAAAAAAATGGCAAAAATCACAAAGTAGAACATTACTCTATATCTATTTGTTCATTTACAAAGGTTTGCTCCCACATCTAGTACAATCACTTTCAGATATTAAAGAGAAAAGTAGAAAATTCATACATTTGCATATAAATAAAAAATTAGGAAATTGGATGCTTTTCAAAATTACTATGAAAAAAGACAAGATTATTTGGCTGTTGAAATTCTGGTAGGTAGGTTTAGAAAATTAAAGTCCCAATTTTCCAAAATGTTGCAAAATTGTTAATTAAAGGAAAAAATTCTGCTCTAATCAAAGGTGCAATACACCATACTGATACAACAATGTGTGCATAAGAGAAATGTTGATTTTTCTAAGTTTGGAATCAAGCTCAATGTTGGACTTTTCTGAATTTCATCACCATACAAAAAATATTAACCTTGTAAAGCAACATTAAAGAGACAACACTACAAAATTCTAACTTAGCTAAGGTATGGTTCATGCATTTTTAAAACAAAGCATACTTATATAATGATATGTCTTACATTCCCAATGGGAGGTTTCTCATGTGGATAGTGCAACTAGTGAAAGAAGGGGAAACAAAACATTTCAAATTATAAAATAATGGAAATCTTGTTTCCTAATACAGATGGTCCTGGACTTACAATGGCTCAACTTAACAATTTTTCAACTTTACAATGGTACCATGCAACCATTATTTTTTACTTTCAGTACAATACTCAGTAACATGAAATACTCACCACTTTATTATAAAATAGGCTTTGTTACATGATTTTGCCAACTATATGCTAATGTAAGCATTCTCAGCACTTTTAAGGAGGCTAGGCTAAGCTATGATATCTGGTAGGTTAGGTGTATTAAATGCATTTTTGACTTACAAGATTTTCAGCTTACAATGGTTTATTAGGACAGAACCCCACTGTAACCCAAGGAGCCTCTGTATTTGTCCAGTAATCACAGAACTGATCTGGAAAACAAAATAGGCTTCCTTGAATGTGTCAAAAGGTTTTTGTTTTTTTTTTTTAGCACAAAATGTCTATATTTTACATCTTCTGAACAGTGATTCTTCATTAGTTTCTACATCTATTTTTTACAGGATATTTTATGAAACACCAGAAACATAATAGCACAAAGTATCCATGATATTTCATTACGGCAAATTAACATACAAGTGGTTCTTGGGTTACATAACACTTAAATATATATATATATATATATATATACACACATGATATATAAAGGCATATCACTAAAGGAGAAAAAAATTTTGCACAGCATTACCTACTTTCATCTAGTTTGAGGGCAGAGTAATATAGTTCACACACCTTTCTTTTACTCCCTCAGTATCATATATCACTATTGCTATTCTGTAGTTCTTGTCTTTGCATACTTATTGTATAGACTATTTTTCAGTAACAATAGACCCCATCTATTGCCAATAGACAATAAGGAAAGAAGAAATGTGGTATTATCACTTAAGCTACTTATTCAGCAGTAAGCCATGTTATATCAGTTTCCATTTTATAGTATTAAAATGGAAAAAAGAGTGATATGTAGTGTATTTTGACAGACATCATAGGCACTATAAGGTATATGCATTTCATGCTCCCAATTACATTATTATATGCAGTCCTAAAATACAAAACGTATTATGCAACACAAGAAAATAAACCGTAAATACCAACAAAAAATTTCTTATTCAGATGTTTCAATGACCAATTTATTCATATATTTTAAAAACTTTATACTTCAGAAGGAACATCTGTCAACCATTTAGAATTTGGTATTTTTGGTACCCATGTCTACAGAAAGAATATGGCTTTCCTTTATAGTATTATTTCAAGGGGCATATGTTTTCAATGTCCTTAAATTATTAGGTTTATCCAGAATATGAATTCTCTAAAATACAATATACTTGGATTACTTATCAGGTATTTAGAAGCTTCATAGAATTTCATTCCTAAGAGCATTTTTTTATGTACAATAAACTGTGATTTATTAATAAAAATATTGCCTCACTTGCTGTATTCATGGGAATTCTCCTCATCACCAGTGGGAATATTTCTAATAGTTTATGAGATTTGACCACTGGATGGGTTTCTGATATTTGCAGTATTCACAGGACTCCTCTTTGCTGTGAATTTTCTATTGTATAAGGCTTGATTGTGGTTTCAAAGGGTTTTGAGAAACACTGCATTCATTCATAGGTTCATTCTACTCTATGAATTCTGATATACAAGCATGCTTACTTGCTGAAAGTTTTCCCTACATAATCTTATAGAGTTCCCCACTTAAAAGGACTGCTCTGACATATTATATGATGTGACTATTATCTGAAAAATTTAACGTAACTGCATTTTCTGAAGTATGAGTTATGATGTCAGACTCATATTAATTGCATTCCAAGGATTTCTTTACTTTATGAGTTCTCTGATGATTAATGAGCTGTGACTTCTGTGAAAAAGCTTTCACACATTCATTGCATTGATAAGGCTTCTCTCCGGTGTGAATTCTCTGATGATTAACAAGCTGTGACTTCTGAGAGAAGGCCTTCCTACATTCACTGCAACCATAAGGTTTCTCACCTGTATGTGTCCTCTGATGTGGTATGAGGTGTGACTTCCGAGAGAAGGCTTTGCCACATTCACTGCATTCAAAGGGTTTCTCTCCTGTATGTATTCTCTGATGATTAATGAGACTTGACTTCTCCCTGAAGGCTTTTCTACATTCACTACATTCATAAGGTTTTTCTCCTGTATGAGTTCTCTGGTGTCTGACAAGCTCTGACTTCTCAAAGAAAGCTTTTCTACAAAAACTGCATTCATAGGGTTTCTCTCCTGTGTGAATTCTCTGGTGTGTGTTAAGCTGTGACTTCTGGGAGAAAGCTTTTTCACAGTACCTGCATTCATAGGGTTTTTCTCCTGTATGAGTTCTTTGATGAGTTGCAAGACTTGACTTCTCACCAAAGGCTTTCCCACACTCAGTGCATTCGTAGGGTTTCTCTCCTGTATGTGTCCGCTGATGTGATATGAGATGTGACTTCTGACAAAAGGCTCTCCCACATTCACTGCATACATAGGGTTTTTCTCCTGTATGAATTCTCTGATGATTAGTCAGACTTAATTTTTCACTGAAAGCTTTCCCACATTCACTGCATTCATAGGGTTTTTCTCCCGTATGAGTTCGCTGATGTCTAACAAGCTGGGATTTCCTGCTGAAGGCTTTCCCACATTTACTGCAAACAAAGGGTTTTTCTCCTGTGTGTGTCATCTGATGTGATATGAGATGTGACTTCTGGGAGAAGGCTTTCCCGCATTGAATGCATCCATGAGGCTTCTCTCCTGTATGGGTTCTCTGGTGATTAATGAGACTTGACCTCTCTCTAAATGCTTTCCTACATTCACTGCATTCATAGGGTTTCTCTCCAGTATGAATTGTCTGATGTCTAATGAGCTCTGACTTCTCAAAGAAGGCTTTTCTACAATCACTACATCCATAGGGTTTTGTTCCCGTATGAGTTCTGTGATGTGTAACGAGTTGTGATTTCCTGCTGAAAGCTTTCCCACATTCCCTGCATTCAAAAGGCTTCTCTCCTGTATGAATTCTCTGATGATTAATGAGGTTTGACTTTTCACTAAAGGCCCTCCCACATTCATTGCATCCATAGGGTTTTTCTCCTGTGTGCGTCCTCCAATGTGATATGAGATGTGACTTCCGGGAGAAAGCTTTCCCACATTCTCCACATTCATATGGTTTCTCTCCCGTATGTGTTCTCTGATGGGATGTGAGCTGTGACTTCTGGGAGAAAGCTTTCCCACACTGGCTACAATTATAAGGTTTCTCTCCTGTATGAGTTCTGTGATGAGTAATAAACTGTGACTTCTGAGGAAAGGTTTTGCCACATTTACCACAGCCATAGGCTATTTCTCTTATATGCCTACTCTGATGTTTAATGAGACTTGATTTCTTACTGAAGCGTTTCCTACATTCACTGCATTCATAGAGTTTCTCCCCTAAACGTGTTCTGTGATATATGACAATCTGTGACTTTTTATAGATGTCTTTATCATATTTATCACACTCATAGTATTCTAACCAAGTATCAGGTTTCTCAGGCTTGGAATGGAGAAACAATTTATCAAATACATTAAAGTCATCTGATTCTGTTTTTCTACAATCTGCTTTTGGAATAAGCAAATCTAAATGATGTTTTAAAATCAAGCCATCTAAGTTATCTTCATTATTTGAGTTCCTTAAAGGAACAAAGTTCATATTTACATTGAATTTTTTTCCAAATGCATCACATTCCAGAATCCTTTTCATATTTTTAAGCTTGTCTTGGTTATCCCGTTGCCACATCACGTGACCATCTACTTGCCAGGCTTTTTCTATAAAGGAAACAAAAAATCTGGTGTGCTTACTGAATAAAAAACTAGAAATGCTGTGTTGAGAGCCTGACTGGTTTTTAAGGCTTAGTTTCATAGTCTGAAATATGTCCCAAGGATAATGTCTATCTTCTAGGTATTGAAAAATGAAATGCTGAAAACAGGAGCAGGAAACTGACTGTAGATTAAGCCTCCTTTGGTTATTGACAAATATGTTTATCAAATGGGAAGAGAATGTGAAAAGTACATGAAGAGCAATGAACAACAAAGGAAGTTGGAAGAATCATTGACCCAATGTTCTGAGGAATTAAATCACTGAGTAACTACTGAATATATACTATGCTCCAGGCAGTGTGTGAGGTCTGGAGACACAAGAGAAAAAATAAATAGGGCCCTGCCATTATGAAATTTTTATTTTTAACATAAAAGATAAAGAATAAACAGATATTAGTAAACAACAAAACTATACATTGTACTTAGTAAATACTATGAAGAAAATGAACACATTGGAAAGACTGATTGGCTAAAATTAATTCAAGCTTGAAGTGTGTAAAATATTTTATATATGTTTTCCCATTCTCACATTTTCTGAAACTTTTATTTAAACTTGTCCTATACATGTCCACATTACTACCAGGGAAGCCACTTCATGTAAAACAATTTCAAAACATATCATCTTTCATTTAAACCATTCAAGCACAGAACTTTAAAATCTATGTGTACATTTACTTAAACTATCCCAAGATACAAGTTCCTATTCTTAAAATATTCTGACACAGCTTGATATTTATTATATGGGCTTTACTTCCATTATCCTCACAACATAACCACTTATGTTATTTTTGTAAGTGCTCTTCAAAAGGCTTATATTTCAATAAAAACTCATGCTTAGAATTTTTTGTGAATAGCTAGAGCTATGAAAGATTATCAGTAATAGGAAAATGTGTTACAAATGTAAATGTCAATTGAAGGTAATACATTTGCATAAAACTCATAAATCATTGTTAGTCATACATTATATTTTGAAGGTAGAATCAGCAAGATTAGCCGATAAATTTGATGTGAAGGGGCTAAGAGGAAACAAGGAATCAAGAGTGATTCTTTCTGTTTGGGGTTTGAGCAATTTGGTGTTAACAGTGTTAATGAGTTGGGGAAGACTGAGGGAAAAGAGGTCTGGAGGTTAAAATCAAGACTCCACTATATTGGCCGGGCTGGTGGCTCACGCCTATAATCCTAGCACTCTGGGAGGCCAAGGTGGGGGGATTGCTTAAGCTCAGGAGTTTGAGACCAGCCTGAGCAAGACCAAGACCCTGCCTCTACTAAAAATAGAACAAATTAGCCAGTCGTGGTGGCTTGTGCCTCTAGTCCCAGCTACTTGGGAGACTGAGGCAAGAGAATAGCTTGAGCCCAGGAATTTGAGGTTGCCATAAGCTGGGCCAAAGCCACGGCACATTAGCCGGGGCAACAGAGCGAGACTCTGTCTCAAAAAAAAAAAAAAAAAAAAATACTCCACTATAGATGTCTTCATTTTGAGACATGTGAAGAGTTTGAATAAAACAGTATCAGGAAATGTAGGAGCAGAAAATGGAGTATTTGTAAATTAAACTTACACTCTTATCTTACTTTAAATGTTATAACATTATTAAACTAAGCCTATATTTGAAATTTTCATCTACCCTCCTCCAAATTTTTGTTTAATTTTTTTCCTATTAGAAAAATGGACTGCCTTATATTTGGTCATTTCTGGTATATTGGAAATACCCCTCCACCCATCACTTTCTCTGCTCTAGTCTAATCCATCATATCATCTCGATTAAATATCCTTCTAATTGGTTTCCCTGCTTCCAATTACATTTTCCACTCTGTGGTCAGATTGAGCTTTCAAAATTATAAATCAGATAATCTAACTTGTATTTAAAATTCTTTCAATCAATTCTAACTCCTTTCTATCACCTACAAGTTGAGGTATGATTTAGTTCCCACACTCTCTCCAGTGTCTCTATACCTTCCTGGTCCACTGATCTCAGTCACATAGGCTTCTGTTTCTTTTTTTTTTTTAGGACAGAGTCTCACTCTGATGCCCGGGCTAGAGTGCCCTGGCGTCAGCCTAGCTCACAGCAACCTCAAACTCCTAGGCTCAAGCAATCCTTCTGCCTCAGCCTCCCCAGTAGCTGAGACTACAGGCATGTGCCACCATGCCCGGCTAATTTTTTCTATATATTTTTAGTTGGCCAATTAATTTCTATTTTTTTAGTAGAGATGGGGTCTCGCTCTTGGTCAGGCTGGTTTCGAACTCCTGACCTTGAGCTATCCTCCCACCTCGGCCTCCCAGAGTGCTGGGATTACAGGTGTGAGCCACTGCGCCCAGCCAAGCTTCTGTTTCTTAAAGTCACCAAGCCTGTTCCTGACTTAACTCATTCATTTTCATCATTTCTTTTGGAGATGTTTTTCCCTAATTCTTCACATAGCTTTCTTATTTCACATTCTTCACATCTAGAATTGGCATCTTCATGTTGTTCTGTTACACAATAAATGTTTGTGTCTCCACAAAATTCACATGTTGAATCCCTAACCCTCAGTATGACTATTTGGAGAAGGAGCCTCTAAGGAAGTAATCAAGGTTATATGAGGTCATAAGGGTGGGACCCTGATCCAAAGGGATTAGTATCTATAAAAAGAGACCCCAAGACATCACATACTTTCTCTCTACATGCACACACCAAAGAAGGGCCATGTGAGAACACACTGAAAAGGAACTGTCTACAAGTCAGGAAGAAAGGCCTCATGTGGCCGGGCGCGGTGGCTCACGCCTGTAATCCTAGCTCTCTAGGAGGCCGAGGCGGGAGGATTGCTCTAGCTCAGGAGTTCGAAACCAGCCTGAGCAATAGCAAGACCCCGTCTCTACTATAATAAATAGAAAGCAATTAATTGGCCAACTAAAAATATATAGAAAAAATGAGCCGGGCATGGTGGTGCATGCCTGTAGTCCCAGCTACTCGGGAGGCTGAGGCAGGAGGATTGCTCGAGCCCAGGAGTTTGAGGTTGCTGTGAGTGAGGCTGACACCACGGCACTCACTCTAGCCCGGGCAACAGAGTGAGACTCTGTCTCAAAAAATAAATAAAGAAAGAAAGAAAGAAAGAAAGAAAGAAAGAAAGGCCTCATGAAAAACTGATCATGGTAGAAACCTTGTGATCTTGGACTTTCCAGCCTCTAGAATTGGGAAAAATAAATTTCTGTTATTTAAGACACCCAGTCTATGGTATTTTGTTATGGCAGCCTGAGAATAATAATATAATCTCTCACCTAATTTATTTCCATAACAGCATTTATCAGGGCCTAGATTTTATCTTGGTTATTTGCTACTTTGTTCATTTTCTTTATCTTCTCACTAAAAAGTAAGCGCTATGTGGGCAGAAAATATATCTCTAATGTTCCCTATTGTGCCCAGAGAACCTAGCATAATACCTGAAAAATAGAAGAAATCAATAAATATTCCATTTTCTCTAAACTGCTAATGCAGTCTGTACAGAAAAGAACTAGCATCAGGCCTGAGACTGCTATCCATAGAAGGCCCTGCTTGGGTTTCAGAGATATTCCCACCATTTTCTAACTGATAAGAGTGTCTTACTGTGCTTCAACTGTATACAAACAATATGATCTATGCTTAGCATCTCCTTTCCTTCTTAGAGGCTGAAATGTTAGTAGGATCTAGGCAAACCACCTACATGACCAGCCCCCAGTAAAGATCTTGGGCACTGAGTCTCTAATCGGCTTCTCTGGGCAGAAACATCAAATACATGTTACTACATTTTGTTGCAGGGGATAGTAAACTGTGTGACCTTTATGGAAGGGAAGGAGCACAGGAACTGCACATGGATTCTTCCAGACTCTCCCTGTGCCCTGTTCCTTTGTATGTGTCCATGTAATTTCACTGTAATAAATCTTAGTCATAAGTACAATTATATGCTGAGTCCCGTGAGTCCTAGTGACTCTGAAAACATAGGTCTTGGACACACAGTCCCTATTTGTATAATTAATTAACAATTAACCTTGCACTGCCTTGCAACAAAATAAATGCTCAATTTTTAAATCCTGAATAAAAAAAAATAGATGTAAATGACTCATCTTCTTAACTAAGTTCTATGCTTCTGAAACTTATTTTCTGGTCTCTTACTTTTTAATGCTTTTCAGTAATCATTAAAGTGTGGGTCTCAACTAAACAGGGCACATAAAAATCACAAGAGGTTTCTCAAATTACAAGTACCAATCCTACCATAACAAATTAAAAAACTAAACATACATCACTCTATGAAATCAGTTTCTGCTATTGGATCCATGATGCCTGCAGTTGGAAAAAAATCCCCAGGTAATGTAATGCACACTCTGGCTAAAAACAGCTATATTAAAACAATGCTTGTAGAAAAAAATGTATTCAATACCATGTGTTCCCTAACTGAAGTGAAGATATTAAGTTATAAGGCCTTGAATCTATGTGTCCAAATAAAGCTCAGAGACCACCAACTAAAATATCATACACACTGTGATGTGGTCTGGGATTGGACTTCAGAAAAAGGTGAGAAGCCTGAGCAAAATAACAAGACCCCATTGCTACAACAAAATGAGAAAACTTAGCTGGGTATGGTAGCATGCACCCATAGTCCCAGTTACTTGGGAGGCTGAGGCAGGAGGATCGCTTGAGCCTAGGAGTTTGAGGTTGCAGTGAGCTATGATGACGCCACTGCACTCTAGCTTGGGTGACAGAGTGAGACCCTATCTCGAAAAAAAAAAAAAAAAAGAAAGAAAAGAAAGAGAAAAAGGTGAGAAAAATTTAGGCTGGAGTATTCAAGGAAAATTTCGTGAACATGAACGCAGTGAAAACAGTTCCTTCAGAAAAGATAAAGAATTTCTAGGTAAATAGCACGGCACCATCAAAAGTTTGAATGCAGAGAAGGGTAAATAGTACAAGTTTGTAAACACTAAGAAATGTTTAAATGGAATTAACCATAAATTTGGTGGGGGAAAGGAAAAATAATTGAATAGGCAACATAGTGTCATACTGTGGAGGTCCTTGAAAGAAGAGATGACAAGTCTGTGGCAGATACTTTTGTTGCCTCACCCACAGCCCTCAGCTAAATTCAGTGGACACCTGCAACTTTGGTGGATGGTTCCTGACATAGCGCCTACCCCTGTCACCCTCAATTCTCTCCCAAGACTTTCTTTTCTTGGGCTGCAAGTGCAAGGTTGGTCTGTGTGCAGGGACGCTGGACATCCTGGGGACTTAATAAGCCCCAGAGCAATCCACAACCACTAAGAGATGGGAGTTGGAAGATAAATGTCTGGGCTTCCTGTTCCCACAGAGGTCAAGTCTGAGGTATGTTCTCGTGGTGCATCAGAGCTCTCAGCAGAAATGAGACCCTACTGCCCACAGCAGTCCAAGCATCAGCCCACCCTCCACTGGCATTAGTCCCCCTGGCACTCCCCCGATCTCACTCCTCCATTCTCTCACTGCACTTGTGGGAACCACATCCTTAATAAATTCTTACAGTCGGATATGTATTTTAGGGTATGCTTTTGAGGGAACCTGAAGTAAGTCGAGGTCCCATAGCAGATAATGAAAATGATCACAGTAGTGTTGGATGCTTTTGAGAACTTCAGGAACGAGACATCATGGGCCTAGTTTTAAGTGGAAGCTGAGGAAGGGAAGGCTTTAAAAAGATTTTCTAAAGAATAAAAAACTTAAAAACAAGAAGAAAGGATGGTAGAGATTATTCCTACACTCCATGGTGTCTAAACTATAGAATAAAACCAATAGATTCTAATTTAAAAGGGAGGACAAGGACAAATTATTTGCGAGACCTCATGGCTCCATTTTCTAATACAATGAGACCGAATAGAGTGGGGCTCTGCAGGGCAGTCCTCTAGGCACCAGACACCCCCACACTGAGGGAAAAATAAAAATTCTTGAATGTACAAACAGAAGTATCTTTGAGCATGGGGAAGGAGGGACAGAAGTAGACAAATATGTCAGGGGACAGAATACCAAACAAGAATTCAAAACCTTAGATGTGGCAGACAGGGAATAACATAACATCATGGTTCAGATAAGTAGGACACATTCTGGCCAGGTGCAGTGGCTCATGCCTGTAATCCTAGAACTCTGGGAGGCCGAGACGGGTGGAACGCTCAAGGTCAGGAGTTCAAAACCAGCCTGAGCGAGAGTGAGACCCCATCTCTACTAAAAATAGAAATTAATTGGCCAACTAAAAATATATAGAAAAAATTAGCCGGGCATGGTGGCGCATGCCTGTAGTCCCAGCTACTCGGGAGGCTGAGGCAGAAGGATTGCTTGAGCCCAGGAGTTTGAGGTTGCTGTGAGCTAGGCTGACGCCATGGGACTCTAGCCGGGGCAACAGAGTGAGACTCTGTCTCAAAAAAATTTAAAAAAAAACAAATAAGTAGGACACATTTCATTTTAAGCTACAAAAAAAGAAGCCGCATCTAAATGTGATTTACCTGAGTAGCTCATGTCAACTGTTCTGAATCACTACCAAAAGTTTAGAGGTTTTGGAAAGAGCTCTCTAAAGCACATTTCAAAGATGCAAACCCATCACTGACCAACTGAGATTGAACTTCTACTTTCTCCCATCTCCATGGTTCTCATACACTCACCTGGGGAGTCTGAACTTGGGATTGCTCCATCTCCTATCCATGGCTCTTCTCCTTGCTCCAACTTGAAGATGACATCTGGTTTCATAACTTCATACCCTGTTCAGGGGAAATCACAAATACTGCTTGGGCTTCAGGCCCTCTGAAGAATGAGCAAGGTTTAACATGAGAGTTGGCCTGATAAAACGGTACCTCCAGAGAGTCAATGATTCTTAAAGTTATGGTAACAGTCTCTGAGGGGGCTAATAGGGTCTAAGAACCTTTGACTTCTAGGCTCTTTCATTTACTAGCTGTCAGTCCTTGAGAAAGTTATTTAACCTCTGTCTCAATTTTCTCATCTAGAAAAAGGGATAATTGTTCCTGCCACACAGGATTGCTCTGATGATTAAATGAGTCAATATATGTAAAGCACTTGGTACAGTTTGCGGCCTATAGTGAATTATATGCTTCGGCAGCTACCACTACTACTACCACGGTTACTACTTAAGTTTCAGAGGCTGCACAACCAACTTAAGACTTCATCACTGGAAGGTGAGATCCAAATACTTTCTTGGTGCCACAGCCGAAGGAACTTGGATCTCATAAATTTTGGTCCAAAATCATTAAACATTTCAGAAGCCTATTGCTTTCAGCAACTAAAAAAGACAAGGCAAAACACTGGGTACACTCCAAGGTACTCAAGGAAGCTTTTCTTACCCAGTGACACTAGGCTACTATAGTTCTCCAACATGACATCCTTGTATAAATTCTTCTGATAGGGATCCAATAGCTGCCATTCCTTTTGGGTGAAGTCCACAGATAAATCTTCAAATGAGAATGATTCCTGTAAGAGCACAATTCTAGTAAGTCTGAAGCAGTTATCAGTACGTGATGTGGGAAACAAGTACTGAGCTTGAGCACACTGTCCTCATAACAAGTTATGTAAAATACTTACTATGCCCCCATCTTTGGATATTTTGTGTGACAAAATGCCATTGTACATTCTTCCATCTTTCCATTTGTATAACTGTCAACCTAAATAGCAAATACAGAGAGGCACTCTAAAAAAACATGATGTTTAATTTGGGAATAGGGCATTGCATCAGGAATATGTGTGCCACAGTAAACGATGTGTGTATTCAGGAAGGTAAAGGAAGACAAACGGTTTTAAAGGAAAAAATGAGGAGAATTATGTAATTGTTTTGAATAATTCATCTTGGCTACAAAGATCGACAACAAGGGTGGCACCAGTCCAAGGTTGAACAGGCAGTTTCAGGGTAGATGTATTCACAGAAGTATTTTTTGTGTAAGGTTACAGTGGCCTTTGTGCAAGGTTGTGGTTTTTGCAGTCTTGTGTGGTATTTTTTGTTATCAGGCATACAAGCGTGAGAATCCTCTTCTCATAGGCTTCACTGGCTGTATTTGTCAGGGTTTTTTAAAAAACACTAGTGAATCCACTTTGATTCTGACAACTCTCACACAACACATGAGAACTGTAAATCCCCTGAACCACCAACAAAATATTTACTGGACCTCAAATTTGGCAACGAAAGAGGTAGTGGCAAAAGAAACATAATAAGATAAAACTTTCAAAAACTGCTTAGTCTTATAGCATTCCTGCCAACAAAAAAAGTCGAACTAGATCAGATCTGTCCAACAGCACTTTCTATGATGATGAAAATATTCTTTATCTGTGCTATCCAATTCACAGCTGTCCTCTTGGTGGCTATTGAGCACTTGAAATGTGGCTAGTGTGACTGAGGGATTTAATTTTAATTAATTTAAATAGTCATGTGTGGCTAGTGGCTTCCATATTGGATAGTGCAACTCTTAAGTCTACCAATTTATAGCAAATACATGTGACAAAACACATTAACAACACTGTGAGGATGCCACTGGCAAAATCTAGACAGAGGGAAACTATGCAGAAAAAAAGACCTGGCTTCTTCGACAAATAATTTGGCTAGAAAAAAATACAAGCCAACAGATTAAAAGAGAGTTAAGAGACAGATCAACCAATTGCATTGTATGACTTTATTTGGATTCTGATTTTTAAAAAACTGCAAACAATTTATGAATTTTATGAGAGAATTGGAAATTTAAACACTTACTAGATTTGGTGATATTAAGAAGCTACCTCAATTGGGGGAAGGGTTGCAATTGCAATGAATTTCATAAACAAAATGTTAAGTGGAAAGAAGACACAAATGAATGTATACAACAGACAAAACCCAACCGTAATGTTTAAGGATGTACAGATAGAAGTAAAATCATAAAGAAAAGCAAAGAAATAATTATCAGAAAAACCAAGATCCTGGTTACCTCTGTCAGTAAGAAGAGGTCATGATTGGGAGAGGGTACATGAAGGGCTTGTTTGGGTTGGGAATGTTATATTGCTTGACCTGAGTGGTGGTTTCATGCATATTCACTTGACAATAATTTATTAAACTGTACTTTTTTTTATTTTTTATGTACTTTTCTGCATGTAAATGAGGCTTCACAATTTAAAAAGATAAATAAGTAAATAACTACAGTCATATTGTCTGAAGAATACTATGAAAAATAGCCATTAGACCCATGCACTTATTACACTGTTTCTCTTGAGAACCTTACCTACTGCAGCATAAGTCCCCACCTTATCCACCTAGAATATGTTCCAAGTCTCCAGCAGATGCCTGAAACTGGACAGTACCAAAGCCTACAGATGCTATGTTTTTTCCTACACATACATACCGATGATAAAGTCTAGTATATAAATAAGTACAGTAAGAGACTAACAATAATAAAATAGGACAACTATAACAATGCGCTGTAAGAAAATATCACGTACTATTATGGTAATTTTGCAGTTTGAGGTACAATAGCAGAGCTAACAAGTATTTCCTTTTCCTTCTTCACAATTTCACAGATAGAAGAAGATTCGTTCTTGTAGATATCAGCAATGTCAGCATATGATTTTTTTCCTGTCCTTATGTTGAGAACTTACAGGAAGCACTTTATGGCTTCTCTTTAGCCTATCTGAATTGCTAGACTCACTACTCTAGTGCTTTGGGGGCCATTATTAAGTAAAATAAGGGTTATTACTTAAACACAAGCACTGCTATACCACAACAGTCAATCTAATAATGGAGATGACTACTGAGTAACTACCGAGCAGGTATCATATACAGGGTGGGTACCCAGTGGGGAGCGTGTGAGATTGAGATTTCATCACCCTACTCATAACAATGCACAATTTAAATCTTATGAATTGTTTATTTCTGGAATTTTCCATTTAATTTTTTTTTCTTTTTGAGACAGTCTCGCTCTGTCACTTGGGCTAGAGTGCAGTGGCATCGACATAGCTCACTGTAACCACTAATCCTGGGCTCAAGCGATCCTCCTGCCTCAACTTCCCGAGCAGCTGGGACTACAAGTGGGTACCACCACACTGGGCTAATTTTTCTATTTTTGGTAGAGACAGGGTCTTGCTCTTGCTCAGACTGGTCTCAAACTCCTGACCTCCAGTGATCACCTTGGCCTCCCAGAGTGCTAAGATTAAAGGTATGAGCCACCTCACCCAGGCCCCATTTAATGAACTGTGGCTGACCTCAGGTAACTGAAACTGCAGAAAGCAAAACTTCGGATGGGGGGACTACTGCATATCACTTATTCAAAGGTTTCATCAAAGGAAAAAAAATGGACATGTAATTACCAAGAAATATTTACTTCCTATAAGAAGTTGATTTCCTTTTCTTTTGAACTATGCAATTTACATAAATGTTCACATTTCTTTATTACAACTGTCAAAAATTTGAGAACCAAGTGTGCAGCTCAAATGCAATAATTATCCAGGACACTATGGCTTATAAATAGTCAAACTTTTCAAGGCCTGATAGTTAATAAATCACTGCTCCAATTTTGCCCCAAACCTGATCTTCCATTCTGAGGCTATTTTCTCCAGACTTCTTAACTATTTATAGTTTTCTTTTTCAC
Source organism: Cheirogaleus medius (assembly GCA_008086735.1). Taxonomy (NCBI): domain Eukaryota; kingdom Metazoa; phylum Chordata; class Mammalia; order Primates; family Cheirogaleidae; genus Cheirogaleus; species Cheirogaleus medius. The sequence continues at coordinate 303,263 of VBSM01002136.1, read as the reverse complement.
TGGAAGACTTATACATCTCCTCTAACCCCTTGGGGGAAAAAAAATGAGAAATGAACAATCGACTCACCTGCAGGTTCATTGTCTGTGTGAGATGATTAGCAAAGCTGAGATCGGTTCTATTCTATGTCTCTTCTGCCTCTACTTCAAAGCTCTGCAGTGAGGTCCTGGCAAGGTCTTCTACACTGAGAATGAATTCTTGATTCCAGAAACTCCCTTCTTATCTCACATGAGCAGGCTTACTTGTGGGGAACCAGGATCTGTAGACTTAGGGACAAATGCACCTCAACTGGTATATTCACATTGTGCCTGAAATCCTTTCCTCTCTTGCTAGAAACTTAGAATTCATGATAATCCAAGGCCAGAGTATGTTTGTTATATAATTGAAACAGAGCTCTCAGGGAAAGAAATAGGATATAGTAAAACAAAACAGTAGAAGCCTATGTCTCTGTAAACAGATAATGAAATATGAGAAATAAAATAATTCTAAGAGTCATTCAATATTCACTGTGGACACTGAAATGCAAATCACTTTAACAGGTCCTATGAAGAAAAAGACAACTCTACGTAGATAGAATTCTTCAAAGCTCGTGTGACTTGTGTTAAAACAAATTTGAATTTCAATCAACTTTTTTCCTTTATTGGCTATGTGACTTTTAGCAAAAACAAACAAACTTCTTCATTGTGAGCCTTATTTTCCTACTATTAAATCTTCTGGCTGGGCGCAGTGGCTCACGCCTGTAATCCTAACACTCTGGGAGGCCGAGGCAGGCAGATCGCTCAAGGTCAGGAGTTCAAAACAAGCCTGAGCAAGAGCAAGATCCCATCGCTACTAAAAATAGAAAGAAATTAATTGGCCAACTAAAAAGATATACAAAAAATTAGCCGGGCATAGTGGCACATGCCTGTAGTCCCAGCTATTCGGGAGGCTGAGGCAGAAAGATCGCTTGAGCCCAGGAGTTTGAGGTTGCTGCAAGCTAGGCTGACACCAGGGCACTCTAGCCCGGGCAACAGAGTAAAACTCTGTCTCAAAAAAAAAAAAAAGAAAAAAAAGAATTTCAGGTGAAAGTGATGCAATAAGTGCGGTTTTAAAATATTTCTGATGATATGTTACACAGAACAGTGGAGATGCTAAACCTAGCTTCATTAATTTTAAAAAAATGTCTTTTAAAGTTGGTCCTTGAGGGAGAAGTTATCCCTGAATTAACTCTTACATTTGGCTCTCACAAAACCTCTTAACAATAAGCCCTTCGGTGTACAATGTGGCCCATTTTAACTTCATTGTTTTTTGTTTTGGTTTTTTACCTTGGCAGTTTCCTGCATAATAACACTGTAGCTCTCCCTGTGACAGCTCTCACATTTATCTTCAGAAGAAGGGACAACCTTCATCATCACCTGTAGTTCCACTCATCATCAAGTTCTAAGGGAATTTTAGGGAAAAGTAGAGAATAAAAAAAATTAACTTATTTACACTTACTATATGTCAGATGTTTTATATACCATATGGTCTTTTTAACATACCAGCACTCACTACAGAAAAAGTGATAAGGCATAAAGAGGTTCAGCAATTTGTCCAACATTTATGACAAAGTCAGGAAGTAGCAGTCTGGGCCCACCAGACCCAGAGCCCACCCCAGAGCTTGTGACCACATTACCTCCACAGTCCTGGAGGGTGAAACAGGCAAAGGTCTCCTCCAGTGTCCCCATTTATATTCCCAATACAGGTGCAATACAGTCACCGAAACACAATGGATGTCACCAAAATAGACCAAGGATAGACACAAGACAGGGGCCAGCTGAAAAAACTCCCAGGTAAATTTAAGCTCTCCACTTGGGACAAAATATTTCAAGTTAAGGAGAGATATTGACAATATGTTGTAATGGCTTTAAGCAGCACATGCAGCATATTCTCAACCTTTGGAAGGAAATATATTAGGGTCAAATACATTAAAAACATACATACATTTATTGAATAAAAGAAATGTATCAAAATGTTAACAGTGGCTATCTCCTGTCAATGGGATCATGATATTTACTTTAAACTGTTTATCAAAATGCTCCAAATTGACTACATATTTTAAATTTATAATAATAGAAAAAAGTGTACATTTATAGTTAAAGTCCTTAACCCAAGAAAACAAGTAAGCGGAGCAGTTTAAGTCCAATAAGTAAGTAATAAATAGGTAAAATAAGATCAAGTATGTTTTAATGACCTCAAAGAGCATCCTAGGTAAGGAGGAGAGAAAATAACTTTTCACTCACTCATTTTCAGATAAAAAACATAAGACCCAGAAATTGTGAGTGGACTGTCCAAACTAAGTAGTAGAGCTGGTATAAAATCAGAGATGACTTCAGGCCAATATTCCCTACGCCATGCCAGCTATTGTCAAAAGTTTTGTTTTCTTTTTCTAAGTGGAAAAGCCCTTTATAAAAGCTCTTTCGACAAAAGAAGAGCTGAAAGGCCGGGCGTGGTGGCTCACACCTGTCATCCTAGCACTCTGGGAGGCCGAGGC
>VBSM01002136.1:284200-294477 GCA_008086735.1 Cheirogaleus medius | reverse complement strand
CTCGGCCTCCCAGAGTGCTAGGATTACAGGCGTGAGCCACCGGGCCCGGCCTGAGACCTTGTCTCTTAACAAAAATAAATTTAAAAAGGAACAAACTACTCTTGGAAAATAACCAGCAGACTTCAATTTTGTATCATTGGCAGGAACTCAGATACATGACTCCTCCTGATCCAATCAGTAGCAAAGAGAAATGGCGTTTCCCACCCGTCTTGTGGATATTACTACCTCAATACCAAATAAACGTGAGTTTCTTAGCAAGTAAAGGATATTCTGGTGAGTAACCAATGATTGCCATGGAACACGGTTACTAACTGTATTCTCCTCTCGTTTTTTCAGCTCTATTCTCTGGAGCTTTGCTGTGGAAATCCTGTGCAGCCTGAATGAAGTGTTCACTCTGACAGTTTGCCTTTGCATATGCCAGCATCAAAGTATCACAAGTGTAGAACCAGTTATGCTAATTTGTTTGAATGTTGCTGGACTGGCAGATGTGAATTGGTACCTGAAAATGGAGCATATTACAAACATAAAAAATACTTCAAGTGTAGTGTCCAGTACAAGTCTCCTTGTCCTTTCCTTTTGTTTGTGGATGGACTTTTCCAACTTCATCCTTTTACTAAGGGTGCTGCCCACTGACTGCTCTGCCTTTAATGCACAATTTGGAGTCTAAACTGATTCATCAACCTTCCCCACAAGTCTTAAAATTGGCATCTTGCATACACTGTTACTTAAACGGTGGTATGCAAACCACAGTCTGTATGCATTTATAAACTTTAATAGGCATGTGACATTGTCACGACATCTGAGGTCACAGTGGCCTCTTTGCGTTGAGAAAGGTACAGACCCATTAAGTTACTGCTGAATTTGTGTGGTGAGTTACATGTAGCACAAACTGCCTACTAGACTTGATGTTTTGAGAAAGAACAACTGGATGAGACTCAACAGTCCATAAGCCTTGAGTCAAAGTTCATTTTGGTCCATGAGATCACAGGGTATGATCCCTGAGGTCAGAGCTATTTATTATTCAATAGCCTCCAAATAGAGGTAGTTGGGTTATGAGTACAGCACCCAAAACTGATCAAAAATAGGTTCACATTGTATCTTTCCTTTCCTTTTCTTTTTTTTGTTGAGACACAGTCTCACTCTGTTGCCCAGGCTAGAGTGCTGTGGCATCAACCTAGCCCACAGCAACCTCAAACTCCTGGGCTTAAGCGATCCTTCTGCTTCAGCCTCCTGAGTAGCTGGGACTACAGGCATGTGCCACCATGCCCGGCTAATTTTTTCTATATATTTTTAGTTGGCCAATTAATTTCTTTGTATTTTTAGTAGAGATGGGGTCTCGCTCTTGCTCAGGCTGGTTTCAAACTCCTGACCTTGAGTGATATGCCGGCCTCGGCCTCCCAGAGTGCTAGGATCACAGGCGTGAGCCACCGCGCCCGGCCTATATCTTTTCAATAGTACATGGCTTATGGCTCACTCAAGGGACACTGGCTCTGACACTCTCATGATGCCTGTTATATCAGATCTTTTGGTTTTATAATACAAATATGGGTTGAATTCCATTTTTAGAGTTCACAAGTAAGAATCAAATGAAGACCTGATTACCATGCCAAACCCACCTCCTTATACTAACCAAATCAACCTAGTCTAGTTGTTAAGGGCCATGACCAGTCTTCTGACAGAACAATATCCACCGCCCCCCGAGATGATGGATTTGAATTATAATTGCTCCTACCCACATTCCCAGCCTACAGAGAGCAGCTAATACTTTCAATAATACGTTTTTTCTGGGCCTTGGTGAAGGGAAAGGGTTTAGGGTCATGGGAACACATAATAGATCCAATCTGATATGATGTTACAAAGCATTACAATTCTTCCTTCTATATTATGGTAAAGTTTCTGCCTTTTGTTCTTACTCTGTCACAGGCCAGTGTTGGATCTGGTCTTGGATTAGCCAGTCCAGCTAACTTATAAAATCATAACCACTTTTGGGTATTATTAGCACACTAAGTACAAACTGACTGTAGGTCACTGCCCTTGATCGAACACCCTCAAAAATCATTTTCACAAGTATTTCCCAGAAGTTTTGATATATTACTAATCCTTGCAATGCTCTGTGATATCTATCCTCTATCCTAAATCAGCAATCCCATCTCAGGCAGTTTTAGTGTAGATTACTCTTATCAAACTGGTAACGAGGCATGGGAAATTGGCAGAATAAGCTTTGTTCTACAAGGCAAAGTCCACTTTTTTCAGAAAAAGGAACTCTCTCTTCATCAGGAGTTAGCAGATTCTGTGGGCAATGCGGTGTCTGCCACATTTTTAACTCTGCCATTACAGTGCAAAAGCAGTCAGATAATACACAAATACATCTGGTCATGTTCCAAGAAAAGTGATACTCAAGTTGGAATTTCATATGTTGCCAACATCTAGTCTACATCCTTAAATGAAGAACATACAGTGCGAACTATGTCAGAAGAGTTGCTAGAGGCTGAGACCTCAGGTTCCTCCTAAATAGTCCTATTCAAATTATCAAGGAACATCTTTTTCAATTCATATTTACATAAGGGATTTAGTGAGCAGTTGAGGTGTGGACTAACTTTTAAATTCACAAAGCCAAATATACTATTTGGTTTCCAGCATTTCAACCCTATGAATATAAGTGAAAAGTTATTTCAGCAAAATCACAAAAAGCTATTGAGTCTGATACTCTACCTTGAGAAGAAATTCCAGGGCTTCACACCTGCCATTCTTGTGGTCTAAGATCTAGTATGATCAAAATTAGTCATCTCATCTCCTGTCCTGGATTTACTAAAAAAAATTAAAATTCTTATAAAGCCATAGTTCTTCAATGTTCCAGAGTCTTATCATCAGGGATTACACAGTGCTAGTGTACACAAACAATTACACTATTTCATACGATTGGCTAAAAGTCTGTATCTTGGACTGTAAACAGGAATCTGACTTTTTTCTTGTCTCAGGAAAAATCCTAAATTGCATATCCCACTTTTCTTTAACAGACTGTTATCTACACACTATTCCAAGGCAACAACTTATAAATTAAGTCCTTATAAGAAACAGTAACTCATTCCTCTTAAGCAAAAAAACCCAAAACAATAAAAAACAAAAACATCTTTATTGAGAAGATATGAGGAAGCACACAGAAGGCCAGAGAGCCAGGTTCAAAAAGGGATAGTATCCAAAGTTATTCTGGGAATTAATTGATGGTCTCAACAGAATTCTGGGACAAGAATAAATGGGCTCCCACAATTCCTTTCTGGTTTATGTGAGACTGAATTACAGACTCAAAATCCTGAAAAAGAGGTTACCAATATTCAACAATGGGTATAATACTTACTGTGGTGAGTAGAAAAGGTACCTGAAAGACACTGCCACAAGGAAGCACCCAAGAGAGGGGAGGTATTCCTCCAGAACACAAGGGTGCTCATATCAACCAATGGAGAACAGACACTGAACTGCTAAAATATAATAAATGTTCATTACGATGACTTCTCTTAAGCAATAGCCCTGTAACAACTGCCAGACCTGCTTACATAGACTACTGAATAAGTAAACTTGGAGTGAGAACTGCATCCTTTCATTTGTTATAAAAGCCACGTTATTTTAGTTATACTGCTAAGAAATAAATAGCAATGCTGATATTTAGCATTTAATATGGAGAATATGGAGGAATGTTATTCCACAAACTATCAAATATGTATATAAAATAAGTTACATTAAAAAACAAAATACCAAAATTTAAAAAAATGCTTTACAGTGTTAACTCAGAAAGTCACACTAAATATCCCTTAACTTTCAGAATATGTTCCTTGTATTTTTTCCTAACCATCATTTTATTTACATGTTAAAACAAAACAAAAAACAACTTGATATTTCACCAGGAAAAAGCCTACTATTTATAAATGAGATTTTCTTTACTTCAGTTTCAAATCTGGAATGTGACTTTCCATGTAACACATTCTATGGGGAAATGCTTTCCTAATTTGTTAAATTTATAAGGTGTTCTCAGCATGAATTATCTGAATCTTCATAATGATGCTACTACATTTGGTACATTTACTGCTCCTCATTCCTTCAATTATTCTCTTGTCTACAAAGATTTGTGACTTATTTCTGAAAGCTTTTGCAAACTCACTCCAAATATGATTGGTCTCTCTCCTATATGACTTTTTTGACATGAACGCATTTTTAGGACCTCCTGCTTATAAACCCTGTCTATATTATCATCTGAAGTCTCCTGAGCATTGGCCTCTGTGAGAAAGCTTCTCACATTTACTTCATCACTCTGATTTCTCATTTGTGAGTTTTACGATGTACACGAAGGCCTGAATTCCAACAGAAGGATTTTCCACATTCAGAGCACTTCCATGGTTTCTCTCCAGTGTGAACTCTCCGATGTTCACCCAGAGACGACTTCTGAGTGAAGGCTTTCCCACACTCACTGCATTTAAAAGGTTTCTCTCCGGAATGAGTTTTCTGGTGTATCCGAAGTGATGCCTTCCTAGGATAGGCTTTTTCACATTCATTGCATTCATAGGGCTTCTCTGTTGAGTGAGTTCTCTGATGTATAATTAGCTGTGATTTCCCACAAAAGGCTCTCTCACACAAACTGCATTCATAGGGTCTTTCTCCTGTGTGTGTTCTCCTATGTATAACAAGGTACGACTTGCTGCTAAAAGCCTTCCCACACTCACTGCATCCGTATGGTTTCTCTCCCGCGTGAGCTCTCAGATGTGCCGTGAGCTGTTCCTTCCTACCAAAGGCTTTCCCACATTCACTGCACTGATATGGATTGTTTCCTGTGTGAACTCCCTGATGCACAATGAGTTGTGTCTTCATATTGAAGGCTTTCCCACAATCACTGCATTGATAGGGTTTCTCTCCCGTATGCATTCTGATGTGAACGAGGAGGTAGGATTTACTCCTAAAGGCTTTCCCACATTCATTGCATTTATGGGGTTTCACCCCTGTATGAGTTCTCTGGTGTACAACAAATGGTGACTTCAAACTAAAGGCCTTCCCACATTCACTACATTCATAGGGTTTCACACCTGTATGACTTCTCTGATGTAAAATCAGCTGTGATTTCCAACTGTATGCTTTCCCACATTCACTGCAACCATAGGGCTTCCCTCCTGTGTGAATTTCCTGATGGACGATGAGCTGTGACCTGAAAGAAAAGACTTTCTCACATTCACTACACGAGTAGGGTTTTTCTCCTGTATGAACTCTCTGATGAGCATTAAGGTTTGACTTGGCACTGAAGGCTCTTTCACATTTAGTGCATTCATAAGGTCTTTCCCCTGTATGACTTCTAAGATGTACAATGAGCTGTGATTTACAACGAAAAGCCTTCCCACATTCACCACACACGCAGTTTTTTTCTATGCTACGAGCTCTTTGATGCTTAAGAAAATATGGTTCTTCATAACCATAGAACTTATCAGGATTCTTTCTTACATAGCTTCTGCTTGAACCTGAGTTTTGTGTCAAACTTTTTTCATGTGTGTTATACTTATGGAGTCTTTGTTTAGAAGAAACATGGGCTTTGCTCAGATGAAGTTTTCCAAACACATTACAAGCATAGCTTCGCTCAGTGCTTTCAAGCTCATCTTGATTTTTCTGGTACCATTCTTCCCAGCCTTCTAGAAAAAACGAAAATAAAACATACTTTTCAAATCATAACATGAACTTGACATGGAACTAAAGAGCTTTAGAATTGCCAAGTAATGAGTCTTTCTCTGTCGGTAACAAGACCATCACACTGATTCAAAAGACATATTGGACAAGCATAGGGATGAAGGAATTGAATCAGACAAAACCACAACAGTTCTCCTCACGAAATCGGCAACAAATTAGCTATAATCAAAAATAGTTTTTAAATTAGAGGTTTAAAAATTTTAGCCTGCATTTAAGGAGCCAACTGCCAATTATTTTATATCTGAATGTTTTTAATTGCAAGATTTTGCTTAATTAAAAAGTGAATTCATAGGATACAGAATAACTAGGGTATGACATTTAGGTAGGATGACAACAAGACATTAAAGATGAGAATGAAGGAGCCGTAAGAAAATTAACACTCCAAACAGAAGGAATACCAAGTACAAATTTCTGGAGGGTACCTGCTTGACATGGTTTAAGAAATAGAAAAAGCACTCTGGGAGGCCGAGGCGGGAGGATCGCTCAAGGTCAGGAGTTTGAAACCAGCCTGAGCAAGAGCGAGACCCTGTCTCTACTAAAAATAGAAACAAATTAATTGACCAACTAAAAATATATATACAAAAAATTAGCCAGGTATGGTGGTGCATGCCTGTAGTCCCAGCTACTCGGGAGGCTGAGGCAGTAGGCTCGCTTGAGCCCAGGAGACTGAGGTTACTGTGAGCTAAGCTGATGCCAAGGCACTCACTCTAGCCTGGGCAACAAAGTGAGACTCTTGTCTCAAAAAAAAGAAATAGAAAAAGGCCAGGATAGCTAAAACCCGCTGAGTGAATAGAGTGAACACAGAAACAAACTATGCAAGGCTGGAGCAAAAAAATATTCATTTTATCCAAAGATTTTTGTAGGGGGCTGATTCTGGCGATTGCCTGCCTTATACTAATCACTCACTATAGCCTGTAATGTACGTGTGCTGCATGATGCAATGGTAACCAGTATTCTCTTCAGACCCAGTTACTGTCTTGGGATATAACAAGAGGCCTGAGTTTCTGCACGTAAGCAAATGCTGCCCAGCTCCCACATGGTGGGCCCCCATGATGGGAGTCTGGAGGCCATAAAGATAAGAAGAACATTCCCAAGGTCTGGCCCCGTAAGATGGTTGGTGGCCAAAGACGGGTAAGATCTCCCGGGGGGGGGGGGACGACCTAAGACAGGCACAACCGTGGGGGCCTGCCGCTGATTGGGAGAGAGCACAAAGAAGTTCTTCTGATGGCTGCATTGTTTAATGTTGCTTATTTCAGTCTTGATTTTTGAGTTATATCTGGCGCTGGTGCCTCAAATAACTGTTTCTAGGTCTGAGACCATGGGAAATTGTTCCCTTATGATACAACTCCTGAATTGATGGTTATCACTGCTGCGCTCAGATGCTCACGTACAAGGAACTAACCTTGGGTCTCGGGGGTATAAAAATAAAGTGACCGGTGCATTGGGCACTCGAGTCATGTGAAGTCTTTATGTGTGTCTGTGTCGTTCTTTATGTTTTGTGTTCCTCCCCCGTCCTGTAATAAGCCACGACAGATTTTTAATTAAAGGAGATCTCCAGTAGTCTTCTGCTTTTAAAAGATCAGTTTGGCTGTTATGTAAAAAGTAAGAAAGGGCAGAAAGACACATTAGAAAGCTATTGGAGCAGATCAGAATGAAACAATAATGGTTTGGACTATTCTTCTGGAGTTAATGAAATCTGGAACATATTTTCACAGAGAAATAAGAGAATTTACTGAGGGACTGGATGTGGGAGCTGAGAGAAGGGAAGGAATTAACAGCAGTTAACAGCTTGAACACCAAGAGAAAGAAAACTCAGGGAGAAAAACATGTTTGGAGGAAAATTAAGGACTTTGTTTTGGATATTGCTACATTTGAGATCTCAGTTAAACGTCGAAATGGAGAACATAAGCAGGCAGTCAGAGTCATGTATGGCACTCCGTGATAGTCAACGGCATATGAAAGGTATTAAACAATATGATGAATGAGACCACCCAGGGAACAAGTAAAAAGAAAAAAGACACCAAAACATCCCTGGAGAAGACTACATTTAAAATCAGGCAGATGAAGAGAAGGGGAAAGTCCATCTACAAGGCTGAAATGGTGCTGCAATGATCAATAACAAGCAGACGCGGGGTCTGGACAACTCCCCTTGGGCACAGTCTCACCCAGACCCTACAAGATTACCGTGACAGGAGCTGTGTTAGCCTTCTACTTGCTTAGGGCCTCATGATAAACATTTTTATCCCAATAGCGGTGGAAAGACTCCATATGGTCTGTGCTTGAAAGTGAGGCCACTGCACTCAAGGGTGGGGATGAGATTAAGACCAGTGGCTAGAAGAGAAGAATTCTTGGGTTTAAAGACAGAGTCTAGACAACTTTTTTTTTTTTTTTGAGACAGAGTCTCACTTTGTTGCCCAGGCCAGAGTGAGTGCCGTGGCGTCAGCCTAGCTCACAGCAACCTCAAACTCCTGGGCTCAAGTGATCCTTCTGACTCAGCCTCCCAAGTAGCTGGGACTACAGGCATGCGCCACCATGCCCGGCTAATTTTTTCTATATATTTTTAGTTGGCCAATTAATTAATTTCTATTTTTAGTAGAGATGGGGTCTCTCTCTTGCTCATGCTGGTCTCGAACTCCTGACCTTGAGCGATCGCCCACCTCGGCCACCCAGAGTGCTAGGATTACAGGCGTGAGCCACCATGCCTGGCCTAGACAACTTTTGGTTGTTACTACTGGCTTAACAAAACTAACATACTGACTGCCACACTACAAAAGAAAAACAAAAAACTTTTTTCCCGGGGGCCATGGTGTTTTATTAAAACAAAACAACCTTTTCTAATTTGTTATTTTTTATTGTTTTCTCTGCCTGAGTTTTATGCAACACAATCCACATTTTTAGAATTAAACTGTCAATATTAATTGCAACAATAAGAACATCGACAAATAAGATTTTCACGAACCAACTTCAGGGTTTTGCTTCACGAGGGCCTGGGCTAAACTAGCCTGAGTTAAATACAACTCACAAGGCAGTCAATGTGTGAATCAGAAAACAATAACGACAACAAACACCCACAAAAAACGGACTGGAAGCCTACATTTTGAAGGGCACTCAAGCCTGGTGTGGTAACAATCTGTGATTCTTCAACACTGGGTACTCCAAAACTCAACTACAGTAGAAATGGGCTGCCCTTGAAACCACATAAACAGCCCACAGAATGGCATCCTCTCAGCTTATCTCAGTGAGGGCTACAGAGGACAAAAGAAAGGAAGATCTTCTTGAAGTACAGTGCCAGGAGCTCTGAATTTGGTTAACCATGGAAATCACAGCAATGCTAGGCCAAAAAAGTCTTCTCTAATCTTTTTCTAAAGGAGATGAAGTGTGCAATGGACCAACGATAGTTATTGTCTTCTACCCTTCCTTTTTGAAAAGAGGAGTTTTACTTATAATTTCCTGGTGCCTTCTCTACCGCTTGGGTATGTTTGGAATAGACAGATCATGAGGGCTTCACCCTTACCTGTCTGGATAGCACTGCACACATACCAAGAGATCCTGGACTTGAACCTGAATTCTGGTCCAAGGTGAGAACACGTACTGCCTTCCTTGTGGGAAGGGATGATCATATTTCATATTAACATAAACAATTTTGAAGATGTGCTGTTGGACAGAGGGCAGGCCGTGTGACATGCCAAGGTAGGACCAGAATATACTGCTCTCTGCCTAACCACAGCCCTATCCCTTCCTTCCAGGCAGCAGCTATGACTGGGTGAGAAGATCCACTCTTCCCTTGTCCACAGGGACAGGTGTCACTCCCAAAGCCCACCCTGTTACCCACACCATGACTGGGGTAGGCACTGGCACATGTATTTCAAGGAAACATGCTGGCAGCCTTCTGGCAAAGACTTTGGGCACCAACGAAAGTAGATTTTTCAGAAGAAACAGGACTTGTTCCAACAGTTACTGCCAGGTCTGCATGTGATGTCTGGCATTGAGAAACTTACCAGATCATACTAAGTAGATTTCATGAAGGAAAACCGTAATGACAAAAGGGGAGATATGTGGAAGCTGCATTCCTGACATCACCAAGCTTCTGAATTAAGCCACTGTGGAGATGGCCTACAGCAGACAGCTGATCACTAGAGACTAAAAATTCCTTATTGGTTTACTTGGGTCAAATCAGGGATTTAAGATACTTGCTTATTTTCTCAGACTAGTGATAGGATGCTAATGAAAACAAATCCAGCAGCAACAGGTAAAGAGAAAATGACAGTTCTCCCATATGACTAAGAATTTGAGCTATCAAACCATGAGGGAACACTGATCGAGTCTGGATGAATATGAGGAGACAAGATCTATAAGACATTTTTCAAAAGATAGAATACTAACACAAACAGAAGCAGTAGCAAGATTAGCAAAGGAGGAAGGAGACAGGATATCAAGGTGATCCCACAGAGGCCAGGATACAGGACTAGAAGTGCAGTCCTGGAGAGCAGTAATAGGCCAGGCATGGTGGTTCACACCTGTAATCCTAGCACTCTGGGAGGCCGGGGTGGGAGGATCGT
>VBSM01002136.1:263003-284100 GCA_008086735.1 Cheirogaleus medius | reverse complement strand
AAAAAAAAAAAAAGAAAAATTAAAAGTGGGGAAACTGAGAAAGAATGGTAATTTTATAAGGAAGTTCCTTCCCATTTCTGATCCTGAGAATGAAGTCTGAGAAAGCACAGGACAGCACAGGGAGCTTCCTGAAGGAATATAATACCCAGGACTGAAGTACAGAAGAAAAAGAGGAAGAGGATGACAATTTTGATATCACAACATCAAAGGAAAAAAAAGCTTAAATCTTCAGAATGGAAAAGCCTTTCAATACTTTCAACATAGGATAAGACAGCCACATTTGGGAAACAAATCCCTTTGGACAATTCAAAAAGTAAGTATAAAGTATGTATATTCACTCATCCACATAGCAGAGACCAGGATTAAGAGTGGGTAAAGCATAAGGCACTTAACTGTGGAAGGCAAAAGAGGAAGCTGAAGTTAGCTTATCAGAAGGGCACAAGTCACCCCACATGAGGGGAAAAGAAACCTCTGAAGGCCCCATGCCCGATGCAGACCATGACCGTCGGAAGGAGGGAAACTAACCCAAAAAGCGAACCATGAGCAGAGTTTAGAGAAGAGGGGCATCCCACCTCTCAAGGATGATGGAGGAAGAAGAGCCCAAAAACACAAAGAATGACACACCCTGCAAGTACTAACTCCTCAAGGAACCACAGGTCATCCCCACCTCCCACCTTCCTGGTTCTCATTCACGCACCTGGACAGCTCTGACTGGAAATCTTGGCATTTACTATCCATGGCTCTTCCCCTTGCTCCAACTTGAAGATTAAATCGGGTTTGGTGCCATGATACCCTGTTAACGGAAAATCACAAAGGATGTGGACCAAACTGTCAGGGACCAGACAGAGGCTAAAAAATGAAACTGCTCATTTGCACTTGGGGAGAGATTAGAATTAGGAGGTAAGAGTCAAACAGGGACTAAGAACATCTGACCTCTAAAGTTTAAGTTCATAATCACTAAGCACTTCAGAGATCCCAGAATAGATCAACAAAAGAAAAAGGGATGGCAATTTATGACTCGCAACTTAAGTCAAACAGAGAAGCTGCACTTACCCACCGATACTAGGTTGCTATAGTTTTCCAATGTCACGTCCCTGTATAGGTACTTCTGTGTAGAATCCAGTAGCTGCCATTCATCCGAGGTGAACTCCACAGATACATCCATGAATGACAATAATCCCTGTAATAATACACACCCCATTCAATTGGATTCAAATACATTAGGTGACATGGAAAACATGTAGAGGAACTGGGAAAGCAGACTCTTCCTCCACAGGCTTTCTTCTTTGCCTAGTTCAACATTTACTTTGTGAGAGAATTAAAAATTAATCAATCAACCAAACATTGAGCCTCTATGTGCCAGATACTCTTTTGGGTTCTGAAGATTTCAGGATGAATAAAATCCAATCCTGTCCTTGAGAAGCTTTCAGTCTTGTAGAGGGAAACAAACATTTAGACATGCAAACGAAATAAGGTCTTCTGAGTCTTTGATAAAAACATATCGAGGCTATATTTTACACAGAAACAAAGAGAATAATTCTAAACAAGGGTGCCAGATTTGGCTCTATAGAGATTCACTTGAGCAGTGTTACAGAAGATTCATGATGTGTTCCCCAAGATGAGGTGAAAGGGCAATTCAGAAGGTGTTTGGAAGGGGGTTCAACTGTGAACAACAGGAGAGAAAAATAGCAATGGGTTAAACAAGAGAGTTTATCCTTCTTCTACTAGTAGGAGTCTAAAGGCTCCATCACCTTGGTTTGGGACTCTATCACCTTCAATCTTTTGCTCCACCTGTGCAGCTTCCATATCCTCGGTAATCCAGGGATAAGACGATTCTGGTATCACATCTGCATCTAAACAGCAGTAAAGAGGGCAACTAGGAGGGAACAGCAGGAAATTCAGAAATGCAGCCTGTTCCTGTATGTCCCCAACTCCAATTGAAAAACTGGTGAACCTATTACGGAACAAAGAAAAATATATTGGGAGATAACTTGCAGTCACTGTACCAGGAGCAAGCATCACACAGAACACCTGGTAGAACCTGGTCAATTCAAGGAACTGGAAATATTTTAGAAATAGACAAAATGGCTGTTTTAGTCCATTTTCTGTTGCTATGCCATAATATCACAGACTACGTAATTCATAACGGAAAAAAGTTTCTTTAGCTCAAGATTCTGGAAGCTGGGAAGTCCACGGGCATGGCACCAGCATCTGATGAGGGCCTTCTTGCTGTCTCATAACATGGCAGAAAGATCACATGGTGAGAGAGAGGGAGCAGGATAGGTCAGGTCTCTCCTTCTCTCCTGATAAAGCCACTGATCCCATCATGATGGTCCCACCCTGATGACCTTATCTAATCCTAATTACCGGCTAAAGGCTCCACCTCCAAATACCATCAACATATGAATTTGGGGATTAAGTTTCCAACACATGAAATCTGGTGGACACATTCAAACCACAGCTATGGCTATGATAGGTGAATAGGTAAAAGCCAGACAGCAAAGCAAACCTGGAATGTTTTTCCTGCAGAGAAAAATAGCCAATGTAGGATTATGTAAATAAGATAAATAATAGGGCAGCATTTGAAGAAATTTAGATTGAAAATTTTCCAGGATTGAAGACAAATATGGGCGATCATATTAGAAAGACTTACCAATTGGCAAGATCAGTAACCAAAAAAAGGTTCAAATTTAAGCAGATGGTAATGAAACTATTAAAAATAAAGTATAAGGAGAACATATGATAACCAACTATAGGAAAAGAAGAGAACATTTCCTGAAAGTGGGAGAGAGACACATAAAGTGCTGAGGAAAAATAATTTTGATTCTGAAATCGTATACCAGCCAAACAAAAAGGCAAGAATAAGGAAAAACAAAAGACACTGTCAAATATACATGAACTTGGAAAATGTACATCCTAGAGAAGCACATGTCAAGAAAAAAAAAAAAACATGAGGAATTAGTGGAAAGCTGGATACAATGGTGAGAACTGAAACCAGTAAAACATACTGATAAATCTAAATACTGATTCAAACACAGTTTAAATGTGCTTCCTCATAGCCTTGAACTAAAATTACAGTCAGCTACAATTTGGGTATAGATATGATGCAAATAGATGGGAATGAAAGAAAATGAAAGTGTATAAAGAACCTTCTTTCATTTGGGAAAAGAGAAAACACGAACTGTAGACTTGGGTTTAAAGGAAAAAGTTGAGTGTATCTGTGAACAACTTAAAGGCAATTAACCACTAAAAATACATAAGGAGGGAGGAAGATAAATGTACAACTTCCAAAACAAGAGAGAAAAAAATATACAGAGACAGAACATGTTCAATCAACAAATAAAAGGAAATCAGAAGCACAAGACAGCATGGAAAATACAAAACACAAAACATGATGGCAGTAATAATTCCAAATATTGTGATCATTAACTATAGTTAGTAGGAAGCAATAAAAAAAACCTCATTGAGAGATACACACATTGGATAAATAAACACAGCTATGTGTTGTTTCAGAGACACATCTAAAACATAACTAAGAAAGTTTGAAACTAATGAGATAAAACCATACAGAAAAAAAATTAGAAAATAAAGGAATGAAAAAACATGTATCAGGTAAATGCCAAGTAAATGAAAGCTGATAATTACAGAATTGGTACAAGTTAACTGCATTTTTGTATCAGTTTAACTCAGGGGAATTAAACTGAAGGCATTTCCTATGTATCCTACTTGGTGTGAAGGTCTCCCTAAAGATTCCCGGTGCACACATATACTCTTGCCTATTCACTCCAGCTTTTCCCTGCTAAACCAAGACAATCCTCATGGGGAACATCAAGCCAGAACATTAGAGGTAGAGAAAATAATTACACGCTTTGCTCAAAATGAGAAAATCACAGATTGTATGGCTCATGTGTAAAAGCAAGGCCACTTTCAGTGTGGCCCTCCCTGAATCAAACAAATCACTGCACCTGGTGTCCTCACTGAAGCAGTATCTACTCTAATTCTGCACAGAAAAGTAGCTCCTCCAAACTCGTTAAGAGATGATATACTCTATCATAGGGTACACACATGTGCCTAAATGTTGATGTAGGGGAATATTATTTTTCCTTTATATGAATTTGGATTTACACATTTCTCTTTGGAATGTAACTCTTGAAGAAGATGGACATGACTGTGTAAGACAAAAATAGGATCAAACAGAAATTTCCCTTTCTGGTAATAAGGCAAACAACCTGGAAATTCTCACCCTAAAAGTCATTGCAATCGCAATGAAAATCCCAGCAAGTTATTTTGTAGACACTGGCAAACTGATTCTAAAGTTTATACAGAGAGACAAAAGACTCAGACTAGCTGACACAGTATTTAAGAAGGATAACGTTGGAGAAATGACACTACCTGACTTCAAGACTTATTATAAAGCTATAGTAATCAAGAAAGTGTGGTATTGGTGAAAGATTAGACTGATCAATGGAACAGAATACAGAGCCCAGAAATAGACACATATAAATACAGTCAACTGATATTTCTCAAAGGAGCAAAGGCAATACAATGGAGAAGAGTCTTTTGAGCAAATGGTACTAGAACTGGACATTCACATGCAAAAACATGAATCTAAACAGAGAATTTGCACCTTTTACAAAAATTAATTCACAATCAATAACAGACCTAAATGTAAAACTTGAAACTATAAAACTTCTAAAAGATAATATAGGAGAAAATCTAGATAATCTTGGGTTTGGCAATGACTTTTTAGATATGATACCAAAGGTACAATCCATGAAATAAAAAATTGATAAGCTGGATATCATTAAAAATAAAAATGGGTCAGGCATGGTGGCTCACATCTATAATCCCAGTATGCTTGGAGGCCTAGGCAGGACAATCACTTGAGGCCAGGAGCTCAAGATTACAGTAAGCTATGGTCACATCCCTGCACTCCAGACTGGGTGACAGAGTGAGATCCTGTCTCTTTAGATAAATAAATAAAAATGGCCAAAATCCACAACAGTGCACCACCAAATGCTATTGAGGATGTGGAGCAACAGGAACTCTCATTTATTGCTGGTAGGAATGCAAAATGGTAGATCTATGTTGGAAGATAGTTTGGCAGTTTTTTTTTACAAAACTAAACATACTCTTATAAGATCTAGCAATTGCACACCTTGGTATTTATCCTAAGGAGTTGAAAACTTAGGTCCACACAAAAACCCATACATGGATGTCTACAGCAGCTTTATTCATAACTGCCAAAACTCGGAAGCAACCAAGATGTCATTCAATAAGTGAATGAATAAAATGTGGTACATCCATATAATGGAATATTATTCAGTGCTAAAAACAAATGAACTATCAAATCATAAAAAGACATGGAGGAAAGTAAAGTGCATTTTACTAAGTGAAAGAAGCCACTCTGAAAGCCTACATACCTATATAATTCTAACTCTGACATTCTGGAAAAAGCAAAACTGTGGAGACAGTAAAAAGATCACTGGTCGCCAGGATTTAGGGAGTGATGAATAGGCAGAGCACAGATGATTTTTAGGGCAGTAAAACTATTCTGTGTGACACTACAATGGTAGATATATGTCATTATACATTTGTCCAAACCCATAGAATATACAACACCAAGGATGAACCCTAATGTAAACTATGGACTTTGAGCAATAACAACATGTCAGTGTAGGTTCATGCTGATAATAGGGGAGGCTATGCATGTGTGAGGATATATGGGATATCTCTGTACTTTCTTCTCAATTTTGCTGTGTACCTAAAAGTGCTCTTTAAAAAAAAGTCTTTAAAAATTAATAATATAGTAAATATTGATACGTGTGCAGAGTTGTTCACTGTTTTAAAGTTTATAATAGTGGCAAAATGAACATAAATTTCCACCAATAAGCAAAAAGCCAAATAAGAATAGCATACGTTCATTCTATAGAGACATTTTTGCAAGATGCAGAACAATTATACACAGTATGAAGCCATTTATAAAAAAATAAGACTTTTTTTATATGTTGGATTAAGCACATCTGAAATTTCACCCCATCACCTATGAATAATTTTAATCAATTTTTAAAAATTTAAACATAACTGTACCTCAAAAGAACTGAAAATTTAGTAGGTCAAATGCTGAGAGTCGTATCTGAGAGCAAGAAATGTAGAGAGCCCTGGTAGGGGGCTTCTCACAGCCAGGACACAGGGAGGTCAGTTCACAGAGACTGAAATCCCCAATAAAATGTGCCCATTTGTACTATATTATATAAAATGGAGTTTTTAAAAGGAATGTGCCTGAGCTACCTGTATCATCATGAGGAAATCTAAAATAAACTTAAGGGAAATAGCAAAATGCACAATTTATAGATGAGGAAACAAGCAGACTATCTTATGTTTCCTGCCGAAAAGGTCTGGATGGATACTGACTAAGTTATCTCTGAACAGAAGAGGAGGGAAACAATAACCAATAGGGCTCAGGCTGTGTTTCTTACAATCAAATTTTCTAAAATGGAGAATGCAATTAAAAATTATTTTATATTAAAAAGTACTAAAGCTATTTTCATATCAAAACCCAAAATAGACACCTGTGTACATCATCATATATGCAAAATGCAAAGAAAAAGGACAGGAAGGTTATACAACAATAAGCAAATGGCAGTTTTTTCTGGGAAGAAGAATGCGAGGGATAAAGAAATCTTTTATACTGTGAATATATTCCTGTAGTATTTGTGTCAATAAGTTAAGAGAAAAGGGTAGAGAAGGAAAGGAGGAAGGGGAAGGAAAGAAGGAAGGAGAAGGAAAGGAGGAAGGGGAAAGAAAGGAGGAAGCAGAAGGCAGGAAAAATGGAAGAAAGAAAGTCTGGGGAAAAAAGATAAGGTGTGCAGGGAAGAATGGGCTTTGCAAGGTGGAATGATACTAGGGACTGGAATGACCGAAGTAGGGGAGAGAGGGAAGTAAATGAGAGTGTGTGTGTGTGTGTCTATAAACATATACATACAGAGAATGATAAAGTTATTGTAAAATATTGAGGAATCTGGATGAAGGGTGTGGGGGAGGTTTTTTTTAATGTAACACTGGAGTTTTTCTTGTACTATTCTTGAAACTTCTCTGTAGTTATGAAACTGTTTCAAAATAAAATAATAACTCCAAAGACTTCCCAGCATGATTCTTCCCCTCATTTAAGGAGCCCTACATACTCTGGCCCTGGCTGTCTATGCTCTCCCTCCTCACTTCCCCACGGGCTTTCTCTGCACTTGACAAACGAACCAAGCAAGTTCTAGTCTAAACCCTTAGATTTCTCCCCTACCCACCCCCAACTCTCCATGATCATGTCATCATTCAGACTTGGCCTCCAGAAAGGATGTCCTGAGGAAGCAATCTAAAGTAGCTACCAAGCAACTCCTTTACATGCATAAAACATTCACGACTATTTTTGTTTATGATGGTCCTTTAATATTTGACTGTTTCCCCCCACTCCCCCATGGACCAAACTTGTTCACCCCTACATGCCCTAGAAATTTATCTGGCATAATAGTTAATAAATGTTTGTTAAATTAATACATGTACCCATAAACAAAGAAATACTATTTACATTTGTTAAAATGTAATTTAGGTCCTAAGAGGCAATAAGAGCACAAACTCTAAAGATAAAATGCCTGGGTTTGAATCCTAGCTCTGTCATCCCAGTCTTCTGGTATCCCTTACAAGTTTGGGACTATGTACAGGTCCCCATTTTACCTGCCTCATAAAGTCGTGAGACTTGAGTGACTTCACATATATAAAATGCTTCAAAAGAGTGCTTAGCCAACAGTGGTAGCTACTAATATTATTCAATAGTTTTAAAATGTCATTTATTTAGGTACTCTACACTTAAATTGACTTTTTTATTGCTATTGTACAAACAATTATTTACTTTCTGCAGAGTTATTGTTTAAAAATAAAAAGCACATTTATTTTGTGGTTAATTGCATTGTTCAGGCCACCTTACTGAAATCCCTTCTCCCTGGCACCTTAATTCTTCCTTTCACATTTGACCACCTAAAAATTCTATACTATTCCTAATCGATTCCACAGCCTCACGCAATCCACTTGGCAGCACTCCTTTGCCTTTCAGGAAGCACTCCTTTGCTCAGGAAGCAGCACCATCCCCAAAACTCTCTCTGCTCTGGAAAAAATGCCTAAGACCTGTAAGTTCCCAAATCCAACAGGTAACTTTTCGTCTCATGAAATACATCTCCGAGGCATTTCATATCACGGCCGTTAGGAAGTTCTCTTTTCTCAAACTTGCAGGGGTGGGGAGATCCACTCCTCCTTTCTCTCACTTCTCTAGCACTCCAGCCCTTCTTCATCGCCTGTCTTTTCCTTGTCATTAGCCTTAGTCCTCTCTTCCGTCCTCTTCGGGGCTCTAGTCGGTCACACCCTGAGCTTCCGCGAATATAGGTGCCTTTAATCTGTATATTTGCAGTTTAGACCCCCCCATCTCAAGTAACTGACTTAAATATAGGCACGGCATGTCCACACCTGAGAAAGTCTTTCCAAGAATACCTCTTCTAATAGCGTTCCTAGTCTCAAGAAACGTCACCACCACCCACCAAGTGCAACGGGTTGGGCAATCAAATCATTGCGAATTCTTCCCTCTGATTCACTTCATCCAGGTGATCCACTGGTCCGGCCCTCCCCCAAGATCGCTGCTTCCTCCTTGGACCCTCGAGCTCCTCTCCTAGCTTCCTCTCCCTACCTAAGCACCTGTAATTGTGCCCATGGTTCACTCGATTACTCTCCTTCCATGTCAGACTAAAGATCCCCTAAAACAAGGGACATACGCAATTTATCTTTGCCAGCACCAGCCCCAGTGTCCAGCACACAAAAAGACGCTCAGTAAATAGCATTTGGACAAAGAAACAAAAAAAGGAAGAGGGTCATTTCCTTAGGGAAGTCCTAATAGTCTGCGTAAGAAAACAACTGTGTGTACAAAACATGAAATGATGGAAGGTAACTTCCTTAACAAGGACTCTCAAGACTTCAGGGCTCTCAGCTGGCAATGAAGTGCAGTGCAACTGCCGAAGGAGAGGACACTGGACACAAAATGCCAGAGACCGAAAGGGCGGAAGGGGGGCCGCCAAGGAACACGTTGAGTTCAGGTTCTGGATGTGACCCTGAAAAGATGAACATGGCCACTCTCAGTGTCGTGTTAGCTTTTAAAAAGTGAGAGAAAGTCCCTACTTACCCAACACGAAGCTGTCCCGAACCTACTGGCCATCCCGTGCCGGGTTTCGTGCTTGCCGCCTGGGGGTGGAAGACCCGGGGGTTGCGGAGCAGAGAACTGTGCGGGGGGCGGTGTCCCCGCTGCGCCCGCCCCAGAGGCGGTTGCGGGCACCAAGCACCTGACAGTCCCGGGCCGAGATGCTCGCAGGGGCAAGGCCTCCTCAGCTCTGCCCTGACACCGACCGCGCGCGGCTGCGCGGCTGCCCGGCCTGGGCACAGGGAGTCGGAGCGATGGATCTGTACCGTTCCGTGGCCCCGACGCAGGAGGGACCGAGGCTGACCTGGCTCCGCCCACGCCCCGGACCGACAGTGCGGGGTTCAGCCGGTCAAGTTCCCGGTCCGCCCAGGACGCTCTGGGCCAGATTAATTTCGCGTCTCCACGGCCATAGAGACTCTAAACAGCACACCCCCCGCCCAGCACCGGTCCCCTGAGCCCGAGCCGGAAACAGCCCCGCACGCGCACGGCCGACTACTGCTGGGAATGCGGCGCATGCGGAAGTGCGTCACGCGCTGATGAGCCGGGAGGGCGCCGGAAGAGCGCCGGAAGGGCTGCATCTTCCACAGCCTCGGCTGAAGGCGCCTGGTTCCCACCCGGGCCCCGCGGCCAACGGACCTGGGGGAGGGGGCGGAACCTGACGGTAAAGGCGGGCCGAGGGCTCCGCGGGCGGCCGCCGTTTCCTCCTACCGCAGCCGCGCTCGGTGCACACTCAATTAGATCCCAGGCGCCCAGCACTCCAGGGCCAGTGGAACAGACTCAGACCTGGGAAGAGTCCGACCTTAGCAGAGGACTCAGGCGTGCTGAGGTCTTGATATGACACAAGACAGGATTTAGACCAAAAGGCACAGCAAAAAAGGACACTTTGTAAGGATAAAAGTGCAGTTCACAGGGTTATGTAACAACTGTGAATATCAGTGCACCAAGTAATACAGTAACCAACTTGATAAAGGAGAAACGACCGTAGATGTACAGAAAAATAAAAAGCACATCAATACTAGGAGACATTAACTCTGAGCCCAAAATATAAAAACAATCGTTTCTGGGGGAGGGGGCGCATGGGCAATATATGTAACCGTAATATTTTTACCCCCATAATATGCTGAAATAAAAAAATGGTTTCTGGTAACAATGCAATAAAACTATAAATTAATAGCATGATTTTTAAAAGTCCTTTCTTGTTGAAAATCTTGTTTTTAAATCTTTTTTTAAATGTTAAGTGAAATGGGGAAATACAGACAAAACTGTAGACACTTTATAAAGAGAATTCATGGGAGAAACTTAAAGCAGTGTCACAGGAAATTTCATAATCTTAATTATAGCATCAAAAGCAAAATAAAACAAATGAATTCTCAAAAAGCGAGTAAAAGAACAAAGTCAAAAGAAAGCAAATATTAAAAATGAAAAGCAAAGTAGGCAAGATTAGTAAGTACAGAAAAGACAACACTGTGAATCTACTTGAAATAACTGACATACATAAAACACTCCACCTAAGTACTCTTAAAGATGCTACCCCAAGTTTCCTTACTTACAATTATATGAATTGTTGTTATGTGTAAATAAAGCTGTGACTGGCCTAAAACAATGCAAAAGTACTTTTAGGGAAGACAGTCTATTGTTAGTCTTAGGTAGAAGGGAATGAAAAGTAGTCCTGGAAAAGTACAAGAAAGAAATAGACACCTGTTAAGAATAACTAATGACAGTCTACAGACAAGTGCAGAACAATGAGAACATCTTGGTGTGTGATATAGGATGGTATAAAATACAAAGAAAACCATTCTGTTCACAGATGATTAGGGACAGTATTTGTGACATCTACATGAATTAAAGGAAGTAGAGTTGCAACAATAGATAAATAGATATGATCACATTTTTGCTTCTCTATTTTTCAGTGATTAAGCTGAGAGTTTTGTTTTAATTGGCATGGAAACTGACACTGGGAACACCATACATAATTAATGTAGTAAACCCATATGAAGACTCTTTTGGATGCAACTACCAGAAATATAACTCAAACTAGCTTAAACTTAGAGGAAATGTATTAGCTACTGTAACCGAAGAGGTCAAGCAGTAGGTTCAGGGCTTCAATCAGCATTAGGACACTCTCCTTTTCTATTAATATTCATGCCAATTTTTTGTCTTTATTTTCAATCAAGCTTTCCTCATGAAGTAGAAGAAAACTCATATCTCTTTCATAGTCGTTCTGGCAGACATGTGGGGACTGATTTTTATAGGGTCAGATGCCCATCCCTGAACCAAAGTCACAATCACTATTGCCCAGGTCTTGGTCCACTGTCTAAAACCAAGAGTTCATTGTCTGAAACTTCACTGAAACTACATAAACTAAGAATAGGAGAAGGGTTGTTTCCTAAAGAAAAACTGAGGTATCAAAACAAAGGAAACTGATGTAGGGCAGGCAAAAATTAAACTTCTCAGGTCCAGTTCTAAAATTATTGGTTCCTCTGGTACACAGATTGGTCCATGTAATGGGAAAATCACAGCATCAGGAAGTATTGTAACATATTTCCAATGCATAGGTCCTATACGCTTCCAAAATTCATTTTTGTCCATTCCAGTGAATTCTGACCTCATATTTATGAACTGCAATATCACTTGTAATTTGATCCATGTATGTTATCCCTTATTGCCTTCATATCACATGTAATTGTTTCCTGTTTGACTGTCTTGATTTTTCCACTTAAATTCTAAGCCTGTTAAGATAGTGCTCATATTCATTTTTGTTCCCAGTTTTGAAAATGTTGGTTCTCATTAGGTATTTGATTGGTTGATTTATATGGAATATACCTAGGAAAATCATTTCCCCATTTTGAAATTATTTTTCATAATAATTTCCTCTCTTCCTTAGCTTCCCTGATCTCTTATTATAAGTTTCTCTTGTGTTTTTGAGATATACCTACTATATAAGCCTTTGAGTACTTTAATACTGAAGAACTCAGCAAAGGATGAGACAAATTTACTTCTCTACAAAGTCTTATAAACTAGCGGAGACAAGAAGTACCACATGTAGCAGGTTGAGTTTTTCAGGAAACAGACTCTGTAATGGAGATTTATGAGGGAGTGCTCTCTGGAACCACCACTGCAAAGGAATGAGGGAAGCAGAAATGCACAGAGGAAAAGCTGAACAGCAATGCATTTACGACAGAGGCTTCAGCTAATCCCACAAAGATCTCTGAAACTGGCCAATCAGAAATGTTCAGAATTAAAGCAAAGTGATGGGGACTTTGTATCCCTATATTGACAAGTTGTTGGATATAAGCTGAATCCAAGGAGAAGGCTAATCTTGGGTAAGACAGTTCCATTTGGCTGGGGGCAATTTGTGAAGAAAGACTCATTTGTGAGCTCCTAGAAGGCAACACAACTGGAATCTAGGGAGACAAAGTCCTGAAGGAGGTTCTGGGTCATGTACCAGAGAACCCACTTAGCACATAAAGCAGAACTGCCTAGACAAAACTCTGCCTGAGAGTGTTTTAAAAGTAGTAATTTTGTGGAAAAATCAGCCTATTATTATAAAGGTAACTTTTAAACAGAACTAGGCAAAACCACTGTAAAACTTACCCTGCGTAGAGTCAGTACCTATTCTTAATGAGGAACTCCATTCAATTTGATGAAAAGTAGTATCTATACCAGTAACAATTTTCAGAGTTCAATGAGGTACACAGAGTTAGACTGATTGAAATTTTTCAGCTACAATAAGTTTTTGTTTTCATTCTGAAAAGTTGATCCTGAAATTTCACATAGACACTAGGTGAACAGACCTATATTTTATTTTTCCTTTATGGGTCACACTTTGTATTTAGACCACCCAGGCTGGAATTTTTGCTCTACTACCAAGCAGATTTGTGGCACTGCATTTAAATATAAGTGATCAGTAAACATAATCTATTATCACAGTTAGTTATTCTTGTCATTGTGAAGTGTGCATGTTTGCAGGAGACAGGCCGGAGGGCCCTTGAAAGCTTTGGTTAGAACCAGTAATATCATAAATTGGTATTTTAAAAAGGTCAGTCTTCTAACAGATACAGGTGGGAGAGACTAGAAACTAAGTGGGAGAGAGTTCACCATTTATCATAGGATTGCAGAGATACAGTGAAGAATGTGATGCCAAATTGACTTCTCCAATTCCTGAACTTTCATAATATTTTCCTATTATTATTATTATTATTTCCCTTTACCTCATCCAGTGATTTTTAAAGTTTAGGATTCACTGGAATCACCTAGCTAGGTTGTTAAATCATGTGTTCTTTACCCAGATGATGACACTTAAACATTTGTATTTTTAATAAACTTGCTAGGTGAATATGATGCTTGCCAAAGTGTGAGACTCACTGATTTACCTCCATTCTGGAGAAAGACTGTACGATTGTAAAAATGTAAGAAAACCTTCCATCACCACTCAAACCTTATGGAGTATAAAAAAAAGTCATAAGACAAACCCTATAAATGTCAGGAATATAGGAAACTTTTTAAGCATGGTTCACATCTTATTCAGAGAATTCAAACTGGGCAAAGACCAGTTATAATAACAATGTTATATTTATGTTAAAAAAAAGAGTCCTTATCAGTTAGCGATACATACTAAAATCTGTTTACAAGTGAAGTTATCTAAGATTTGTTTTAAAACAATCTGGTTACTTCTGGAGTAAAACACTAAAAAAAAATAAAACAATCTGGGGATAGGGGAAGTTAGGGATATAGAAAATATGAGATTGGCCATAAAATAACTCACATGAGAAAATAATCCAAAATGAGCATGAGCCTGCAGGAAAAACAAAGTATTAAATTAAGAATTTCAAATAATAAAAATATTGAAGATATTGAAGAAAAACACATAAGCCTCACTTAACTCAGGAATACATAAAAACAGAATCTTTTAAAATTACAGGCATGAGCCAGGCCTGGTGCCCCATGCCTGTAATCCCAGCACTCTGGGAAGCCAAGGCAGGAGGATTGCTTGAGGCCAGGAGTTCTAGACCAGCCTGAGCAAGAGTGAGACCCTATCTCTACTAAAAATAAATAAATAAATAAATAAATAAGTCCTACTTATGTATATATACAAGATAAATTTAAAAAAGGAAATGTTATGAGTAGGCAACTCGTGAAAGCAGAAAGCCCAGTCACTGTATTAAAACAAAGTGAAAATACACTCAGTCTTCAGTAATCAGGTAAATGCAAACTGATGAGAAACCAGTCACACTCACTATAATATCGGTAAAATACAAAAGCCTGACAACACCAACATTAGAGAGATAATGTAGAGTAATGGAAACTCCTGAACTCTGCCTGAGATAGTGTAAATTGATAGAAGCACTTTGTTGAACTATTTGACAAAATCTAGTGAAGTTAAAGCTGCTTATAATCTACAATCTACTTTTGGACATGCCTGTATCTATCTACCTATCTATCTACTAGAGAAGACTCTTGCACATAAAATCAAGAAGATATGTGCAAGAATGTTCCTTGCAACATTATTTTAAAATGCAATGAACATAAAATGAAGTAACTTAATAGACAAGAGAATGGACAAATAATTCATATATATTTATAAGATAATACGCTATAGAGCACTTAAAATGAATAAATTATAATCGATCTTTACTAATCAACAATGATAGAAGCTCAAAATCAAAATGCAGAGTTAAAAAAATTTACAGTGAAATGTCTAACCCCAATTAGCTTATGACCACCAGAAACAAACCTGTAGTCTGACAGAATCAAGATACTGACCCACGGCAAGGAGGGAGACTACACACCACAGGAATCATGGGTGTCCCACCAAACAAAATTTTTTTAAAAGTACTACGGAATTCTGGGGAAGGGTCAAGTTTAAATAAAATTTCAATAAGGCATTGTTTTCACAACCTCAAAGTAGAGCAGGGCTGCATAAAGACCTCAACATTGGGTTTGGGCTGCAAAAACGACCCAGAATTTTCCTCCTTCCTTTGGGAACTACCAAGTTAAGATCAACATAGAATGTCATGTTCAGAAACCCTTTATCTGAAACTCTGCACCTAAGTTATAAATTGAGGCTGCTCCTCTGGGTCAGACTTAGACCCTCCAGGAAAGAGTGGAATGTTTCATTATTACCGATATACTTCGAATATCAAAGTTTCTAATAGTCTATGATTTTACAGAATAAAGTTTGTCAGTGAGTAAAAAAGCAGTAGTCACTCAATGGAGTTATTATTACACTTTACAGTTGCAGTGTTATCTTGGGATAAATACTGTTTTCTGTTAACTTTGCACCTGATTTTACATGTCTGTTATTCCAGCCTGTTAAATGGCAAGGCAGTTTTGCTTTTTAAATTTGAAAGAATTTTAATTTCCAAGTCCCCCCTTTGGCTGATAAATTCAGCTCCTAGGACATTATTTTGTTAAATCCAGATCTTCACTGTTAAATCCAGAATCTACTGTTTGGGTTCCACTGCATTCTTTCTATTGTAGGATAAGTTATTTGGTCATCTTACAGGAAAATTGTTGCACAGTAGTATTTAGAACTCTGGAGATCACACACTTTTAACACTGTAATGCAGACAAATGCTAGAATCATCATTGTGTAGTAAAGGATTAACCTTGTCCAAAGAGAGATGTGGCTTTGCCCCTGGCTCCTGGAGGTAATATCAAGATTCTTGGAATGTTCTGCCTGATAAGAGTGTCTGGAGGCCTTGGCCCATGCCAAATAGCCTGTGCTAACAATGTGACTCATGGGTTGGGCTTTGGACCATGCAGCATCTGCCTGGCCTCCAGAGGGTTGAATGAGCCCCAGCTAAAGCTCTGGACCCTGAGACATGGGTGAGCTTCATTTGTTGGCAATGCTTTATGCGTGCTGTCACACGTCACAGCTTGGAGAAGTCAGTATTGTCTACAACCACACCAGGAGAGGACAGTAGCAAGTTCACAGGAGGAACTCTTCTGGACCCTGCCCTGTGTGCCTCTTCCCTTTGCTGATCTTAATTTGTATGTATCTTCTTGCTGTAATAAACCGTACCCATGACTATGACAACTTTCAGTGAGTCCTACCAAATCGTTGAACCTGAAGGAAGTCTTTTGGATCTCAAATTTACAGTTGGTGTGAGAGGTGGGACTGGTCTGAGGATCTTCAAACTTTACAATCATTACCAGAGTTCTTAGTCCACTTCTAAGCCAAGAGCTAATTTTACCCAAATTAAACCAAGATAACAGGTTCCACCCTCATTCTGAAGGGCCTGAAGAACCAGATACAGGGATATTAACTAAATTGCCTACTTAAAAACAAAAAAGAACTTCTTTGTTATTTAAAAAGTCACTTAGTAGTTGGTTCAACTTACTTAGGAAATAAATTGATGTGCCACATGAAATTAGTATCAAAGGAAATTGGTTGAAAAGTGAATATAAACTTAACAGTTGGTTTGTGTTTTAGCCAAAGCATCAGCAAATTTAGCCAGGTGTTCTGAATCAAAAGAGCTGGAATCAAAGAGTGAGCTGCAAAGAACAATATTAAGAACAGAGACCCCATAGGTACCATAGTTAAGATGTAACTGGTGTCTGTAAGCAATCTAAGCTTAACTGGTAAAGAGAATGAAATAAACAGATGTGTGACTATTTGTGGCTCAGGTCATCTTATTCCATAGGTCTTGGGCAGAAGCTGTCCACTTCATGTAGGCATCTACTTTTGAAAATTTCCTAAGAATCTTCAGTGTGAGGCCTCCCACTGCCACAGTTTTAAAGTTATTTAAGGGCAACAAGTTTTTTTATTTGAGAGACCAGAATCAACAACCTGGAGATTTAGTGTCATGTTTGATGTTAAAAATAGCACTCATGTAAACTTAAGACATATAAAATGTATATGACACATTAGTGTATCTATATATATATACACACCTATAAGTATAGTTTGTATGTAGTAAAACTATAAATACATTGAAAATAAGGTTACACAGCAAATTCATTATAGTTATTTCCCTAGAAGGGGTGGTAGAGAGGAGGAAAGAAATGAAAGGGTTTAGAGAACAGCAAATGAATGAATATGTAATGTTTTATTTTCTAGTTAAAGAAAGATCTCAATCAAATATTATAAAATATAAATATTTGATCATTTTACTGTTTATGATGTCATTTTCTGTACTTTTGTGTATTTTTAAAATATTCTGGATCAAGCATGGTGGCTTACGCCTATAACACCAGCACTTTGGGTGGCCAGGGTGGGAGGATTGCTTGAGGCCTGAGCAACATAGCAAGACCCTGTCTCTACAAAAAAAAAAAAAAAAAAAAATTAGCTGAGTGTGGTGGCACCCACCTGTAGTCCCAGCTACTTCAGAGGCTGAGACAGGAGGATCACCTGAGCCCAGCAGTATGAGGTTACAGTGAGCTATGATCATGCCACAGCATCTAGCCTGGATGACAGAGCAAGACCTATGTCGCTAAAAAAAAAAAAAAAATTAAATTCTGAATTTAAGCAAATAGTAGTCATAGTTTCATGATTTCTAATGGCAGTACTTCTTACAGTGTTATCCATTTATGAGACATTTATTTTTACATGTTAACATCACAATACTTCTGTATAAGATTTTTTTTAAAAATACACATTCTAGGCTAAATGATTTTTCATTATTCACTGAGATGATGATTCATGTTCCCTCTTCAATCTATTGATATAGTGAATTATGTCAGTAATTTATACAGTCTTGTGGCTTCTACTTGGTTATATGTATTTTTTAATGTATTGCTTAATTTGATTTCCTACTTTCCAAGATTTTCACATAAATATAACTGAGATTGCTTTATTGTTTGTTTAATCCTACCTTTGCCTGGTTATGGCGTAAGTATTTTGCAAGCTTTGTATTGAGAAAGTTTTGTGTTCTTTCTAGATTTTTCTGGAAATTTTTGGGAAAAATTTATACTATTTGAAAGTGTGGAGGGTTCACCAATTAAAACATATGTGCCTGGAGTTGGAATGTTTTTAAATTTACCAATGGCTTCAGGTCTAAAAAGACATTGCTTTCTTAAGTTACTTAACTGTTCCTTTAGATCATTTATTTCATTAGGCTCCAAATTTACTAACACAGAATTGAGCAAAATATTTCACAAATATTTTAATTTCCTCTTTATGGCTATTTCCATTTTTTCTATCGTCAATTGTGCGTTTTTCCTTTCTCCCCATTTTTTGATAAAATTTTAGTATATCCTTATGTATAATTTTTTTAAAGATTGCATTCATAAGTTTATCTTTTATCCTACTTCAATTTCTTAATTTCTGCTTTTATACTCATTTTCTTTTCTTTCCATAACTATATTTTATTCGCCGCTAAATGCCCCATTTCTCCTATTTTCAATCTTTTTGTTCAGTACTGCCGGACTGATGTACAAAAATCTACCTGTATTACTTACATCTCTTATCAAAGTGGAAAAGCTGAAGTTTCCTGCCGGCCCCGGCCCACCAAGCCCAGGAGACGCCGGGCCGCACCGACCGGAAGCCCGAGTGTCGGCCCGGCGGCCGCGGGGCCCTCTGGGAAACGCAGTTTCGGGGCGAGCGGGCCTCTGGGAAATGTAGTTCTGCGCGGACACTTCCGCCGTCGGCCGCGTCCGCCCGCACCGCGAGGCCTGAGGAGTAAGGGTGTGTGGGACGGGGGCGGGACGGTCGGGCAGCAGGGGCGGCGGCGGCCTCCGTGTCTGCCTCGGGGCTCGCGCTGACCCCGGCGCGCGCACGAACCTGCTGCGGAACCGGGTGCGAGGGGGCCCCCCGCGGGGGCGGCCCCGCGGCGCATGCGCTGACCCGGGCCTGGGGGGCGGGGGCCCTGGGGCGCGCGGCGGGATGGGGGGCCGGGGTCTGTGGGGCGGGCGACGACCCGGGCAGCGAATGTGGTGTCGCGGGGAGCCGGGGGTCGGTGGCGGGGCAGCTTGTGGGGTGGGTGACGAGGGGGCTGCGGGATGACTGAAGTTGATTAATTTGGGGGCGCTTGAGTGTCGGATTTTGGGATGTGTGAAAATCAGTGACCTGGGTCTTGAGAGGGGATGAGTGGCTCTGAGGCCGGTGGAGGGAATTAAATGGGCGACTCCTTGCGAGCGGTTTTGGGGGACTCCTTTTGTAGGGGGTTAGCCCCGAGGCGGCGGCGAGCCGGGGTGAGCCCCTGGGGACACAAGTTGAGGGTTTGTTTGCAGGAATAATTAGGACTCTGGTGATCAGTGATTTGGATGCTTTTGGGGTAGCATTCGGAGGTCAGTGGGGAGGATGATAAAGTTTTTGTGGGGGGCCTGTTTTGGAGGGATTTAGAGGACTCAGAATGTTGGATGGTGGATTTCATTAACTGGAAGCCTGTTGATCTTGACATTGTTGGATTTTACCTGAGCCCCGTGCGCCTGGAAAACAGAAGGCTAAGAGATCTCCCACCCTTTTGTGTTCTGGGAAACTGCTCACTGGGAAGAACCCCCTTCCCCATATGACCTAGATAAGTTCCAAACATGCTCCCTTGTTTACCTGTGACAAGGCCAGACACAGAGCCTCCAAATTTGCATTCCTTGCCTCGGCAGTGATTAGCTGAACT
Organism: Cheirogaleus medius; assembly: GCA_008086735.1. Taxonomy (NCBI): domain Eukaryota; kingdom Metazoa; phylum Chordata; class Mammalia; order Primates; family Cheirogaleidae; genus Cheirogaleus; species Cheirogaleus medius. Next base: position 264,315 of record VBSM01002136.1, on the reverse strand, counting down.
ACTTGTCCCCACTGATCTGGCGCAACAAAATGCTTGTTAACCAAACTTTGGTTACGCTTCTTTCCTTCCCCCAGTTCCCTGAACTTTGGCCCACCGCCAGCCTGAGCCTCCACACAGCCTCTCCTGAGAACAGGTTGGCTCAGGGTGAAACTTTGTTTTCTCTGGTCACCCCACCCTTCCATCCTACTTCACCGAAGCTGGTCTTTTCTAACTTTGTTTACTCCTCTCTGTAAGAGAAAAACCCTTTTGCCTTGGGAAGGTGCACCTCTCCTAGCCTCCCTAAAGCAGTGGTCCCTGTCCTTCCCCTTCCCCACCAATTATCCTTTGGAATAAAGTCTTTCCTTACTCCATCTGGAATTGTGTTTTATTTGAGTTGAGTAACAGTGGTTGCTGTTTCGGTGGAGGTGAGTGAGTGGGGTCGCATGTGCTGGAGAGTGGTGGGGATTCTTTTCTAGGGCCGTGTTTGGGGACGTTACAGTTGAGGCATCAGAGATGGGGGAACTGTGTCTGTGACAAGAGGGTCTGGATGTAGGTTAGTGATTGGCCTGTTTGGGTTGTGAGTGGACGGTGGGGTCACTGGAGGAGCCTAGTGTTTGTGCAGTGCTGATCAAAGCCTTTCCAGGTGATCAGGAGAACCTGTGGGGTGTCAGTGAACGGGGTGAGCATGAAGTGGATTAGAGGATGGGATGTCATGGGAGTGAATGACTGGGGGCCCTGTGGGCTAAAGGATTGGGCATCCGTTGGGGTTTAGTGACTGGAGCTAATGTAGGTGGTCTGTGGTGATAAGAGATAGCAAGCCTGAGGGGGTCAGTGACTGGGGGAGGGGCTCCGGGAGAGCAGTGATGGGGCACCTGTTAAAGTGAGCGAATGGGTACCTGTGGGAGAGGGTGACTGGAGTTGTCTGGGCATCCTTTGGGACTCAGTGTTTGGGGGTTTCACTGACTAAGTTTATAGTCAGTAAATAGACATTCGTGGCAATTATTTAATGGGGGTCTAGGAGCACCAGTAGTTTGGATAACTAGACATCTGTGTTTAGAAGCCTTGTGGGAGTCAGCAATTAGGGGTTCTGGGGGTGAAGACTCTATCACGTGGCCTGTAGAAATGACTCTGTGGCTGGTCCATGGGACTCAGGGATTGAGAGACTGGTGTGACAGGAATGGCCGACACCAGAGGTGCCAGCTGGCTCCGATAGTCTGTGGTTGAGGACCGTGTGCATTATTGATTTGGGGGGGAGGGGTGGAGAAACTGGATTTTATTGATTGCTGTGGCCCCTTTGCAGGACGGGGGATGGACATATAACACAAAGAGACAG